>OY284415.1:128826996-129426996 GCA_958301585.1 Merodon equestris | reverse complement strand
AAATCAAAGTTGGCGCACCACTACGTCAACAACGAGTACGAGTGCAATTATTACAATTGGTACTAAAGTTGACAATTAATTTATAGCGATTACTCATGAAGGAGGGTTCCACAACATAGACTTGTGAATGCATAACAATCCCCATCGGGTCGGAAGTTTCAAGGCACCGACGACAAAAGGGTCACACAGTGCAGTACAGTTTAAGACGCAGAGAAATTCAAGTATTTATAGATTTTCATTTCGGTTCGTTTTTGTTCGCATAAAATTAATTGGCGCCGAAATAAATTCAATTCAATTCTTCTGGCAATCGACCAAAATCGAGGGTCAGCAAATTGCTGATAGAGGGCAATCGGAAAAATGTCGACAACATTTAGTAGGCATACTACCCGTGCCACAAGCCGACTATAAAATAGTATTAAAGGAAACAACTGAAAAACAGAAAATAAAGCAAAACGGACAAATCGAAGACATAAGACACGCTAACATTACAACTGATTGGTATCTTATGTGTCTAACCCTTTGCAATATTTTGCATAGCAAAACAATCAATGCTCTCTTTATCAGCAGTTGCAAACTGCAATGCCGATTCCCCCATCTCCCATAGTGTATTTGCAGGAATATTTTGCTACCGAACGTCTATATACCCTGGTAGTAATTAAAAATTCCCCAAAAACGAAAAGCCAACCTGCCAATTTATAGCGCAGACACACAAACACTCATGAGTACATATAGTATAATCGTTTGTTCTTTCTGTCGTTCTTTAGTTTTGGTTGGTTTTGTTTTTTTTTTTTTTCTTTTTTGTGTTTTACTCTGTCTTTCGAGTTTTTGAAGACATGCAGCTATTTTTGGTTTCATTGCACCCCTTCGTGATACAAACAAACTTTATAGATGGATTTAGATTAACAAAAATGATTTCTCTATGTACGTATGTCTGTTCGTACAAGTGCCTGCTACTGTTCTCACTAAAATGACAACGGCGACGACGAACAAAGGAAACTTACAGTGACTTTAATTAAATCAATTAAAAATCACGAATCTTTTAAAAATAATACTCAAGCACATATTCGTACTCTCCTTGTGTGTTGCTCCTGTCAGGTAATACTACAAACATTGAAAATAAAATCAATTCCTTACGTCTATTCTATATAACAGATAGATACTCGTATTTTCCTTGTCACAGCGTAGCGGCCTGCACGGCATCGTAGCAGCCAATCGGTAATTTAAATCGAAACAGGCTGGCAAAAACAATATGTGAGAAGAAGATAATTAAATAGAAATTATGTTATTTGTTTTTTTTGCGGTTTATTTGTTTGTCGAAATATGTAAGTTCGAAAATCATACTATGAATTTCATTTTGGCTCATAGCCAAAGATGATACATTTTGCTTCATGCGTTTGCCTTTACCCATTCCGCCACAAAGCATATCCCACTTAGCCACGCTTGACGCATCTGTCTATTACATGCATATATGTATGTATGTAGTTAGTCCTCATACTTTTACTCTCTACAATATACACAATCCTACCCTTAGTTATAGGTAATTGTTGTCACAAGGCATTACTTCACAAACACTATTCGCAATTATCCGACACTTTTTATATCTGTTGTATGATGCTAACTTTAGTTAAGATAAATAAATATGGATGCATAAATATGTATACAAACGCAATTTAAATAGGGAAGCTCATATGTTGGCGGGTAGCCGTTTAGAGTTTTTCAAAACAGATTTTCCTTCCACTATAATAATATAACATTTTTAAGTGAATGTACAATTTAATGGTTTGAAATAAAAATTGCCAGCAAAAGAAAATAAAATATAATTGCCCAAACCAGCGTGGCCAATTTCCTTCAAAGGATACTATTTGAAAAGTTTATATAAGCACTGGAAAAAAAATAATAATAAGAAAGGTCATAATTTGTTTTACCCCTTGAAAAATTGATTTCTGTGCAGCGCACACTCACACAAAATAAACAAGCAAATAAAAAAAAAAACAAAAACCACCTTACATACAAGTGCAAAAAGTTACTCCCATTGATTGTTTTACTAGAAAACAAAAATCAACAATTAACAATAGCAGTGCAAGAAAAGTTGCAAAAAAATACTGAAGCAAAAGACCCAAGCAGAACAGAAGCTTGAGGCAAGTTAAGGTCTACCTGCCTAACTATACCTACATACATTTCAATTCTTTCGTATATTTATGTACATACATATGTATGAGCGCACAATTAAAAAGTTTCTTCGGTTCTTATTTCCCTTTGCCTGCATTTTGTGTACTGTTCATGGTTGTTATAATTAATTTAATTTATAATTTTTCATCATGGCTTTAAAACATTAGCACCAACAGGCACATGTGTCAAATTTGATTTAAGTAATTATCCCCAAAAAACAAAAAAAAAAGCAAAAAAGAAATAAAGAAGCAAACAAGGAGGCAATGCAGCTAACCAGTCAAGGGTTTAAGGTCAAACCTTTCATTATTGAGCAATTAACCCTTTTTTAAGTGTAGTAGTACAAGGGACAAAGCAAATTACTAGTTTTGTTCAAAGGCGAAAAGAGCACACAGTACGGTCCTTACCAATTAATATTAAGTTAAAAATCGGAAATGACCGAATGGCTTTGGGTTGTACCAAATCCTTTGTTGTATTAAGGAATGCAGAATATTTTCTACGTTGTGGGGAAGAATATGACAATTTTTTTTACCTTCACTCATTATTAACCCTTAAAATTCCTATGTTACAATACACAGGCACAAGTTAGGCGTAGTTATAGACAGAATTAAATTTGCACAGACTTTAATGAGTATCAAACTGCAGCGATTGGTTGATATATGAGCGCTATTAAACCAAAATTAAGCAGGTATATTCAAAGATAGGTAAAAGAAGCTAATCAATATGAGAGGAAAAATAGATATCATGAAATGATATCTGGAAAAATAATTAATATGTCTATCAAAAATCAAAAATGTATTTTCCCACACTATTCACTGCTCCATGCGATCAAATACGACGCACTGCTGATAGTCAGAGGTGTATGCAGAAAATACGTTCATACGTACAAAGTTCACTACTGTCGAACAACCACCCATTTTAAGTTATTATTGTTATTAGCAAATGTGTCAATTTACTCGATTTATGCTAGAAGAGATCACAAACGATGCGTGCAAATTCCGAACCGGCGCGGCGTAAGGCCGCACGACGCGTTTATATGCACCCACTTCCATTACTACTTCTTATTCATGTTGTACACATTTTGACGTATGCTGCGTGTATGTTGATTTCATAGCAACTGTACGTCTTGAAACAATTCTTTCCGATACCAATGAAGGCGAGCATTGTGTGACTGGAATACCTACTGATATCCACGAATATTCCCTCTGTACTTAAACTTACACTCTTCTTTGCTTTTCAGCTGCGTGTCAAATGTGTAGCAATTATCGCGTACACACATATTTATGATGTATGGTAGACTCAAGTTATTCCGTGGAAGGTGCATGTCACAAAGCACGGTTAATTGATTTGATTGACACGATTGAAAATTCATTTATTCAATCTTCCCCCAGAGAAACCACGTTACCAAACCTGACTGAATGAGAGAAATGAGTGGGTTTTTACATAGTCTTGAAGAACCCTTCATAAGAATGCAATTTTCCAATTAAATACGTTGCTAGGATCTACTTGATATGAGTGTATATTATAATTTGCATTTAAACAGGACGACTTGGTGGCATTAAATCAAATTAAGACATTTTTTTCTGTATTTCCGCTTTGTTGTTTGAAGCATCCATACGAGTACAGACATGTTGGAAATTTTTTTTATTAATATTTGTAGCCTGAAGTTAAATTTTCTTAAAGAAACGGTTCAACTAAGTCCAAGCTAATTGGAATCTATGACCACCGCCCTGTGTTTTCATTTTTGTTTTGTATAGTGATATGACAAAACGCAAGATGTGAACTCACATAAGACTTATCATTAATTTCCTATCTGCAAGAATGAATATGAACAGGAGAAAAAAAAGAAGTAATAACACTGTCATTAAAACCATCGCAATGATTAATTTCTTTTCATTAAACGCGAGGACAAAAACCAAACACATCGAGTACTAGGTATCAACCCCTGAGAAATACATTCGTACAATGAAGCTCTGATCAGCAGACAGCAACAAAAATTGTCTTTCAATAATCCTCACTCACAAAAGGACTTCCGTCATAAAAACGATGATTGAAAATAATAAAATCTCCTTTTTAATCCTGTGGTGATAGTCCACATACTCCACTCATAGATCCGTCCATCTTCTCATATACAATCGTACAGTACAAAGGGTCAGATTGTCGGCAATCCACCTTCGCCTTATCTCATGCCGTGATTCCGGCAGCTACAATACACTATGCACATCATCATATTGTTCTCCTTCTCTCAGGAAAACTTCTCCAAAGGATCTAAAGTGGCCTCCGATGTATTCATATGTATGAATAGTAGCAACAACGGCAAACGAATACGACAATGACATCGATATCATTCACGACGACGACGACGATGACGACGTCAATGACACAATTCGCAAAAGGATATCCTGTACGGATATATTGAGCTGAACCCTAGCACTTCAACATAGTACCTTCCTCTTTGCGTCAATGATGAGAATTGAAACAAGTGACCGACTGATTGCGAAGTTACGATAAAAACCAGTGTCCTAGGTTACTCAATGTTATGATACCGTTTGAATCGGCCGGTGCCAGGATGATAGCCTGGCAACACGTCCTTTTGTTTTTTTTTTTTTTCCTTTCAAAATTCTCTTTTTTTGCGTTAAGTCTGTGTCTTTCTGTTATAAGGTTAAGATTCGTAGTGGAGACAAACAAGTTCGATGGTGAAAAATTGCATTTTTGTTCTTCTCCACCACAGAGATCAATTGGATTCGAATTTGGATTACAATTGGTGTTTTTTTTTCCGTATGCGTTGCCTTGTTGCTTCCGTTTCCTGCGAAAATCGTTTCATCGTAAATCCTCTTGCAATCCTTCGATATTCATTCAACCATATAGGACGAGAGAGCTCATTCAGTAAGCATCATTGCCATTGATGTGAAGTGGAGCTACAGCTCGATGACAATGACGATGATGTTGATGAAGGAGTGTTTAGTCCTTTGGGAATCGATTATCCATGCAATTGTAGAGCTATTTGCACAAATTGTATTCCTGTTTTACACTTTTTGTGTTTTTATTCATTCCCTCTTTTTATTCGGCATTCTTTGCGGTTCTGTATTTTGGCTTTGAATTTGACAGGCTTTTCGCTTATACGCAATCTGTACGTTCATACATATTCGTATATACGAGTACATATGAATATACATAGTTATGTTGGAAACGATTCAACCACTTGTTTGAGTGTAGATTTTAGTTGATGTTTTTTATATTGCATACGCTCGCCCTCGACTACTGGGTGCACTGTAGCATCACCATGAATTTGTACTTTCTCATCGATAAACAAACCTGTGAAAAAGCGAAAAACTCAAACGAGACATATTGGCATTCATATCCAAAGGATCAAACGCAATTTCGTTTCAGAACGTGAGCTTATATTTTAACCTTTTGCTCGTATCAATCAATTAAATGCGGCACGTTGGTGGTAGAAAAAATCAAATTAATAAAAACCCACTCAGATATGAATGTAAAAATGCGTGCTAACGCAAGCAGAAAATTCAAATCGAATAAACGTTGAAAATATATCCCTTTGATGTATTAATCTTTTTGTCTTTCAAAAAAAAAAAAGAAAACGCGCCAGGGAGACATATCTACATATGTATAATAAATTCGAAATTACCAATTCATTGTACATGTACATATAAATTGATCATATGTGGGAGCGTTATTCACTTAATATAATTTATATAGACACACTTACATATCTACAAAATTATTTTAGTTTTTGTTCCAACGAAACCTATTCCCTTATTGAGATGTCCAGCTTTGTGGGTCCTATTGCTTTTATTAGTTCCCGCATAAAGTTTCGAGAACCATTGTAAAATTGATGGAAAAATCATTAAACCAATATCCAGAAAGGTGGACGGTTTTACAATCACCTTGGGCAGAACCTTCCCAGGAAATTGCTAGAGCAATTTACAAACCAGAGATCAGAGCGGCCAATTTTACCCCAGTCCATCTGAAAACTTAATTGCAAGTTTATGACTTAATTTCCGAAGGTCGTATCAATCGTGAGCATACGTAACTCATTCGTATCAATAAAACCAATATCACCGATGGCGTAGCCAGTCAATTTTTGCACCTGACAACAACTCACGAAAAATGGATGCGGTCAGTTGATGATCGTAAAATAAAGCCCAAAGAATGGAAACAGGCTGTTATGATCGCCCGCATTTGGAATAGGTGATACTCTCCGGCGAGTGTTACTTTGTTCAATGTTTTGATGCCGTGCAGTGCAGCCAATATGTGCAATCATTAAATTCGCTTTCATCTAACCTTTATCTTTAACGTGTGTTGATTTTCTCTTTTCCAACGTGGAATTTTATATTTTTATATTAACGATATGATTGGTGCTGATGAGTAATCCATTATCGTCTGATCCGTTTTTATTTGTTTTTTGTTTTTTGTTTTTAATAGATTCGGGAATGCCCCAATACGGTCGAAATGAAGATTCGATGTCCGAGGATCGTATTGCACATATCTTGAATGAGGCGTCTAGCCTTATGAAGACACCACAGGGACCAGGATCGCAATTGCAACAGCATATGCAACATGAAGTTCATCGTCAGCAGCAGCAACAGCAGCAATCCTCCTCACTTGAAGATTCACACAGTAATGATGATTCAAAGTCACCGCATGCCCAATGCACATCGCCTTTCTATAAGGAATCACCAGCGCCGCCTCTACAGCAACAGCCGCAACAACGGCAAGAAAATCAACGGCGAAGTACGAGCACGAAGCCTGATGAGATTCCACAGGATAAGATGGCGCGAATATATCAAGAAGAGTTGGCAAAGCTAATGACCCGCACACCTCGTGATACATTTCCGAGGTATATATTCAATATAATGCGAATTATTTTCGCAGATATGCTAGAATTAATGTAGTTTTTTGTTTCCACACTTTTTCAGTGCGGCTGGTGGCCTTCCGCCCGCCAATAGCGCAATGTCACCTGATGATAACCTTCGTATAGCTTTCGAAGCCTACCACAGGGAAATGGCAAAATTACAACAGGGTAACAGCAGTAATATATCGAGTTTTCCGAATTTTTCGAGCTTGATGGCTCTACAGCAACAAGTGCTTAACGGCGCTCAAGATCTATCCGTCCCAAAAGAAAATGAATTGAAGGCCAATGGGCAGCGTAATTCAATGGAGAACTGCGATACAAATCAAACCAAAGAAATGAACGACGAAACGACATTGCGACACTCTAGTGCATTCAGTTTAGTTCGCATAAAACCGGAGTCTTCGTCCATTCCGAACTCAAACTCGAACACGAATGCTAATTCCGCTGCTCCTAGCCCTTTAAGTAATTCCATACTACCGCCGGCAATGACGCCTACCGAGGATTTTTCAACGGCAGCCAGTCCTCTGCAGCGCATGGCCTCAATCACAAATTCTCTTATCACTCAACCTCCAGTTACACCCCACCACACACCACCACAAAGACCTACAAAGGCTGTACTACCACCTATAACTCAACAACAATTCGACATGTTCAACAATCTGAACACGGAAGACATTGTTCGTCGCGTGAAGGAAGCCCTTTCACAATACTCGATTAGCCAAAGACTCTTTGGGGAATCGGTCTTAGGTCTGTCCCAGGGATCCGTTTCAGATCTGCTCGCCCGACCAAAGCCTTGGCATATGTTAACGCAAAAAGGTCGTGAGCCTTTTATACGAATGAAAATGTTTTTAGAAGATGAGAATGCCGTGCATAAACTTGTGGCTAGTCAATATAAAATTGCTCCCGAAAAACTTATGCGCACAGGCAGTTATAGTGGCAGCCCTCAAATACCCCAAGGCCTTGCGAATAAAATGAACAGCATTCCAATGCAAAAAATGATGAATGAATTGAAAATGCAGGAGCCTCAAGCCCAGCACATAATGCAACAAATGCAAGCAGCATCTGCGATGGCTGCTGCAGCTGCCGCCAATCATATGCAAAACGCTCAACATCAGGGTATGCTACTAACAACACCAGGACTTCCACCACAACACACCATAAGCCTTCAACAAGCCGCCAATGAAAAAAAGCCAATGATGATGCCAATCCACTCACCTCATCAAAATAATGCAATGCGCAGTAGCATGCACCAGCACATGTCTCCTACGGTATATGAAATGGCTGCACTCACACAAGATTTGGACACCCAAATAATTACTACCAAGATAAAGGAGGCTCTACTGGCCAACAACATAGGTCAGAAAATATTCGGCGAAGCTGTTCTGGGTCTCTCGCAAGGATCTGTTTCCGAATTACTTTCAAAACCCAAGCCCTGGCACATGTTAAGCATTAAAGGCCGCGAACCTTTCATCAGAATGCAGTTATGGCTTTCAGATGCAAATAATGTAGAGAGGTTACAGGTACTTAAAAACGAAAGACGGGAAGCCAGTAAACGCCGACGATCCACAGGACCTAATCAACAGGACAATAGCTCAGATACCAGCAGCAATGACACGGCTGATTTTTATACCAGCAGTCCAGGACCCGGTTCGGTTGGTTCCGTTGGCGCTCCACCAAACAAGAAACAACGAGTACTTTTCTCTGAGGAACAAAAAGAAGCTCTGCGATTAGCTTTTGCTCTCGATCCGTATCCAAATGTCGGTACCATCGAGTTTCTTGCAAATGAACTCGGTCTAGCGACACGCACCATTACGAATTGGTTCCACAACCATAGAATGCGCTTAAAGCAGCAAGTGCCACATGGTCAGCCAACAGAACCTGTTCCTAGTCGCGAAAATACGAATGCAACGCCCTTTGATCCCGTCCAATTCCGCATACTGCTTAATCAAAGACTGATGGAATTGCAGAAGGAACGCATGGGTCTAAGTGGCGCACCGATTCCTTACCCACCGTACTTTGCTGCCAATCCCAATCTAGCAGCGCTAATCGGTCGTGGGCTTTTACCAAGTGGGGGCGAACCTGATTTACAAGCACTGAACAATGCATTCAAGGAACAAATGAGTGGTCTAGATCTTTCTCTGAAACGTGAACGTGATGAAGACTTCGAAGACGATGGTGAGGGCGATAGTCATTTATCTGACAATGAATCTGTTAATGGTAGTGATGAAAAATCAGATTTAAATGAAACTCCTCGGTCTTCGATATCTAGAGGTGGTATGCAGTCGAGAACTTCGAGGCGTAAACCCGCTGCACCACAGTGGGTAAATCCTGATTGGCAGGGGGACAATAAGTCCGGACTAATGCCACCTCTTCCAACCGCTGTAAGCGACAAAGAAGTCATTATCAATGGTGTCTGTGTAATGCAGCAGCAAGCAGCCGATTACAGTCGAAAGTCTGCGACGACTGAAGATGAAGACGGAGCTGCTTCTGATGGCAATGATGATGACCCATCTACACACCATCGAACGCAATCGTCTGATTGTGATGATCCCCCCACTGATATTGACCAGCGATTTATGGAGCCTGAGGTACGAATTAAACAAGAAGAAGATTGTGACAGTAACGACAGCCATCAAGACGAGCATGATTCAGACTTGAGAAAATCTACACACCATGGCGACGATGATGATGACACTCCTGGTGCATGGAACTACTAACATGCTCATTCATTCAGAACCTCCCAAATTTGTGCAATCAATAAAAAAACAAAAAACAACATATATATGATATATATCTCCATATATGGACAAAGATTAATACATTACATAAATTATGTTAGAAAATATAAATATAATAAACAAGAAAATATTGTGATTAAGTTTTATGTTAAACATAAGTCTATTTTTTAGTTTGTCACTATTAGGAACGATGTAAATAAACAGTATGTAGAAGCTGCATTCATTATCTATTTCTCAGATTTAAGGTTTAAAAGACTGTCCGCATAAGTTAAAATCTTAACCGTATTCCTGTACATACAATTTTATAATTCAGTTTTCTATTGTAAATATAAATATATGAACATAGAATGCATAATGCTTTATTTTATAATTTATATTCAACTTCCTTTGATCTCATGATAATGAAACGAAAAATAGGAAAAAGAAACGTATATTTGAACCAAGGAAATGGGAGAATGCAAACAAAATGAAAAGGTAGTTAAATGAAAATAAATGTAAATAAACAAAGAAAATAAAAAACAATGTCTTTAATCAAATTTGGCACATACGAGCAAAATTATATATAAAAACAAAACGATAAGTACGTATTATTTATGTAAAATATATTAGCCAGCGACTTTTTAAGCAAAGTTTAAAGCATAGCATCCCGCATATCGATACAATTTATATAGTTACATATAAGTCTTTACTATTTTAAGTTGTTAAACTCACAATGAGCGAACAATAATACAAGTTATAGAAAAAATGCATATAAGACCACGTTCTAAGAGAAAATATACTTTAAAAATTATGATTAATTGCACATTAGTATAATATTTTTAAATAGCTTACGAATTTTTGCCTTTATATGTATACATTTTTTATTCATTTTATTTTCTCATAGTTGTTACGAATTATCTTTCATTGCATTATGATTTTAGTTAAAACGAAAACACTATATTTAATTTTTATTTAATAAAAATAAATATACATATAATTATTCCAATTCGATTGTTTTTTATTTCTCCTTGTTTTTGTAAGCGTTATTCTATATAATTTCATACCTAAGTTGCTTTCTTCTTTTGTGCATATACCGAATAACAAGAAACGGAAAAAAAACAAAAAAAAAAAAAAGACAAAACGCAGTAAAAAAGGAACCGCTATCCTTGCATTATTATATTTAAATTCAAGTTGAAAAATAAACAAATAAATATGAAGAAATGTAGATACGTGGAATTAATATTAAACTGTAAGTATTTATTTATCTAGTACATACATTTTCTTTTCATTAGTTAAAAAGTACACAAAACGAAATAACGTCTTACATACTAAATGAGCAAATTAACAGAGATTTTGTTAAAAACTTCGTCCAAAATATAAAATGAAAAATAAATCACACTTGCATATATATAAATATATTTAATAAAACACACACGTTTAAATATGAAAAACAAAATTATAAATAGCTTAACTCTCTTAACATAAGTATATAATTTTTTAATCGACAAATAAGGGTGCTAACTAATATAATGATTATTAAAGCACACAATTATTTCAGTTTTGCTGTCGTATTTTTGAAGAGGACGAAAAAAAACAGAATATATATACGTAAATTCAATTAAGTCAAATACATGCGAAATCAAAATTTTATCATTAAAATAAAGTAAAAGTATATTTGTAAATATTGAAAATAAAAGTAGCAATCTAATAAAAAGAAATTAAAAAAACAAACTTAAATATCTCCTTCCAATACTTAAACCTCAAGATAAGTAAACAAAAACAAACTCTCTTTTTATACTTCCAAATATTGAATTAAATAAATTATGCATTCATCATTGATTATCACACCACCCACATATGTATATTCTAATATGTATTTACAATTTCCATTTCCATTGATATTTTCTTAACATTGTTTTATTTTTTGTTAAAGTGCTTGAATTATGTGCGTATGATATACACGTTTTCAAGCACGTTTATTTTGTTGAAATTTTGAATAATACTTAGTTATAAATACAATATTTAAAACCGTGATATATTCATAAAAAAAAACAAACAACATATATACATATATAAATGAGAAATATGTGTATGTACAAAAAGGTGTACATACATATATACATACATATAATTAGAAGTAAACCAAAAATTTTAAAATACAATTTAATAACAAACAACTTTATCCATATCAAAAGAAAGTAGAATAATTTTTTATTAGGAATTTATTTAAGTGGAGTAGACGTTTTTTAATTATTCACATAATAAAACCACCAAAACAAAGAAGGAAGCAATTCGGATCTACTCTAAGTAAGTTCGAATGGAAACAAAACAATAGAACAAAACTGTAGAAAAACTCTTAATAGAATAAAGTAGTTGAAAAAACAATACAAAAACAATTAAAAGGAAAAAACAATAGAGAAATACAAATTATTAAGTTGATAAAGAAAAGAATAAAAATGAACAAAAAATTTATAATTTCAAAGCGTGAGACGACGACAGTAAGAAAAAGCCATTAAAAGACAATTTTAAGGGAAAATATTGCAACCGAAATTATTAAAATCTATAAATAAGAGAAAAAAATAATCATAATTATTGAACTATTATTAAATTATTAAATATTCTTCTTTAAGAATTTCTTATAATTATAAAAAAAGTCTAAAAAAAAGTAAATAAATAATATAATAGTAATTGTATTGAAATAAAAAGCTTCTTTTATTGATATCTACCACTATACTAACTTAACTGGAAATCTCAAGTATCTAATTAAAAGAAAGCTCTAGTGAAATTCCAAGTTAAGCTTTCTTCCTAATTTGCTTTTGGATACTCGTATTATATCACAAAAGGGTGTATGCACAAATAATTGGTTCAAATCTTGGATATGCGATACAAAACAAGCTTATCAGAGAAACACACCAATTCTGAACATGTAATCAAAATTCAACGAAGGGTAAAAAATGTGTACAGTATTTGTCAAAAATAATATGAAATATACTTTGTATTACTTTCTAGCATTGCTAATGAAGACGTATAGAACGTAAGATGTTTCATAAACTATTGCTCGCTCTTCAAATTCCACATTATCAACCTAACATTTAGCTGCCTTTAACCTTCTGGTCCATTTATGACGCCCAAATTTGTAGGTTTTTGTTATAAAATGCGTATGTTATAATCATAGATAGACATACATACAAGGAAATCCATCTAAAAGCGATAGAATATGGCAAAAAAAAAATCCACAGAAGAAGAATAATATTGTCAACTTCCTGACATTACACAACTTAATTCACTTTATGAAACCATTCATCTATGTTGATAGCAGAAATCGAAACTCAACGTAAACACCGAAAAAAAAAAAATTACCAAGAAGTACATAATTTTTGGCATATTTGCATATTTGGCATCTCCATTCTTCGGCGATCACGATAACGAGCTCTTATCTTGAAAAAGGTGGGTATTTTCCGTGATATGAGCTCTTGAAGCTCGAGGTCCATGGGTCATTGGGCTTTATGTGCGTAAAATCGGTAGTCGAGATTTTGCGGTAAGGTCTATGCGCCAATGGGCTTTATATGGGAAAAATCGAGGGTCGAGATATTCTTGTAAAAAGTGCATATTAGGCATCTTCGTTCTTCGGCGATCACGATAACGAGCTCTTATCTTGAGAAAAAGGAATATTTTCCGAGACGTGAGCTCTTGAAGCTTGAGGTCCATGGGCTTTATATGGGAAAAATCAAGGGTCGAGATATTCCTGTAAAAAGTGCATATTTGGCATCTCCATTCTTCGTCGATCACGATAACGAGCTCTTATCTTGAGAAAAGTGCATATTTTCGAGATATGAGCGCTTGAAGTGTGAGGTCCATGGGTCATTGAACTTTATAACGGAAAAATCGAGGGTCGAGATATTCTTGTAAAAAGTGCATATTTGGTATCTCCATTCTTCGGCGATCACGATAACGAGCTCTTATTTTGAGAAAAGTGCATATTTTTCGAGATATGAGCGCTTGAAATTTGAGGTCTATGGGCCATTGGGCTTTATATGGGAAAAATCAAGGGTCGAGATATTCCTGTAAAAAGTGCATATTTGGCATCTCCATTCTTCGGCGATCACGATAACGAGCTCTTATCTTGAGAAAAGTGCATATTTTTCGAGATATGAGCGGTTGAAGTTTGAGGTCCATGGGTCATTCGACTTTATAACGGGAAAATTGAGGGTCGAGATATTCTTATAAAAAGTGCATATTTGGCATCTCCATTCTTCGGCGATCATGATAACGAGCTCTTATCTTGAGAAAAGTGGATTTTTTCCGAGACGTGAGCTCTTGAAGCTTGTGGTCTATGGGCCATTGGGCTTTATATGGGAAAAATCGAGTGTGGAGATATTCCTGTAAAAATTGCATATTTGGCATCTCCATTCTTCGGCGATCATGATAACGAGCTCTTATCTTGAGAAAAGTGGATATTTTCCGAGACGTGAGCTCTTGAAGCTTGAGGTCTATGGGCCATTGGGCTTTATATGGGAAAAATCGAGTGTGGTGATATTCCTGTAAAAAATGCATATTTGGCATCCTCATTCTTCGGCGATCACGATAACGAGCTCTTATCTTGAGAAATGTGCATATTTTTCGAGATATGAGCGCTTGAAGTTTGAGGTCCATGGGCCATTGGGCTTAATATGGGAAAAATAGAGTGTGGAGATATTGCTGTAAAAATTGCATATTTGACATCTCCATTCTTCGGCGATCATGATAACGAGCTCTTATCTTGAGAAAAGTGCATATTTTTCGAGATATGAGCTCTTGAAACTTGAGGTATATGGGCCATTGGGCTTTATATGGGAAAAATCGAGTGTGGAGATATTCTTGTAAAAAGTGCATATTTGGCATCTCCATTCTTCGGCGATAATGATAGCGAGCTCTTATCTTGAGAAAAAGGAATATTTCCCGAGACGTGAGCTCTTGAAGCTTGAGGTCCATGGGTTTTATATGGGAAAAATCGAGGGTCGAGATAATCCTGTAAAAAGTGCATTTTTGGCATCTTCGTTCTTCGGCGATCACGATAACGAGCTCTTATATTGAGAAAAGTGCATATTTTTCGAGAAATAAACGCTTGAAGTTTAATGTCCATGGGTCATTGGACTTTATAACGGAAAAATCGAGGGTCGAGATATTCTTGTAAAAAGTGCATATTTGGCATCTCCATTCTTCGGCGATCATGATAACGAGCTCTTACTTGAGAAAAGTGGGTATTTTCCGAGATATGAGCTCTTGAAACTTGAGGTCTATGGGCCATTGGGCTTTATATGGGAAAAATCGAGTGTGGAGATATTCTTGTAAAAAGTGCATATTTGGCATCTCCATTCCTCGGCGCTCATGATAACGAGCTCTTATCTTGAGAAAAAGGAATATTTTCCGAGACGTGAGTTCTTGAAGCTTGAGGTCCATGGGCTTTATATGGGAAAAATCGAGGGTCGAGATATTCCTGTAAAAAGTGCATATTTGGCATCTTCGTTCTTCGGCGATCACGATAACGAGCTCTTATCTTGAGAAAAGTGCATATTTTTCGAGAAATGAGCGCTTGAAATTTGAGGTTCATGGGTCATTGGACTTTATAACGGAAAAATCGAGGGTCGAGATATTCTTGTAAAAAGTGCATATTTGGCATCTCCATTCTTCGGCGATCATGATAACGAGCTCTTATCTTGAGAAAAGTGGGTATTTTCCGAGATATGAGCTCTTGAAACTCGAGGTCTATGGGCCATTGGGCTTTATATGGGAAAAATCGAGTGTGGAGATATTCTTGTAAAAAGTGCATATTTGGCATCTCCATTCTTCGGCGATCATGATAACGAGCTCTTATCTTGAGAAAAGTGGGTATTTTCCGATATATGAGCACTTGAAACTTGAGGTCCATGGGCCATTGGGCTTTATGTGGAAAAATCGAGTGTGGAGATATGCCTGTAAAAAGTGCAATTTGGCATCTTCGTTCTTCGGCGATCACGATAACGAGCTCTTATCTTGAGAAAAGTGCATATTTTTCGAGATATGAGCTCTTGAAACTTGAGGTCTATGGGCCATTGGGCTTTATATGGGAAAAATCGAGTGTGGTGATATTCCTGTAAAAAGTGCATATTTGGCATCTTCGTTCTTCGGCGATCACGATAACGAGCTCTTATCTTGAGAAAAGTGGATATTTTTCGAGACGTGAGCTCTTGAAGCTTGATGTCTATGGGCTTTATATGGGAAAAATCGAGGGTCGAGATATTCTTGTAAAAAGTGCATATTTGGCATCTCCATTCTTCGGCGATCATGATAACGAGCTCTTATCTTGAGAAAAAGGAATATTTTCCGAGACGTGAACTCTTGAAACTTGAGGTCCATGGGCTTTATATGGGCAAAATCGAGGGTCGAGATATTCCTGTAAAAAGTGCATATTTGGCATCTCCATTCTTCGGCGATCGTGATAAAGAGCTCTTGTCTTGAGAAAAGTGGATATTTGCCGAGACATGAGCTCTTGAAGCTTGAGGTCCATGGGCCATTGGGCTTTATGTGGGAAAAATCGGGAGTCGAGATTTTGCAGAAACAAGTGCATATTTAGCGTCTCCATTCTTCGGCGATCACGATAACGAACTCTTACTCGCATCTTGAGAAAAGTTCTTCTGTTATAAACAAGAGGCCACCAATTCAAACGTTAGGCAAACCTGGTCGGTTATCAGTTATGCAATTACAATACATACGTGAAATGTGAGGCAAAAAAAGCCACTTCTTCTTCTTTTCCTTTTTCCGGCGTTGTTATGGTCAGAAGTGTAGGACCATAACCTTCCCACTTAACTGCATTCCTACTGGTCCGCTTGTGGTCCGCCGGTTTGACCTCAGAAAGTAGCGGCAGGCTTTCCGGTTTGGGATTACTTCATCGCTGAGGCCAATCAAATGCTGGTGTTTTTGCATTTGTTTGCACCAATTGTTTTTCGGCCTGCCTTTTTTTTTTTTTTTTTTTTTTTTTTTTTGTTGTGACACGGGCATGCTCCAGATTTTTTTGTTTGATCTTACTCTTACAACACCGGTGATCGCCAGTCGTGTCAACCCACTGATTTGCATATACACTTGAGGGGCAGTTTAATGGTGGAATATGTGCCCCTAGGCTCACCTTGGTGTTTTGTAAATTGCCTAGATGTGATTTTTGTTTACCTTTGTTTTAGTCGCCTTTTACGACAAGCGAGAGGTATCGCTGCAGGGATATTCTTAACCCGTCCCTGCACGGAACAAAAAACGCCACTAATATACATATGAATCTAAAAACAATGAGTACGACACAAGTATACATATATGTATATTTACATTTGACAACATATGAAAATATCTGAGCCAGGACAACGGCGTCCAAGTAGGAAGTTTACCAGGTGAATGGTACACTCTTTGAATGGTACAACAATTTGAAGATACGTAAAACTCATTTCTTTTGAGATGTGCATATGTACATAGGTATGTATGGGGATGTAGAATTGAGAAAAGTCCAGCAAAACGAGTCAGAACAGGAAAGATAAGCGATAAGGTTATGCACAAAACTGCATTTGCCCTCTTTTTTCCGATCATTGGTGCCCAAAGTAAAATTTAAAATACGAGTAAGACATACATATGTAAAAGACTAGCGACTAACAAATCTAAAATAAGTTATTTAAGCATATATGTATAATGATAAATGGAACAGATACAATGTAAAAAAAACATGATTTACCATAGTTTATTCGAATTTTTGTGGTTCATATAAAGATTACATAATTTTAAAGCGTATTTAATAAAAACATTTCCGTGAGGCCAATACTTCGTCATGAACTAGAACATGATTTCCACATTCTATCAGGACACACTCATACAAACATAGATTTAAATATAAAAACGCATTGGCATGCATCAGGGAAGGCTTTTTTTCTGTTATCCTGTTACGATTCAGTAATCATTTGCATAAGTAAAGTACCGGCGTCTCTCGAATTATGATCGCCGTATTTATAAAATACATAATTACATATGCATGTGCATGTACTTCTGAAACTATTTTAGGAACAAGGACGAATGGGATTGGAATGGCGGGAGATGTCATTCGATTTATTTGTCCGGTAATAGGCGCCCAAAACCACAAGTTCGCAAAGGGTTCAAATTGATTATCATAAAATGGGTCATTGACTTTCTTCATAAATTGACATATACATAAGCATAAACTCATATGTACATATATGTTTAAGCCAGGTCCCATTGATTAAACATGTTAGTCACACATAGGAACATTATTACATTTTTGCCTTCATTTAGTGTTTATTTTATCCCAAAAACCGAATCAAAATATTTTTTGTAAAATAATCCCATGAACCGCGCCTTATACCCGGCGGGATTATGAATTCATTTCCACCGACGTTGCTCAGTCGCTCCAAATTCAGTTGAGCAACAGAAGGCGAATCGGATAAACTCTCAGCCAGTCAACGACGGATTAAAATCAAAAGTGGGGTGGATAAACCAGGCACTTTATCGTGTCGCAGAACTGCAGTTAAAGTAAATAAGAGGTGTGATAGTCACACGGAAAACCTCCTCATCCGCTGATGCGCATATACACGCTGTTAAATGTAGAGCTCTTTTTCTCAGCATTGAGACGAAGTTTAATCCTCAACAGTACATCCTGCCGAAGCTGCTCGCCTGGTGCAAATGATGAATTTGAGGCGTATCTAGGGCGTGGTGGATCCGACCTTGAATTCGCGTCGCCAGTCACAGTGGCTCGCTGCCTGACAAGGCCATCTTCCCATAACCAGTATCGGTTGCTGTCCGTTGAAATAGCAATGGTTCTATAACCTTTTCGTTTACAGCCGGACGAATGAACAATCGAATTGGTGAGGGCTTGGTAGTAAGGTCAGAAGGAATGTTTTTGGCGAATATCATATAATACTTGATACACCCTGAATCCTTTTAAATTCGATGGGGGTGGAAGGAAAAGATTAAAAGCCTATCCAAGAGGAAATTCGTGGGTGGGTTGGTACTTCTTTTGCAAGTTTAAAGTGTAGTGGTAAATTACAGACGGATAGACGGATGGGTGACTAACATTAATTTTCATAAAAAAAAACTTGCCTTCTTGTATAGGCGTTCCAATCTTATGTTCAAGACTTTTGTTCCTTCCCTCTCGCACGACGCTGGCAACCACTAAGGGAATCGTTTCCTCCCTTACACCACACCCACCCGCCTAAGTAGTTGGGTAAATTAGCGCGGAAGAAAAGTTTTAACAACTGATCAAATAACATTGCCATTTTAGGCAACAACAAACAAAAACGCACGCACATCTACCGTGACATCGTCGCTATCAATCAAAGGAATGAAATCAAAGAACAAAAAAAGGTCTGCCCCTGTCGAAAAAGTACCATGTCGCATTGAAAATATCATCATCATGGCTGTGTGTCGTATCCCTATGGCTTCAATTCAAACAACAGACGTGGACGGACGTCGTATATCGTCGTCGTCGTCAGTCGTCTTCAAAGTGTATGCTAGATATCAGGCGAGCAAAGTCAACAGCAAACACTTTATTAAATTCCTACTAGAGTGCTTGGAATTTTTCGAATTGCTTCCAATACGCCGATAGAAAAGAGAGATATGTTCACCGTCCAGAGTACCAGAAAGAGAAGAGAAAACAAGTACCGCGGCTGAATTAACCTCACTACTTCCCATCAGTGTCTGAAACACTTGCTCGCACTCGCACTCTTTTATCATACAACACTCCACTCCCCGATGGGTTGAATGATTGAAATAACACAAAGAGTTTCTGTCTCGTTCCGAGCAACTCGCGTCACTCTTCTAATCTATATAAAAATGCTATTAATTACAGCCGGGGGTTCATTCCGTTCGTGATAATTTGCCTGGCAAAGTGTTTCATCTGCTACACATTATGATACTCTGGTATCGGGAACCGTTTTTCATACAAGGACATTGCCATGTCATTGCGATGCTATTGCACTTTCAAGGCAATGCTTTGTGTGGAGACTGGAGAGCACTAAAATTAGTGAATACCGGCGAGGTTCTCTGTTGCCAGGCGCGTGGCGTGAATGAGAGCACCAGAACTGGTTTGCCTCTTGAGAATGCAGGTCTCCTGATCAATGGCTAGCCAAAGGTAGGAACAAGAAAACGAAAGTGTATTTTTTTCCAGCTGGTTGTGTGGGGCCAGTCATGCCAGCACACATGTTAGTTGATTCGGTTATGGCACATACGGCCAGCAGTCCGCCGAACACAGTTGTATTGATTTGCTCCCGTCTCACATATGAGTGAAGAAGAATCCATTTTCAGGGGCTTCCGTTTTACTTAAATGCAAACGCCACTCCCTTGTTTTTTGCCTACGATGGAACATTGGTGGTACACTGTGTATACCAATGAATGAGGTCATTGCAAAACAGCTGAGTGATGCACGGGGTCTAAGGCGCATGAGCTCCTTTCCTCATAAAAACATCTTCTATTGGCAGTTGTCCCGCTCGACCCTAAATGATTTTGTATATCAATTCACCCTTGTTCTTATAAAGTATCAGAGTTTTTTGGTTGGTAAATTGCTTGTCGACATTTTAAGTTTAAAGGATGGATGATGGCTGCTTGAAATTCGTTCATATCCTTGATTCTCGGCCAACAATCAAAGATTTGCTGTAGGAAATTCTGCTCGCTTGGTGTTTTAGTGACTCATATGACGACGTTGGTCACTGGTGAGAAAAACTGTCGTCGCTATGCCATCCGGTGTGGTACATTTTTGACATAAATGCCACATTCCATTCACCGTAGCAGGTGATTTTAATAAAAGAAATTATGAAAAACAGGTTTGAATTTGGGGAAAATAAATTGAGATACAGAGATACCGCCCAGTCACTCTGTTCGCCTAATAGTTTAGCGACTCATATGACGCGACATTTTGGTAATCTTCGGTAACTTGACTCGCAAAGTATGAGTCAATCCAATCCCATTCCAGCCGAAGTGAACCGACAACACCAACTAGCTCATTTGTGGGTGTTACTTACTCATTGCAAGTTACTCGGCCGTCGCATCACAGCTCACGGCAATGAGAGCGAGACGAGGTGCAACGTCAACTATATAAACTGATGCTCGTTCTCTTTCGTGCACTTGATTGTAGATAGCCGTCGGGAGTTAACGCGCTGAAAACACTGGAAAGTGGAACCCACAAAGGTTGAGAAACATTTTGCTGTCGCCAGTTTCTGCTGCCCTGGTGTACCCGGGTGGAATTTACGCGCGAAACTTGTGTCTGAGAAACCCAATGTTGCTGCCGCCGCGTGCACAAAAACACTTGCCTTCACGGACGACGACAGCGTTAGATGACAACGTGTAGACAGACAGACACACCACCGGTGTGGTTTGTAATCGAGAAATGTGGAGCGATTAGGTGAGGGGCGAAAAAAAGCGATATGTGCTTCAATTAATTGGTGCATTCGCTCCGGGACGCTTCTTATTGGTCTCTTCAACAACAAAGTTCATGTTAGCCCATATACGCGAGTCGCGTGAAAGTAATCCACACAACATTACATTTTGTCGTAATGAGATGACACGAGGGAACGAAACTGCTGTCTAGGAACCTGCCCTAGACAATAAACCAAGAGCACAGACAAGATAGTAAGCAACATTGATAGACATATTGGCGATTGCGATGCGGATACGGCAAGCGACGAACGTTAATTACATATTCATTCATACATACATACATACATATGTACCCATTCAATTTATTTGATTTTAATGCGACTATTCACCTTGTTTTCTCCAGTTATCGCTTTATGTGATCAGACGAGCACCGCGCCTGCTGTGGCCGTTCATCAGCTACCGCGCCTAATTTTTTTTTTTTTTTTTTCTCTGAATGGAAACTCGTGGTGGCTTTTGGAAATCCTGAACCCCTGAACTCCTGACCTAACCTCACTGGTTGGATTTGTGACGCAACTAAAGTGAAGTGCTCTTCCGATAAGCGTTTGTGTGTGTTCCAACCCGGGAAGCACATAGAGATAGAAGTGAAATTGTTAGAACTGGAATTAAAACACCCCAGCGCTGCTATTTTATTAATTTTATTGTCTACCAATTAGTTCTGTTTGTTATTTGTTTTTATCGTTTAAATAAAACTTTTATAGCAACGGGAAATATGGTTGTTGTACAATAAATGCTCTACTTTCGCCAGGCGCACATAATTCCTGACAAACTGAACTTCACGTCCAAAAACGTGGTGCATACGTTTAGCAGGGCACGAAACTCGGGCAGGGAGAAGAAAAATACGAATAAAAAAAAAACATAAATAAATAAAAAATACAACAAAGAACATGTACATACATGCCTATGAATATGCGGAGAAGGAGCAATGAAAGAGTACTATAAAAAATTGTATGTACAATACGACAAACATTGTAGTTCTGTAGCTTGCGAATGAATTAAAGAGTGGGGGGAGGAAAGCAAGTTTAAAGTATAAAAGGTAATTAACCGATTCCCGTATGTTACAGGTCATTCGGAGTTAAGCTATGTGAATAGGTGCCTCGTAATCTTAAAAGATTCATAGATTATAGCACGTAAAAGTTCAACGATGTAGGATTTATTCGTCCCATAGACGGAAGCCGATGATGCGTCACTAGCCATGAACTCCGGACTCTCTGACGAATCATAAGTTTGTGCAATTAGTTTATAGAGAGTTTATAGTACATTTGCGAAATGCCTGGTTATAAGGTGTTGGGAAGCAATAACAAACCTAATGTCACTTTATTTAAATAACATAAGAGCACATTCATGGTAGGAAATAGACATTCCTGGATAGCGTCAGTCGTGTTAAGTCATCCTATAATATGCACTAAAACTATTATACTAAAGACAAAAACAAGAGAGACCTTAAATAGTACAATGTGTGGTCGTAAACCGCGTGAAATAATATTTACCCAATATACCCAATAGCATTTACATATTTCCAAATTGCATATCCTATTTAAGAAAGTACGATAAATTCAGGAAAACAGGAACAAGTTCTCGTCAATACATATACCCCTGCCTTGAGGCTTGGCTAACAGCGTTCGTTTCGATTTCTCAAGAAATTTTCTCTTTTTTCTTCCATAATGATATAACAACAATAAAACCACTTGACATGGTTGTGACAAGTGTACTCTAGATTGCGCTAGCCAAAGCGACATAATGCACACTAAGGCAATTTCGCCCGCAGTGGATTTGAATTGTGAGAAGAATCGATGAGTCCTTATCGAGTTAATCTTAGACAAGCGAAGAAAACTTGTGTATTTGACTTTTCCATCTTAAGTACGGAGGGTTTCATACAATTTGAAGGGCTATTGGCTTTTCCTTGTTCAAGGCGGCTTGCATGATTAAAAATATTAAAACTATTTAAGAGAAAACATGTTTGTTAAAAAAAAAACAATACTCGTATATTCAAGATATGAATCACTCTATAGTATATGTACGCAGTTGCGAAGATGAGTATTGGATACACTTTAAAAGTAAAACAAGGGATTGGAAGTGCAAGCCAAAAGCACTTATTGATTTTTTATTTTGGTAGTACAAGAGTACTACTGAATGTTCTTGTGTATGTAGGTTGTTGGACAATCGCCTAACAGTTATTAAAAAATGGATTCATATAAGAAAGTTGTACTTCATCAATGAATTTATGAACTTTTACTGATTCATTTATTTTTCTATTAATTTCTAGCCTTATTTCCCTAATTGTGTCACTTAGACGGTAAAACAGAGATTATAAGGACATGTAACAATTCTTGTAGCTATCTAGCTAAATTTAAATTACTTTATTTAAAATCAGAAATGTATGCATGTATTAAGCGTTTCACCCATGAGATACGAATCGTGCTCTGAAACATTATTGAAATAAATAAATACAAATACAACCATTTAAGATTAGACTGGTATAATAGAATGCACCCTACGAGTAAAGTTTAAAAATTATAAAATAAATATCTGCGCCCAGAATAGTGTGCATGTTTCGAGTGAGAAATCGACCAATTTCTATAACAGAGTAGAAAAACAAACTCAAAAAAGAGAAACAGCAAACAATCAATTGAAGTGACTTAAGCGAGGATAAAAGGATTGTGGTTCTATCGTCGACACTTTCATATTCATGTATGTTATACAATATATGTAATACGAAAACAAAATGTTGCACGCGAAATGCGAAATAATATTGGGAGTAGTAAGACACGGCTATAGTATGTGTATCAGACACACAACTTTTTGCGTTCCAATACGATTATGCGCAGTATGTTAAGTTCCAAGTTTAGTCCTAGTCGTAAAACTGCAGATGGTTTCCAGGAAGTTAATGGAAAAATAATTTCACTGCAGCAGTCCGACGAAAGCTCGTTGGAAGACAAGGGAAATGTTCCCATGCTGTAGTATGCTACTATTGTTAGAGGACTCCAGCCCCTTACTTTTTTTTATATTTAATATCCTAGAAAAGTTCGTCGAATGCCGGTTGCGAAAAATCATGATGATGACATAATGTCGATTGAGTAATGGATATGATGAAACCCAAGAAGTGCAAGAAGCACTCAACCACTGGTACAACAACTTACCAGAATTCGGTGTGTCTTCATTTTGGCTTAACCAACGATTTGACTTGTATTCAACCTACATTTAAATAATCTTTTAGCAAATGAGAATATAATTAAGTGAGACTGCAAAGTGCTTCTTGTATGAGACATTTTATGAAAATTAATTTGTCTGCGTCACAACAATTTTTCACTCTTACCATCAGGCAGGCAAGCCCCCGTTTTCAGCCTTCATCATTAATTTAGCCCTCCGCTTCTTTTTGTTTTGCATATTATATCGTACCACCTTAGATTTTGCCGTACAAGTATGTTTATGTAAATTAAGTTCATCGGACATTTTAATTTTCATCTAATCTTTAATAGTTAATGCATTAAAGGTTTACTATTTACTAACTGTAACCTTACCCATAGGAATACTACAATTATGGATTTGATTTTATCTCTATGGAATTACACATTTAAAAACGAACTAAGCAAGTAATTTGCTCAGGGAATTACTGAATGTCGATTTGACGTAAAATTGTCATTAAATGCTGAATGGACATGGACTTATGTTAAGTAGGTGCGCCTCCATGCTCGTGTACATATACATAAGTCCCCGTATGTATGCAAATATTTACCTACAAACATAATTGCAAATATTTACCTACATTACATGAAATGAAATGTTATGATAAATATTTTGGTGGAACAAAATGACCGGACTTAATATGCAAATGGATGTTATAAATCAAAAAGAAAAAAGACGGACGTACCTTGGAAACCATATTTCGAGTAACAAAGTTTTGCAAATTTGCTATGAAATTTTAAAAAGGATATAGAATATAATAAAAGAAAAAATCACTTACCCTATATGTATATAAATAACCGGGAAAATAGCACACATGAAAAGAAATCAAAAAAACAATATTAGAAATTTATGTAAAATCCAATGAACAGACGGGCATACCTTGGAAACCATATTTCGAGCAACAAAGTTTTCCAAATTTGCTATGAAATTCTAAAAAGGATATAAAATATAATAAAAGAAAAGTCACTTACCCTATATAGTATGTATATAAATAACCGGGACAATAGCACACATGAAAAGAAATCAAAAAAACAATATTAGAAATGTATGTAAAATCCAATGAACAGATATAAAAAATTAAAAGACAGATAGACAGAAGACTTGTTTTCAGGTAATAGAGTAAAATACAGTAAACCAAATGATCACATTTTTTTTTAGACAAAGCAAACAAGAACATGCTGCAGCTCTAGCAATTAAAGAAAAAACTCTTTACAGCTTATGGTTCCGCTTAACAGCTTATGGGCCAACATGCTGCTCATTGATCGGCTTCGCTATGAAATCGATCAGAGTGAACAATAAATAATTATGTTCAGGCCTGAAGGAGGATTTCATTACAAAAGTGTAAATCGAGATAATACGAGTGAACTTTCGTTTCAACTAACAAGCTTCTTTGGCTGGCATTATCATTATTCTCACGCTCACTTGGTTCAAATTACCACTTTTTTTTAATTCATTTTTATTATTAATTTCTCAAAACTATCATACGCGCTAGACAAAAACGATTAAGCTAGCTTAACTAACTTATATATACCTTACTAGCCCTACACGGACACTCCAAAGTAAACAGAAAGATTAAATTATACCTTTCGACCTTATCAAAAAAACATAATGATTAAAATAATTGAAAACTTAAGCTGAGAAAATATTTGTTTTATAAAAACTTAGCATCAAATTACCACCTTACCACCTGTATGTGCCACCTTAGTTATGATCTTATTTTGCTACCTTGGAATCAAAGGCTCTTAGGTCTACTCGGTATAATTGACTGTCTATCTTGGACAGCGGACTCTTAGACGTCTAATTAACCCGTGATCGCTGTACAGCCTGAACAGGTCTGGGTTATATTTCCTGTTTTCTTTTTCTTCAGTTTTAAATCCAACTTTATTAAACTTAGAACCTCCGTAAGGAACATTCATATACAATACTTTCGATGATGTCCAAGCTTCTTGACCGTAAGTGAGGATCGGACTGATTAAGGTTTTGTAAAGAGTTACTTTAATTTTTTGAGAGAGGATTGTAGAAAGAAGCAGCAGCTGACAAGAGTGATTCTGCGTTTGGTTTAAACGCTTGAGTTATTGCTGTTGATCGCAGGGAATAAAAAATCTTTTACCACTTCCAAATTAAGTTTTGGCCACGATGTTGGTGTTATGCCTTTGCGTCTTTGCTCTCACTTACTTTTTTATTATATACTTACTAATTTACTTTTTTTCTATGCTCTCAAATGGTTTATTGGAGTTAGTTGTTATGTTTATCAAATCGCATCATTATCATTTAGCATGCAGGCTTGAAATACATAAATGGAGCCTCAGGATTGGCTCGCACGATCTTTCCAAGGATGGTATTGAAGATCTCGGATGGTTTTTACATCGTCCTAATTGGTGATGTGAAATCTCCCCATTGTCATCCTGCAGGGAAATTAAACCACGACATGGCTTTGAATAGTTCCTTTCTGAAGACATGTTCAAATGCGGAAGTTTGACAAAATGTTGGTGTGTGTCGATTTGAAGTTTTAGAGTTTTTTCCCATAGTGTAATAATTTTATTCTTCGTTTATTTTTTCTGGCTTGAAAGCACGTCAACAGGAACACAATTAAGGTCGTTATAACTGGTGGAGGTATAGGGATCCCCTTTCTCATGGACCGGACAAAAGATTCTGAGATGCCATTCATCGGGCATACATTCTTTCAAACGCATTTTATATTTAAATTGGTGCCTTTTCCCAACGAACTCATCTCTAGCTGCTTTAAATAAATCATTGGGCACAGGAAATTAAACATTTGCAGTATTTTTCCGAGAGAAGTTTAAAGAAGAAGAAAAAATTCGGAACCCGATTCAGACCAACGATATTACTCTGCGACCTTATTACATGTGAGAAGTGAGTTAAAGATATGGAGAAGTGAGTTAAACATTTTAAGAAGTTTTTACTTGATAAACTAGGACCACCAACTCTGACGAAAATAATGTTTGCGAGAAAAAATTAAGTTTATATTTACTACCCGGGTTCTTTTTTTATTTCACTTATTTGCCGATATTACAAAATGTTAAATTGGTTTATATCATCGATGGCTGTTTTCTAGATATAGGTAAAATATCAGTAATTATGATTATTGATATTTTCTTTTTCTTATAACTGAGGGTTATAACCGTGGAAGACAAGATTCGATGCTTATGTCAGTCACCTATACATGAAAAGCACCTACCCTTTATTGCCAACAGCGAATGGTGAATTCCGAGAAGCTCTTTTCAGGCAAGTCAACTATAAGTGGTGTCAGAATTAGATGAGACCGCGATATGCAATTTAAATTATTTGTCTGTTGCGGGATTCGAACTCTGTGTTATCGGCATCGAATATCAACACATTATCATCTGAGAAACGTTGCTTTCCTTACTCTACAAGGAGAAAAATACGGTGCACTCTCGTGCAATAAGAATAAGTTCCATTTCTTGTGAATCGTGTTTTTTATCAAAGATCACCAAAGATTTATTGTTAGATAGAACTATTTGATGTACATGAATGGCTTTCTATAACTCGCAACTAGAATGGTTTCACACAATTTCGTACATTATCTTGATTTCATATTAATTTTATGACTTGGCAGATAAGGTATCTACGTACCTAAAGGATAAGGATAAACGTCCGTGGATTGGTATGAACAATTGCAATCATTACACAATATCTTTCCAACCTCTATACCTAATAAATGCTGTAACGATTTCATTACTTTTCACCATTTTATATTGAAAGTAATCATTACTCATCTATTTTTACTGTCAGTGCAAGCGAAAATAACTAATCAGAATCGAGAGACCTCTGAGATTAGTCAAACTTATGATATGAGATATGAAAAAAAAAGGAGACAGCTGCCAAGGAAATGTTGCTTCAAATTAAGGCCATTTCAAATCCTGTGTGTGACTGCATATTGCAAACGTATACATACATCTACATGTTGTTCCTTATATGTATGTACAATACCAAATGCCGCAGGGTGTAAAGGGTTATATGTATGCAGTTATGTACACAGGAGGAAACAAGAAAGAATTCTTGGCACAGGGTTCTACTCTATGAAGGATTTTTTTTCTATGATTACGAACTATGTAGCGATGTACATATATGAATATGGGCACGTATGCACGCAAATGAAAAGTTATGTTTTGACTGCATTCAGGTATGGTTATTTGATGAGTATTCGAAATGTTTCATGATTTTAAATATGGATAACTCCAAATTATGCACTATATTGCCTATAAATAAATGCCAACGTATGCACTATATACTCATACAACCATACGTGTGCACTAAATTATAATTTTCACACTGACCTTGTTTTTAAGAAGCAAGCATTTTAAAATCATGAAACATCAAGTATTTCGACTAGTGGTATACCACAAACTAGAGTGCTTAAGAGTTATCGATTGTTGGTAGCCACTTCATTTTTCTTTTCCCATGGTCGCAATCTAAAGGCATCAAACCAAATGTAATGGATGTACAGTAAAGTTGAATTCTCCTTGATTTTTTTTTCTTTGTTTCTTGTTGTTGGGTAGTGCGGCCATTTATACAAACAACTATACGATACCCATAATACTTTTGTAAGTTTTAACTTACAATCGAATAAAACATTTTATTCACATGAGTATAAATAGAATGACATTATATGGGACAGCAGAGTCCTTACTGCAGTCATCAACCACTCGGACTCTTACTTATGTTAAGAAATCGATAATGTGCCATGTCGTGGGTCGTGGTTCATACTACGTACGAATATTCTATAAAAGGATTCAGTAAGCTAGTGGCTGTTTGTTTTTGCTTTCTTTTTTGTGCGACGATGTCACTAACAGCGCTACCGGAAAAACTGCCAGACAAGAAGACGGTATGTCTGACAAACACCACATAGTATGTATGTGGATATAGAGCACATGTAGAGTGTATAAGCATACGAGTATGTTCATGGTATGTATTACTAACTAACTCAATGAACGATAATTCTTTTAGTTTCCTTACTGAAAAGTCACTCAATATACATATTATGTAAATAGTCGAGGAAAAGGTTCGAAAAATAAGGAAGGAAATCGATTTATTCATATACATAGGTACTCGAATTTGCTTTCAATTTGTTTTGTAAAAGGATCATGTGTCAGAGGTGTGCCGGACATTATTGTGGTTACTTTTAAATAAAACTCGACATCCTCCAAATAATAATCAGTCTGTATAACCGATCTACTGTCGTCAGGTTATAATTATTTTACACGGTGTAAGTTTGCATTTACATTCTTCTTGCATACTTCTTGGGTACTCCAATATAATGATCAACACCAAAATTAATATGTACCTACTAATACAACCGCATCACTGAAGGAATTAACGGTTCGGTAGAAATTAATCTGGCTTAGTTGAATAATGATAGCATAATGCATATCAATAACCTCATAGCAGGAGTTATTCTTGTTTTATTGTAATTTGCTCAAAACATCCGTCGTTGGAAAATTATAATATTGCTTAAAGTATAACAGAAATTACCAACAACAGAGTAGATAGAGGTAGATCCTCGTACCATGTGTTCATAAAATCTCTCTCCTGAAACAAAAGCTTTTACCAGAGTTTTAACTAAGAGCGCATGTTTTGCGAGTATGTCTATATCTTTATACCCTTTTACATGACGGTTTCTAACCTGCGAATTGTCCATCTTAAGGAACAAAAAAAAAACAGATATTTTTCCACATTATCAGGGGAACAACCTGAGGCTTAGCCCCTCACACCCGAACCCGCACAACGACGCATGTCAAATGTTTTCGTCGTGATTTTAGACTCTGACCATTGGAAATGAAAATCTACACCAACTGCACCTAGTACCAACCAAACTGCTACCTATTTAAGAAGCAAAGTAAGAAGCCGGTTGACGCAAATCATTTTTTTTTGTGTAAAACATATATTATCTATGTATAGATAAACAAAAAAAAATGCCAATTTCTCACCTGAAAATATATTAAATGAAAAATGTTAAAACTGAAATAAAACTTTAAATATTTCGTGCACCAATTCCGTCTAAAGTTTATTTCGGTTTCAAAGTGGATACTTGTATTTGTAGCCATTATTGCCCCATATTTCCGCAAGTATATCAAAAAGAAAAGCGAAATAAAAACAATTTAAGGAAAATAATTAATGAAAAATAAATAAATAAATTTAAATCAATTCAAATTTCTTGAACTGTATTAAAGTGCTTAATTAAGACTGCTGATTTTCGGTGTTAGTACACATATAGCATACCCAATATCAAATATTTTTATTCAAGAAAAAATAATGCTTCTTCGCTTTAAAGTCCATTTATTTATATAGTTCGTAGAGATACATATAAAGCAAAAAGCAAACTATTTGATAACTTGCTTGCGCATTTAAAGTTTTTTCTGTCCAGCTGCAAAAAAGGTGAGTATTTTAAATTAAATTATTTTTCTCAATTTTTTTTTTCATTAAAGATGAAGATAGTTGACTTTTTCGAAATTTTAGTTGACTTCGAATGGGTAGAGTTAGGAAGAAAAAAAGGGAAAAATCGAAAAGTGCAGTCCCCTTTTAAACATACTGCTTTTAAACTGTGTGCGTTACACGGGCTGTATTACGAGTATTCCAGTCGTAAGATGTGTTGGTGGTAACAACAACAACTACGACTTTATATTCATCAGTGAGGAAGTTCTCACTATGCACCCAGCTGTTTTCACTTAAAAATCAATAACGAATCAGATGGTTTCGAGGAGCTATGTATGTGTGTCACCCCAACAGCCGACACTTTCCAGTTGCACATATGATACTTGTGGTTTTTGATGGTTCTCTTTCGATTTCCTGCATTTTATAGAACTTGTCGAGTATTGGTTATATTGAGCTGGTGTTAAGTTCTTCGGTCTTAGTTACCGGCGATTTCAGTATTACGTTTGATTTCTCCTTTCTTCTCCAGTTGATACTTTAAGCTTTCATATTTGAATTTAGATCTTTTCAAATTTTCATTTTTGTGACAAAGTAAGAAATCTTAATGCACTTCTGGAAAATGATTTTGTGAGTGAACAAAAAAATCGTAGTCACCGTTTTGATTAAGAAATTCTTTAAGCTAGTTTTGGTCGCAACACTTAGTTTTACAAAATATAAATGACAACTATAATCGTGAAGACCAGAGTCCTAAGAGTTTCACGATGAGCTCAAAAGCTTTGAGCTAAATGTATCTAAAAGGACGAAAAAAAAAAGAAAGAAAAGAAACGCCTGTGAGTGAACATATGAGCAGTCTAATTTTCACTCTAGTTAGCGTAGATTCTACATCCCGCGGACGCCACTCAATTTATTTGGATCTGTTCCAATATTGCAGTCATCCGTTTGTGTACAAAAAGGGCCGGCTCCAGAAAATCATCATCAGTTTAGCCGCAACCAACATCGTGAGCTAATGTGTTTCTATATTTGTACACCTTCGTCGAGTTTTAGTTTTAGTTTTATTTTTTTTTACTTTTTTTTAAATATTAAAGTTAGTGAAAACATTTTAGTGTGTATATAAAACTTACTGAGATTATTATAAGGATACGATGACGTTTTAAATTCTTTCCACAATCCACATCTATTGGAAATAACTGTATTCCAAGCAAAAGCTTATCCTTCCTTCAGCCCTCTCAAAGAAATTCCAAGTTACCCGTGGTGGATAGTTCATAATGATGCACCCATGTCGTCAGTCTTCGTTGGGCTTTCTCTTCAAACGGAAGTAACCGGGCAAAAGTGATTGACTTTGGAATAGAAATCGTGGCGGTATAAGAATCTATTAACATTTTTGAATTTTATTTCCGAACCATCATATACTGCACTAGTTTTTAATACCAACTAATCAATAATAAGGAGAAAGTACTGTCACGTTTATCTATATATGTACATACTGCATGTAACGTACACATATCCTATCGTCAAAAGCCAGACATGATGACTATCCCCGCAAAGGATTTTTTTTGTCGATTCTCCGGTATTCTTTTGCCCAGAGTTTTTAAACCAAAAAGTCGCAGTTCGGTTTTACACGCTGTCGGGTGCGGTTCTTGTTCTTCTCATGGGCATTTTCTTAACTCATACAAATTTGTGTCTATTTTAGAGACGGCAAGAGGGCATAAAGATAAAAGTGAAAAGAGTGATGCGATTATCGAAAATTCGCCTTATCCCTTAAGCGTTGCAAATACTAAATTTATCTTTGACTGTGAAAAGAATATTTATTTTTGGAACACGGAGTTTTATTGTATAGCACCAGAGCACAGTCAACCATGCTGTACATAAAGAAAAGCTTATGCTGGAAATAAAGTTGTGTGAAAAATGCCGCAGTCTTATTGCGGATAAAAATAAAAAAGAAGCATTGCATCAACAAATGCATTTAATCTGTTTAAAAAACTGATGTTCGAAAATAGCAAACTATTTTCCTTTTTTGATTTTAAGCCGACATAAAATAACGACATCGACTATACTTACACAATCTGACTCATCGGTCGCACGAATATTTTATTGTATTAAAGGGGTAGAGATTGGGATGGGGTATTGGGAGGTTCAGGCATATATCTATATCGAATAAATTCTTTTTCTCACCCCTTTTAATTAAAAAAAAAGTTAACCCTTTACTTGGTTTTAAAATCTAATTATTTATCTTTTGTTCTTTTTTCTTCAACAGCATATAATTCAGTAATAAATTGAAGAAAAAAAAAATATATTACGCATTTAAGAACCTTACTATCCGAGTCAGATATACTCTACTAAGCCAGCAGTGTGCACAACGTGCAACATAATTTAAGACATTCAGTGCTGTTTAAATATAATCCATATATCTTAATATATACATATAAAGAAAAAAAAAGAAACACTTATCTTACTATTAGAACGACCTTTAGTGAACTATAATTGTCAGAACTAGTGTAAAAAGCATAGTCGACTTTTAATTCTTGTTCACAGAGAAAAAAAATCCGTCAAAGTCAAATTTTATCAATCAATTTAAAAGAAAACTAAAAGTAAGAGAAGTAAGTGAGAAGTCATCTGTTATGGGGGATCAAACTGTTGTTGGTCCCAATGCTGAGGCAGCGACTTCGTCGGTCGCGGATCAGCTTCAGAATACAGCAGGGGTGAACAATATTACCGCTGACGAACAGGCTGAAGTAGTAGCAGAACAATCTACGGCACGAGCTGGTGATAGTAGTGGAAGTAATCGAAATGGCAGCGATGAAAATGGAATTGAGGCAGTGAATGGTAGAGGTGCAGAGAATGGTGGTGGTCATCCAGTTCCAGATAATTTAAATATTATTCCCAATGGAGTGACCCAAGTTGAAGACGGCGTCGGAAGAGGTGGTAACGGTAATATTGGGGAAGGTGATAATCTTGCCGACGACGTTGGCACTACTGATGATGAAGCTGGACGTGCTCAGATTGACACTGCATGCTCGGAAGGTGGACCATCAAGTTTGGTTGGTATCGTGGGACCACCAAGTCCCTTGACAGGCTGTTACTTGCTGATTGTATTGGGTGAACCTCATTCAGAGGAGCATAAAGATCATATTTTGCAAAATCTTCTAAAAGGTATGTACAAATACCATTACATATATATATTCATATTATTGTTTTACCTAGTTTTACCTATTCATACTTAAATTCCCCAAAAGCATATGCATTTGAAAAAGCATTTTTATATGCTTGTTCATTAGGCACACATTATTGGATTGTCTTTTGTTCTATCTATGGTACATATACATACTTACAATTCGAAGAAGAGCAAACCTTTTAAGGACATTAAATCGGCTGTTAAATTTGACGCCCTTCTTATTTCACGGCTATTTAGTATAGTCAGTCATTTATTATAAAAGCCCTTTTCAAAGTGAACAATGTAACTAGCCTATGGAAAAGAATGCTTATAAATCTTGAGGTAACCCTTTCTCTAGGCATTTTATTTAATGGGAAATAATTACAATTCATTCTTAAAAAACGACTCTTTTGTTGCAATGCATTTAGCATTTTTTTTTTAAATTTGAAAGGATATCTCCAACCATTGTTTCTATATTATTTTTTCAATGTAATAAATAGTGAATTTTACGCTAAATTTATATCAATGGCCCTAGGTCCAAATTATAAATTCCGTCAGTTAATGAGGGCTTAAAACCTTCGAACAATGTGGCAACATATGCGATGACTTGGGTGTCGCTATGCCGGTGGTGGTTTTCCAACCAAATTTTTCATAAAAAAATTTGTCTTTTCAAGCAAAATAATATTTTAAACGAAGGAAAATTATACGATATATATCAAAATTCCAAGGACGTACAATGATTTTCACTCTAATCAAGGCTTTCCGATGCTGAAATTGAAATTAAAAAATATCCTTGAAGTAAAAAAGAAAAAAGCGAGTGAAAATACTTTGAAAAGAGAAAAGGGACAAAGTCATTTGCAAGTGAGCAAGTCGTAGATATGTGAGTTCAGCGATATATGTGATGGGATTTAAGGACATGTTTGCACTCACGAATATATATTTGAACCGTGAATATCCTTATGTTGATATAAAACAAAATAAACGAAATAATTTAACATTATACATCCCTTGAAGGCATATACGAGTACAATTTTATAAATAAGAGCAAAATGCTACTTTTTCAAACAAAAAGGCTAAAATTAATATTCAAAAAAATCCCTGCTTATATAGAGATAGGCTCGGTCATGGTTATGAATACAATATATCTGCGTCAATCTACTTACATTTCAATAATTTTTCAAGTAAAATCTCTCCATGCTATAAATTTCGAACTAGTATGTGGTCATGTAAGCACCTAGGACTTCTTTTATATCAAATCGATAAAGCATAAGACTATTTTTGAACAACTACAAATAACGAATTTGGGTGTATCTATGGAAACGATATGATGTCATCATAAAGTTTTGATTTAAGAACATACCAATAGTAGCCCTAAAGCCAATTTGCTGTTCCGTAATAAGAAAGATAAGCCAAACACTCAAAAGAGTCTGAAATTAGAAACTACTTAGTGCATCAACTTGTGCGTAAGATTAATAGAGCTGAAAATCTGGTCGGTTTCATTTCAATCTTCGTAGTCATCGTTTGCTTTCACCAAAGTATGAATAGTTTTGCTACCATATGAGGATACAGTTAATCATCTTCGTACTTGTGCACGTATTTTGATATAAATCTTTAAAAGCATTTTTCCAAAGGACATTTGATACATGCTGATGTAAATATGTGTGTATATGCAAATGGGAATAAAAATCGATTTCACTTCGAATTTCCGTATTCAAATACAATATTTCAAGTACCTAGAAAGCGCGTTGTATAATATTTGCAAACAATATAAAAGTTGATTCAAATGTTTACATTTGGTTAGTAAAATCTCAAGGGCGATGTTTGCCTCAATCTCGACTTACCTCAGTAATTTTATATAGGTGACAGTCACTATTTTATATTGGTTAGGGTTTTAATATAACAGTGTTATAGTAAGCAATTTTGCATGATAGCACTTTCAAGGATAAAATAGGCTATAGAATGTTTTTTATTGCGACTAAACATGCTGTTCTCAAGGGGAGAAGATATTTAAGTAATTTATACAGGCTCACTGAAAATGTATACATGATTGTTCGCAGTTATATATGTACATATGTATTTACGTATAGCGTTAATATAATCCCAATTGACTGAGCTTTAGGAATGAAATGAGTGTTTATTATCGTAATTACCAATTCAGATTTGTTTTTTTTTTTGTAAAACTGTGGGCAACATGGTTATGTAAGAAGTAAGCTGCATTGGTTTACACTAGTCAAGTGTTGTAGAGGGTTATACTGAACTTTCAGATGTGAGATTTTTTAAGAGTAATTCCCTTATTTAGAGATTATTACAGTAGAACCAGGGCGCGATGGCATGTGGATTCTTAATCAATTATCAGATGGGATTACTGTATTATAGAAAACCAGTTGCCGTGATTGGTTCTTCGTTTTTGCTATAGCTTAGCTTCCTGCGTTTAAAGGTAGCTACAGTATATAGAAGTAAAATAGGTATATTATTCATAGACGATAGTGGAGCGCTTACGTTTCAAAATCTTTTATTTTCGACTTACATCAAAAGTGGGATTAAAAGAGTGCGGCAGAAGGCAAAACTCTCCTACAGGCAAGTCGATGCAATTTCCATCTATTTCGGAATTTTTACTCACATGTGTGAATAAATTTGGCCATATTTGTAGGGCTTAATAAGTAGCAAAACGTTGACCATGACACTCAAATACATGATAAATTTCGTCTTGCCACTTTCGCTTCGATGATGATATCGAGTCGCTGATATTTTAAAATTACTATATTTTACTACGAGCATAAGATCAGTAATTATTGAAATTTAACTTCGAGAATATTGCGATTACGCTCTAATCGATCTGCCCTTTTTTACCGACGCATTGTGGACTTTTTTTCAATAAAAATAAAGCGATTCCGATCTACGCAATTTTTGCGATTTTTCACTGTCGCAAATAGAAACTGGTGCTTGACGCCAAATAAAAGCTTATTAAACCCGAAAAAGCGGTAGCAATTGGGAACGTTTTTTTATCAGGGCGGAAAACACTTACAAAAACAATTGTGAGGATTCGAATTCAAGGTCATATTCACTTAATACAACTTTATTAAACGAGAAAATAGGACGTAAAAAAGAGCTCGCACTCGATACTAAATAAAAGATTGTTAAGCCTGAAAGAGCTATATTTCGTTTTACGCGATATACCCTATCCAAAAGGCAAAAACAATTACTAAAGACTATGCCTTTTGGCTTAGCAACTAAGGCTAAGAAAAATTATATTTTAAAAAACTTAGCATCGGAACATAATGAAATACCCCAAATTACACTCGTGTTCACCCAACATTACTTTATCGAAGCCAAAAACCAAGACAATTTTATGTTATGATAGCACGAGGTGCTTTGAATTTATTGGTATTCGAACCAGATATTTATTACTTACGTTGGGCAGTAATAGATAAAATAATATGTATAATTATGCATAATTAAGATACCATAGTTCGACTTAAAAGGTCAGATTCGAAGAAGCCATAAACAGACATTTGTCACTACACATTTGTGTAGAGTATATAGTATATGTAAACGCGTTATATGATGAGCATAATCGGCGTCAAGCACATGGCGGCGTATACGCACTTTCTTAGGCTTAGCAGGCATATAGCACATGCCATACATATGCATATATATACCTATGTATGTATATCTGTATGACTACTTTCATAATGACGTTTGATATTGCATTGCACGTCTTTAATTGGATCAGCCCCTTAATGTTCAGTTTTAAAAGAAAAAAAACCGCTGTGTGAGCTTTTTCCAATAAAACGACTTTAATCCCTCATCCGGGAAAATACAACTACATGAATGAACCAATCAATAAAATTGCTTCATGTGTCTATGATTTACAAATATACAATATATTGGTTGATTTTGCAGTCTCATAAATTATTACATTTTTATTTAATTGTAACATTTCATTATAATCTTTAATATCGTATCGTGCAGGCTTTCTTTCCTGGGATGTGTCTGACTGCCACGTAGACCTAGAAGATGAACTCAATACAATTACGCAAAGTGCCCCCGAAGGAGAAGAAGCTCGACACGGTAAGTTTAAACAGCATGTGCTGTTCGAATCATATATTTCTTAAAATAGCTATTGTTAACATCATCCATTTAAGATATCTATGTATATCAATGTCTATGAGCATAAGTCTGTCTGAAATATCCTGCAAAATGTGTAACATCTATATCCGGTGGAAAAATACCCATGATATTTTCCTGTCTTGCAAATGATTGTTTGCTTATGTCATTTTATATCGTTTGCAGATGAATAGGATATGTATTATTGAGTTGTCATCAAAGTTGTGTATAGATTACATTCACTCATAAGTAAATAGTTGGAAAAACTCTCTGACTGTCAGTACATAAAATGAAAGATGGAACAATAAATAATCATTTCAATTGAAGGTGCTTTTCTATACCGCGAAAGAGCAACTGCAACGTAATCTCCTGTTACCTATTATCCTCCCTCAATCAGTGCCATCTCGACTATAAGAGCACTTACTATAAAAGTCCTTAAGTCAGTTATTCAGTCAGAAGTGCCCGCGAAAGTAGGCATACAACTTTTTGATACCATAGTGTAGTAGCAATATTCACCGACTTCTATTGAAACTACTTAAAATTTACTAAAGTAGGATAAATGGGGTTGTAGTGTGCTTCATACAAAAAGGAATTCAATAAAATCACATTAGCATTAAATGAGTACATTTAGAAAGAGGATAAATCTATAAAATGCTCTATGTAGGTAAATATTTACGATTTACGTCGGATTCCAGTCCCATTGAAAATATGGCACAGACAAGTGGATGTTTAAATTCGTGTACGTGGTATACGTATTTAATTGTTGTGTGGTGATGGGATGTATAATATGAGAATTTCCATAGAATTGTAAATAACATTTTTCGTATCTAATCATTGTGTGAATTTCAATAGAGCATTAGTAGAGTGTAGACAATCGATGAGAGTTGAATGTAGGTATTTACTTATAACACAACACTCAATAAGTTCGTAGGATTACTTATAAAACAACAACTTTATTCATCAAAATAGTCTCCTTCGAATGTTATACAATCATTCCAACCCTTCTCTTAGATATCGATGCTCTTTTTGTAAAACGATTTAACTTTTGCTTTAAAGTGCTCATCAATTTCGGCAGTCACTTTTTCGGTGAAGCCAAATCTCTTTCCCTGGAGCATTTTTTTGTTTAGGTCTACAAACAGGTAGTAGTTGCTGGGAGCTAGAATTCGTGCAACTTTGCCATTGTTGTGATGGACATTGCTTTGTGCATTGTTTGGCGAAGTAGCACTTGGTTTTTTCGCAATTTCAAACGCATCAATAACGCCATTGGGGATCCTACTATTCTCAAGGTAATCGCTGAATAAAAAACAAGTGTGCATCCCAAAATGCAAAAGCTAAAACCCTACTAGCTGGTATTTGCTTTTTTCGTCGTTTTAGTGGGTTTTATCCTTTGATTTGACTCTGGACTATTATCACATACTGAAAGTAGAAATTATTTTTATTGCACTGAATTTGGGATCTGTTGACGAATTGGGGATACTAACACTATCCCAATTACTGGTTTATTTGTACCATATTCTCGTTCTGTTATCTTAGAAGGTCATAGTTCTTGACTTCCGCCTTATTCTGAAATATAATGAACCCGAGAATCGAATGATGCTAGCGAATCTTGGCAATATTTGAAATTTCATAATAAATTAAAGCTAACGCGCTATCAAATCCTATTAGTGAATTTTTTTTCTTCTGTAAATAATCCTTCCTTTGCATTTATGAATTTCAAGTGAGTAAAAAAATATTAAAATTTTAATGAGGTGTACAAATAAAATCAACTAAATAGAAACGTACGTTTATATCGTTTTATGTGTGAGTAAACATGATTATGCACAGCGCTTTCATTCAAATCAACAGTGTGAAATTTTTTTTTTAACTACGAGAATGCAGAAACCATGCCCATATTCTGCTTTGCATACCGCCTTAATTATGAAAACAAAACGGAAAAATGTTGCCTTGTATATGCATAGCATTGAATCTAGCAATAGGATAGCTCATTATTTTTGCAATTAATCGAAACTAAAATATGAGAGCAAAAGGAGACGTGAAAGGAAGAATACAATAATTTGTATTTTTTATTAGAACAAAAGTCAGACAGTTGAAGAAGCAATCTTTGCAATTATGCTAGTTGTTTATCATTATTCAGTGACTTTGTGTACATATGGCTATATCAGTGCTGTCTCACATTTATATGTGCATACATTTAGCCTGAGATATGTAGTTTCGTAAGTTTAAAAACAGTTTATGAACGCGGATTGCGTTCGAAATCATACTTGAATAATGTACGAGTACGGTGCAATGATTGCTTCCTGGTTGTTATGTTTTTGAATATTATTATCGGTCTTAAACCCTTTCCTGCTCATTCATTCAACATCATTTATCACAAATTATTTTATAATATGAACTTAATTTTTATTAACAGGCGAAAGACTCATACAGTATGCTAGCGAAAACCTAGTTACTGAAGTACTTATTCACCCTCAGTATAACACTCTGATACAATGCATGAGGAATTTATTGAGCAGTTTTACAAGACATAGGCATGTGATACATGCTGGCTATACATTCACCGGCAATGGTTCCTGGATACTACAGGTGTAGTAATTGTAGACCATATATGTATGTATCACTTATGCATATTTATGAATATAATTTATTTTTAGGACGGAACCTTCTCCGTAGCCGATTTCTCGGAGGCATTTCAAGAGCACGACGTACAGAGGGTTTTACGAGCCTATCCTGATACAATTACAATGAACATACACTGCGCAGACAATGGCCTTTGGAACACCCTGCCAGACAAAACATTCGCAAGGCTGTGTAAAATACGAATAAATCCCAATGACGTCTTAGATACGAGCAATGCGAGCATAAATGCGTTTATTGGTATGTGATATTGAAAAGCCTCAAAGTATGATACCTAAATGTCTTTCCATTTTCCCATAGATTATTTGGCACCTATGTTAGCACCCTCGTCTCTAAATGAGTTATTGGAAACAACTGATGTCGTTGGTAACATTCGATTTACCCACCCGACACTCTATGTCTTCCCTGGCGGACAAGGCGATGCCGCACTATTCGGCATTAATGGATTTAATATGCTAGGTAAATATGAATCCATCTACTGTATACATCTAGATACAATGTGTTTTTATTTTTCATCTTAGTTGACGGAGGTTTTAACAGAAAGGCCTGCTTTTGGGATTTCGCCCGACATCTTGATCGATTAGATGCCGTACTACTTACACGAATCAATAATAGCAACATTAATGGAATGACTGCAGTAGTTGAACGAAAACGTGAATCACACGTCTATCCACAAATAGGTCACTTCTTTTGTAATATTCCCGACCGTAAAGGGTTGCCCAGTCCAGATGGTGATAAAGATAAGGACCCCTTATTGGTAGATTTATTCGAGCGTGGGCATAGTTTAGTTAGCGGTTTAAAATCGCTAGATCTAAAGCCACAGGCTTGCTACCGTAATTCCGAACCAATTAATCTTTACCATAAAGTGGGGCATGGCACATTAGACATGTATGTGATAAGTCCGTCTAAGGACTCTAAAGAAGTAAGAGAGTTTTTACAAAAATGGAACGCTGGAGATCAAAGACTGTTTGCAGCCAAAGATACCAGGGAATTTAATTTTCCTATACAGAATTTAGTATCTATTTGTGCACTGCTTGTTTGGCAGCCTGCCGATCCCGATGACACAATCACAAGAATTCTTTTCCCTGGTAGTACGCCAGATCATAAAATTCAAGAGGGTCTAGAAAAACTGAAGCATTTAGAATTCATGAAATATTCAACTTGCACTGCCAAATCAATTGCTCCTGTCATACAAACTGTTACAACTCGAAGAACTTTCAAATCCGGGCCAATAGAAAAGGGTTTCGCCGAACCAGTTCTTCCGTCCAAAGTCGGAAAAGCCTTTCCACCCGAAAGAGATATTAATGTTATTGAAACTCGTATGAAAACTACCGTTCAACAACAACAGGACAATAAAATGAAAGAAATCAGCCTTGAAGCAGCAAGTGAAAGGAAATTGGAAAAAATGGCCGACAAAGGCGAGGATATTACTCCTGCAGAAATTATTGAAGAGATAATTCAAGATACTGAACGGGAACCGGATATAATTAAAGACGATGAGAAAAAAGACGAAGAGAATGGCAAAGAGATAATCGAAAAGAAAGTGGAAGTAATGATTGTTAAGCCACAACCACAACAGCAAGAAATCGAAACGGCAACAAAGGACGATATTCCTGAAATTATTAAGTCTAAATCAAAACCAAAAGCTGAAAAACCACGTGCAGAAGTCAAACCAGTTGTTCGATCTCGTATTGATACTAAACCTCCCAAATCGATGGAAAAGAAAGCTTTGAAAAAAGAAGAACGAAAGTCTTCTCCCACACCAGTTTCAAGGAGACAGGATGTTCAAGCACGATCCCTTCCAGTCAAAGATAGAGATATTAAACCTAAAGTCATTTCGAGAATGGCTAAGTCAAGTCCAAGTAGTACTCCGGCAAAAAGTGCAAAGGATGCTAATAACAGAAAGGTTTTAGAATCCAAACAGCATATGTCCAAAATAACAATCAGTCGAAAGGAAGTCGTTAAGAGCGAGCGAAAGGAAGTAAAAAAAACAGAGCGTAAACCGATTTCCAGACGCCCGCGTGGTACTTCACCTACTAAACGAGCACCAGGAAGTCCAGTCAAAGTTCCGAAACCTCGTACAGATTTGAAAAAATCTCGTTTAGATAAGGGAGGAACAACCGATTCCAGTTTAGTGTCGACGCCTAGTGCAGACGAGGTAACAACAGCTAAAAAACTTCAGGACATGGTTATTTCACAAGAATTAGACGCTGCTAAACAACGAGAACTTGATGATCTTAAAGAGGAGCAAGAAGTTGTTCGAGAAATTGAAGCCGTTTTTAGTAGAGATGAGAAAAAGCGCCTTGGTGAATTTAAGGCAGATCACAGGGAAATAGCTAAACAGGATAGCACAACTGAAGCTGAAGAAGATGAAGAATATTTAATAATTGAAAAAGAAGAAATTGATCAATATACAGAAGATTCAATTATTGAACAAGAAAGTAGCGTAACTAAAGAAGAAGAAATTCAAAAACACCAAAGAGATTCACAGGAGTCAGAGAAGAAACGAAAGAGAAGTGCCGAAGAAGAAATTGAAGCAGAAATTGCGAAAGCTGAAGCCGAAGAACGCAAAAGTAGGCAACAAGTCGATGTTGAAAAGGAAGAAATTGAAGAAAATGGAGACATTCAACCGGACTCGATCGAAGACAAAGTCAAACTATCAACCCCAGACAAATCAGAAATAAAAGCTGAAGTGCAAGAAATTATATCATCTGCAAAAGAAATAATCAAGGCCAGAACAGAAGAGACAGCCATAAAAACTGAAGAATTATCGTCTCCAACTCCAGAAGATAAAATAAGCAGTGCCAAAAAAACGTCGGACACTAAAGATGAGTTAATTGAAGAGCAGGACATGGGCAAAGATGTAAACCTACAAGAAAGTCTTCCAGAAGAAAAGTTCTCCGCTACAGTTGAGTCAGGGGCCACTACAGCACCCACTTTACCCGAAGATGAACGAATCCCATTAGACGAAATAAAAGAAGACATAGGTATCGAAGAGAAACATGTCAAAGAGAAAACGAAGGAAGTAGATGTAATTCAAACTCAACCAAAACCTTCTCCAATTTCGGAAATCTTAACGCAAGCTGCAGAACGTGTTCTTCCTATGAAGATGACGTTTGAGACTCAGCAAAATCTACTGAGAGATATTGTTAAAACTCCTGATGAAGTTGCTGACTTACCGGTGCACGAGGAAGTAGATTTCGAGGCTTACGATGAAAAAGAACGGCAGGATGTCAGCAAACAATTATCACTGAAGGAAGAAATTGCCAAAGAAGAAAAGGAAATTGAAGAAAGGCACGATCTGTTAAAAGATACAGTTAAAGAACCGGAAAAGCCTAAAGAAACTCATCCGGAAACGGATGTTAAGGAACCTACTACTCAAACAGCGCTAGTTGGAATTGATACTAAAAAATCTGTAGAAGCAAAAGCAAAATCTGATCTGGAGGATACTTTACAACCTAAAGATATTGAAAAGGTTCACGAAACTCAACAAGCCGTAGATATAAAAGCTACCATTGAAAAACAAAAAGATCTTGTAGAGGATGAGTATAAAATCTTAAAAAAACGGTCCACCACTAGCCCTGAGGATAAAGAGCAAAGTGAATTTACATCAGAGGATGAACCCCCTGAACAATTAACTGCTTTGCGAAGCAAAACGGCGGAACTCAAAGACAAAGAAGATACAACTTCTTTAGAGAGTCCCGCGACTATTGAAGAAGCCATAGAAGTGGAAATTAAGAAACCTTCCACAAAAACTCAGCAGATGCCAACAAAAAGTTTAATGGAGGAGCTGAGAATGGAATACGAATTAGCAGAAGCAATGAAACACACTAAAGCGATAATAGAAGAATCGATTATTAGCCCGGACAAGAAACCTACCATGAGTGAAAAAGATAAGAAGTCTCCTCCGTCATACAAGGAAGGCTCTCGGCAAGAGTCTTTAGCTAGTGACGCTGACGACATAGATAAAGCACAAAAGTTCGATTTGAAAGAAATTGAAAAAGTAGCTCCCTCATCAATGCTTGGAAAGGATGAAAAATCTGCACTTGAGGAAATGTCTAGGCCAGAGTCGGTTGAAATCGTTGAAAAATCGATTCCTGGTGATAGCAAAACTGATATGGAAGAAGCAGACAAAAAGGTTTCACCAACAGTTAGTGATAAAGACGAAAAATCCATACCATTATCGAAGGAAACCTCTCGACCAGAATCGGTTGTAAGCACTCCTGATGACGAGAAATTGCTGCAAAAGGACTATATAGATAAGACGAAACTGTCTGATCAAATCGCATTTGAAGTTGGCAAAATACAAGTAATTGCCAGCGTTTCTGTCGCGCAAAAAAAATCGATTTTGAGCACTGTTGATGAAAAAATTAAATCATTGACGGAATCTGGAATTTCCAAGAGCGATATAAAAATAACCGATAAAGAAATCCCTTTGGAAACCATTGAGAAAGACGGCAGGTCTGCTCCACCAATCAAAGAACCCAGTCGAATAGAGCCTGTACCATGTTCACTTGATAAAGAGAAACAATTTCGAAAGGAGTCTACAGCCGAGGCTACAACGCCTGACTTGAAAAAACCTGGAGAAAAGGTATCTCCAGTCTCCAGTGAAAAAGATGAAAAATCCGTCATACCGTCTAAGGAATCGTCGCGACCGGAATCGGTTGCAAGTGCGGTTGATGAAAAAGATCAACTTCGAAAGGAGTCTATAACTGAAGTCTTGAAAGCCGATTTAAAAAAAACTGAAGAAAAAGTGTCCCCAGTGGTCAGTGAAAAAGATGAAATATCAGCCACACCATCGAAGGAGTCCTCGCGTCCGGAATCGGTCGCAAGTGCTGCTGATGAAAAAGAGCAACTTCAAAAGGAGTCCATTGCTGAAGTTTCGAAAGTTGACCTGAAAAAACCTGAAGAAAAAGTATCTCCAGTCGAAAGTGAAAAAGATGAAAAATCAGCCACACCATCGAAGGAATCCTCGCGCCCGGAATCGGTCGCAAGTGCTGCTGATGAAAAAGAGCAACTTCGAAAGGAGTCCATTGCTGAAATTTCAAAAGTCGAAGTGAAAAAACCTGAAGAGAAAGTATCTCCAGTCCCCAGTGTAAAAGTTGAAAAATCCGCCACACCGTCGAAGGAATCCTCGCGTTCGGAGTCGGTCGCAAGTGCGGTTGATGAAAAAGACAAACTACGAAAGGAGTCCATTGCTGAAGAGAAAATATCTTCATTTGCCAGTGAAAAAGATGAAAAATCCGCCACACCGTCGAAGGAATCCTCCCGACCGGAATCGGTCGCAAGTGCGGTCGACGAAAAAGAGCAACTACGAAAGGAGTCCATTGCTGAAGAAAAAATATCTCCATTCGCCAGTGAAAAAGATGAAAAATCAGTCACACCGTCGAATGAATCCTCGCGTCCGGAATCAGTTGCAAGTGCTGCTGATGAAAAAGAGCAACTTAGAAAGGAGTCTATAACTGAAGTCTTGAGAGTCGACTTGAAAAAATCTGAAGAAAAAGTGTCCCCAGTCTCTAGTGAAAAAGATGAAAAATCCGCTACACCGTCTAAGGAATCGTCGCATCCGGAATCGGTTGCAAGTGCGGTTGATGAAAAAGATCAACTTCGAAAGGAGTCTATAACTGAAGTCTTGAAAGCCGATGTAAAAAAATCTGAGGAAAAAGTGTCCCCAGTCTCCAGTGAAAAAGATGAAAAATCCGCTACACCGTCTAAGGAATCCTCGCGTCGGGAATCGGTCGCAAGTGTGGTTGATGAAAAAGACCAACTACGAGAGGAGTCTATAACTGAAGTCTTGAAAGCCGACTTGAAAAAACCTGGAGAAAAAGTGTCTACAGTCTCCAGTGAAAAAGATGAAAAATCGGCCACACCATCGAAGGAATCCTCGCGTCCGGAATCGGCCGCAAGTGCGGGTGATGAAAAAGACCAACTTCGAAAGGAGTCTATAACTGAAGTCTTGAAAGCCGACTTGAAAAAAACTGAAGAAGAAGTGTCCTCAGTGGCCAGTGAAAAAGATGAAAAATCGGCCACACCGTCGAAGGAATCCTCGCGTCCGGAATCGGTCGCAAGTGCTGCTGATGAAAAAGAGCAACTTCAAAAGGAGTCCATTGCTGAAGTTTCGAAAGTTGACCTGAAAAAACCTGAAGAAAAAGTATCTCCATTCGAAAGTGAAAAAGATGAAAAATCAGATACATCATCGAAGGAATCCTCGCGGCCGGAATCGGTCGCAAGTGCTGCTGATGAAAAAGAGCAACTTCGAAAGGAGTCCATTGCTGAAATTTCAAAAGTCGACCTGAAAAAACCTGAAGAGAAAGTATCTCCAGTCGCCAGTGAAAAAGCTGAAAAATCCGCCACACCGTCGAAGGAATCCTCGCGTCCAGAATCGGCCGCAAGTGCGGTTGATAAAAAGGAGCAACTACGAAAGGAGTCCATTGCTGAAGAGAAAATATCTGCATTTGCCAGTGAAAAAGATGAAAAATCCGCCACACCGTCGAAGGAATCCTCGCGACCGGAATCGGTCGCAAGTGCGGTCGACGAAAAAGAGCAACTACGAAAAGAGTCCATTGCTGAAGAAAAAATATCTCCATTTGCCAGTGAAAAAGATGAAAAATCGGTCACACCGTCGAAGGAATCCTCGCGTCCGGAATCAGTTGCAAGTGCTGCTGATGAAAAAGAGCAACTTCGAAAGGAGTCTATAACTGAAGTTTTGAGAGCCGACTTGAAAAAATCTGAAGAAAAAATGTCCCCAGTCTCCAGTGAAAAAGATGAAAAATCCGCTACACCGTCTAAGGAATCCTCGCGTCCGGAATCGGTTGCAAGTGTTGCTGATGAAAAAGAGCAACTTCGAAAGGAGTCTATAACTGAAGTTTTGAAAGCCGACTTGAAAAAACCTGAAGAGAAAGTATCTCCAGTCGCCAGTGAAAAAGATGAAAAATCCGCCACACCGTCGAAGGAATTCTTGCGTTCAGAATCGGTCGCAAGTGCGGTTGATGAAAAAGAGCAACTACGAAAGGAGTCCATTGCTGAAGAGAAGATATCTCCATTTGCCAGTGAAAAAGATGAAAAATCCGCAACACCGTCGAAAGAATCCTCGCGTCCGGAATCGGTCGCAAGTGCGGTTGATGGAAAAGAGCAACTGCGAAAGGAGTCCATTGCTGAAGTGAAAATATCTCCATTTGCCAGTGAAAAAGATGAAAAATCCGCCACACCGTCGAAGGAATCCTCGCGTCCGGAATCGGTCGCAAGTGCGGTTGATGAAAAAGAGCAACTTCGAAAGGAGTCCATTGCTGAAATTTCAAAAGACGACCTGAAAAAACCTGAAGAGAAAGTATCTCCAGTCGCCAGTGAAAAAGCTGAAAAATCCGCCACACCGTCGAAGGAATCCTCGCGCCCGGAATCGGTCGCAAGTGCGGTTGATGAAAAAGAGCAACTACGAAAGGAGTCCATTACTGAAGAAAAAATATCTCCATTTGCCAGTGAAAAAGATGAAAAATCCGCCACACCGTCGAAAGAATCCTCGCGTCCGGAATCGGTCGCAAGTGCGGTTGATGGAAAAGAGCAACTGAGAAAGGAGTCCATTGCTGAAGTGAAAATATCTCCATTTGCCAGTGAAAAAGATGAAAAATCGGCCACACCATCGACGGAACCTTCACGTCCGGAATCGGTTGCAAGTGCGTTTGATGAAAAAGACCAAGTTCGAGAGGAATCTATAACTGAAGTCTTGAAAGCCGACTTGAAAAAAACTGAAGAAGAAGTGTCCTCAGTGGCCAGTGAAAAAGATGAAAAGTCAGCCACACAATCGAAGGAATCATCGCGCCCTGAAGCGGTCGCAAGTGATGCCGATGAAAAAGAGCAACTTCAAAAGGAGTCCATTGCTGAAATTTCAAAAGTCGACCTGAAAAAACCTGAAGAGAAAGTATCTCCAGTCGCCAGTCAAAAAGCTGAAAAATCCGCCACACCGTCGAAGGAATCCTCGCGTCCAGAATCGGCCGCAAGTGCGGTTGATGAAAAAGAGCAACTACAAAAGGAGTCCATTGCTGAAGAGAAGATATCTCCATTTGCCAGTGAAAAAGATGAAAAATCCGCCACACCGTCGAAGGAATCCTCGCGCCCGGAATCGGTCGCCAGTGCAGTTGATGAAAAAGAGCAACTACGAAGGGAGTCCATTGCTGAAGAAAAAATATCTCCATTTGCCAGTGAAAAAGATGAAAAATCCGCCACACCGTCGAAGGAATCCTCGCGTCCGGAATCGGTCGCAAGTGCGGTTGATGAAAAAGAGCAACTTCGAAAGGAGTCCATTGCTGAAATTTCAAAAGACGACCTGAAAAAACCTGAAGAGGAAGTATCTCCAGTCGCCAGTGAAAAAGATGAAAAATCCGCCACACCGTCGAAGGAATCCTCGCGTCCGGAATCGGTCGCAAGTGCGGTTGACGAGAAAGAGCAACTACGAAAGGAGTCCATTGCTGAAGAAAAAATATCTCCATTTGCCAGTGAAAAAGATGAAAAGCCTGCCACACCGTCGAAAGAATCCTCGCGTCCGGAATCGGTCGCAAGTGCGGTTGATGAAAAAGACCAATTTCGAGAGGAGTCTATAACTGAAGTCTTGAAGGCCGACTTGAAAAAACTTGAAGAAAAAGTGTCCCCAGTCGCCAGTGAAAAAGATGAAAAATCCGCCACACCGTCTAAGGAATCGTCGCGCCTGGAATCGGTCGCAAGTGCTGTTGACGAAAAAGCGCCTCCTCCACAGGAGTCGTCAGCTAAAGTTTTGAAAGCCGACTTGAAAAAACCTGAAGAGAAAGCATCTCCAGTCGAAAGTGAAAAAGACATTAAATCCACAGCACCATCTAAGGAATCGTCACAACGGGAGTCGATCGAAAGCCCTGTCGACAAAAAAGAGCAACTTCGAAAGGAGCCTATTGCTGAGGTATTGAAAGCCGACTTGGAAAAACCTGAAGAAAAGGTATCCCCAGTAGCCAGTGAAAAAGATGAAAAATCAGCCACACCATCGAAGGAATCGTCGCGACGCGAGTCAGTCGAAAGTGCTGTTGACGACAAAGAGCTACCTTCAAAAGAGTCTATTGCTGAAGTTTCGAAAGTTGACCTGAAAAAACCTGAAGAGAAAGCATCTCCAGTCGAAAGTGAAAAAGACATTAAATCCACAGCACCATCTAAGGAATCGTCGCAACGGGAGTCTATCGAAAGCCCTGTCGACAAAAAAGAGCAACTTCGAAAGGAGCCTATTGCTGAGGTATTGAAAGCCAACTTGGAAAAACCTGAAGAAAAGGTATCCCCAGTAGCCAGTGAAAAAGATGAAAAATCAGCCACACCATCGAAGGAAATCTCGCCTCCGGATTCGGTCGCAAGTGCTGCTGATGAAAAAGAGGAACTTCCAAAGGAGTCCATTGTTAAAGTTTCGAAAGTTGACCTGCAAAAACCTGAAGAGAAAGTGTCTCCAGTGGGCAGTGAAAAGGATGAAAAATCAGCCACCCCATCGAAGGAATCCTCGCGTCCGGAATCGGTCGCAAGTGCTACTGACGAAAAAGAGCCACTTCCAAAGGAGTCCATTGTTAAAGTTTCGAAAGTTGACCTGCAAAAACCTGAAGAGAAAGTATCTCCAGTCGCCAGTGAAAAAGATGAAAAATCCGCCACATCGTCTAAGGAGTCGTCGCGTCCGGAATCGGTCGCAAGTGGTGTTGACGAAAAAGAGCAACTTCGAAAGGAGCCTATTGCTGCAGTTTCGAAAGTAGACGTGAAAAAACCTGAAGAGAAAGTTTCTCCAGTCGAAAGTGAAAAAGACATTAAATCTACAGCACCATCTAAGGAATCGTCGCAACGGGAGTCTATCGAAAGCCCTGTTGACGAAAAAGAGCAACTTCGAAAGGAGCCTATTGTTGAAGTTTTGAAAGTTGACTTGAAAAAACTTGAAGAGAAAGTATCACCAGTCGCCAGTGAAAAAGATGAAAAATTAGCCACACCACCTAAGGAGTCGTCGCGTCCGCAATCGGTCGCAAGTGCGGTTGACGAAAAAGAGCAATCTCGAAAGGAGTCTATAACTGACGTTTTGAAAGCCGACTTGAAAATAACTGAAGAAAAAGTATCTCAAGTCGCCAGTGAAGAAGATATTAAATCCACAGCACCATCTAAAGAATCGTCGCGAAAGGAGTCTGTCGAAAATCTTGTTGACGAAAAAGAGCAACTTCGAAAGGAGTTTATCGCTGCAGTTTCGAAAATTGACCTGAAAGAACCTGAAGATAAAGTGTCTCCAGTTGACAGTGAAAAAGACGTTAAATCCACTGCACCATCTAAGGAATCGTCGCGAAGGGAGTCTATCGAAAGTCCTGTTGACGAAAAAGAACAACTTCGAAAGGAGCTTAGTGCTGAAGTTTCGAAAGTTGACTTGAAAAAACCTAAAGAGATAGTTTCTCCAACAGACAGTGAAAAAGATACAAAATCAGCTACACCGTCAAAGGAATCCTCACGTCCGGAATCGGTCACAAGTGCTGCTGATGAAAAAGAGCAACTTCAAAAGGAGTCCATTGCTGAAGTTTCGAAAGTTGACCTGAAAAAACCTGAAGAAAAAGTATCTCCAGTCGAAAGTGAAAAAGATGAAAAATCAGCCACACCATCGAAGGAATCCTCGCGCCCGGAATCGGTCGCAAGTGCTGCTGATGAAAAAGAGCAACTTCGAAAGGAGTCCATTGCTGAAATTTCAAAAGTCGAAGTGAAAAAACCTGAAGAGAAAGTATCTCCATTCGCCAGTGAAAAGTATGAAAAATCTGCCATACCATCGAAGGAATCCTCACGTCCCGAGTCGGTCGCAAGTGCGGTTGATGTAAAAGAGCAACTTCGAAAGGAGTCGATCGCTGAAGTTTCGAAAGCTGATCTGCAAAAACCAGAAGAACGAGTTTCTCCAGGAGCTAGTGAAAAAGACATTAAATCCTCAGCACCATCTAAGGAATCGTCGCGACGGGAATCAGTCGCAAGTGCTGTTGACGAAAAAGATCAACTTCGAAAGGAGTCGATCGCTGAAGTTTCGAAAGCTGATCTGCAAAAACCAGAAGAACGAGTTTCTCCAGGAGCTAGTGAAAAAGACATTAAATCCTCAGCACCATCTAAGGAATCGTCGCCACGGGAATCAGTCGCAAGTGCTGCTGACGAAAAAGATCAACTTCGAAAGGAGTCGATCGCTGAAGTTTCGAAAGCGGATCTGCAAAAACCAGAAGAACGAGTTTCTCCAGGAGCTAGTGAAAAAGACATTAAATCCTCAGCACCATCTAAGGAATCGTCGCGACGGGAATCAGTCGCAAGTGCTGCTGATGAAAAAGAGCAACTTCAAAAGGAGTCCATTACTGAAATTTCAAAAGTCGACCTGAAAAAACCTGCAGAGAAAGTATCCCCAGTCGCCAGTGAAAAAGATGAAAAATCAGCCACACCATCGAAGGAATCCTCGCGCCCGGAATCGGTCGCAAGTGCGGTTGATGAAAAAGACCAACTTCGAGAGGAGTCTATAACTGAAGTCTTGAAAGCCGAATTGAAAAAACCTGGAGAAAAAGTGTCTACAGTCTCCAGCGAAAAAGATGAAAAATCGGCCACACCATCGAAGGAATCCTCGCGTCCGGAATCGGTCGCAAGTGCGGTTGACGAAAAAGACCAACTGCGAAAGGAGTCGATCGCTGAAGTTTCGAAAGCTGATCTGCAAAAACCAGAAGAACGAGTTTCTCCAGGAGCTAGTGAAAAAGACATTAAATCCTCAGCACCATCTAAGGAATCGTCGCGACGGGAATCAGTCGCAAGTGCTGCTGACGAAAAAGATCAACTTCGAAAGGAGTCGATCGCTGAAGTTTCGAAAGCGGATCTGCAAAAACCAGAAGAACGAGTTTCTCCAGGAGCTAGTGAAAAAGACATTAAATCCTCAGCACCATCTAAGGAATCCTCGCGTCCGGAATCGGTCGCAAGTGCGGTTGATGAAAAAGACCAACTGCGAAAGGAGTCGATCGCTGAAGTTTCGAAAGCTGATCTGCAAAAACCAGAAGAACGAGTTTCTCCAGGAGCTAGTGAAAAAGACATTAAATCCTCAGCACCATCTAAGGAATCGTCGCGACGGGAATCAGTCGCAAGTGCTAATGATGAAAAAGAGCAACTTCGAAAGGAGTCCATTACTGAAATTTCAAAAGTCGACCTGAAAAAACCTGCAGAGAAAATATCCCCAGTCGCCAGTGAAAAAGATGAAAAATCAGCCACACCATCGAAGGAATCCTCGCGCCCGGAATCGGTCGCAAGTGCGGTTGATGAAAAAGACCAACTTCGAGAGGAGTCTATAACTGAAGTCTTGAAAGCCGAATTGAAAACACCTGGAGAAAAAGTGTCTACAGTCTCCAGTGAAAAAGATGAAAAATCGGCCACACCATCGAAGGAATCGTCGCGACGGGAATCAGTCGCAAGTGCTGCTGACGAAAAAGATCAACTTCGAAAGGAGTCGATCGCTGAAGTTTCGAAAGCGGATCTGCAAAAACCAGAAGAACGAGTTTCTCCAGGAGCTAGTGAAAAATACATTAAATCCTCAGCACCATCTAAGGAATCGTCGCGACGGGAGTCAGTCGAAAGCGCGGCTGGCGAAAAAGAGCAACTTCAAAAGGAGCCTACTGCTGAAGTTTCGAAAGCTGACCTGAAAAAACCTGAAGAGAAAGTTTCTCCAGCACCCCTTGAAAAAGATGAAAAGTCCCCTACACCGTCTAAGGAATCGTCGCGCCCAGAATCGGTCGCAAGTGCTGCTGATGAAAAAGAGCAAATTCAAAAGGAGTCCATTGCTGAAGTTTCAAAAGTTGACTTGAAAAAATCTGAAGAAAAAGTATCTCCAGTCGCCAGTGAAAAAGATGAAAAATCAGCCACACCATCGAAGGAATCCTCGCGTCCGGAGTCGGTCGCAAGTGCTGTTGATGAAAAAGAGCAACTTCGAAAGGAGTCTATAACTGAAGTCTTGAAAGCCGACTTGAAAAAACCTGATGAAAAAGTGTCCCCAGTCGCCAGTGAAAAAGATGAAAAGTCCGCCACACCATCCAAAGAATCTTCGCGTCCGGAGTCGGTCGCAAGTGCTCTTGACGAAAAAGAGCAACCTCCAAAAGAGTCCATTGCTGGAGTTTCGAAGGTTGACATTCAAAAGCCAGAGGAAAAGGTGTCTCCAGTGGCGAGTGAAAAGGATGAAAAATCAGCCACACCATCCAAAGAATCTTCGCGTCCGGAGTCGGTCGCAAGTGCTGTAGACGAAAAAGAACAACTTCGAAAGGAGTCTCTAACTGAAGTCTTGAAAGCCGACTTGAAAAAACCTGATGAAAAAGTGTCCCCAGTCGCCAGTGAAAAAGATGAAAAGTTCGCCACACCATCCAAAGAATTTTCGCGTCCGGAGTCGGTCGCAAGTGCTCTTGACGAAAAAGAGCAACCTCCAAAAGATTCCATTGCTGGAGTTTCGAAGGTTGACATTCAAAAGCCAGAGGAAAAGGTGTCTCCAGTGGTGAGTGAAAAAGATGAAAAATCAGCCACACTATCCAAAGAATCTTCGCGTCCGGAGTCGGTCGCAAGTGCTCTTGACGAAAAAGAGCAACCTCCAAAAGAGTCCATTGCTGGAGTTTCGAAGGTTGCCATTCAAAAGCCAGAGGAAAAGGTGTCTCCAGTGGCGAGTGAAAAAGATGAAAAATCAACCATACCATCTAAAGAATCTTCGCGTCCGGAGTCGGTCGCAGGTGCTGTTGACGAAAAAGAGCAACCTCGAAAGGAGTCCATCACTGAAGTTTCGAAAGCTGACCTGCAAAAACCCGAAGAACAAGTTTCTCCAGGAGCCAGTGAAAAAGACGTTAAATCCTCAGCTCCATCTAAAGAATCGTCGCGACGGGAGTCGGTCGAAAGTGCGGCTGGCGAAAAAGACCAACTTCGAAAGGAGCCTGTTGTTGAAGTTTCGAAAGCTGACCTGCGAAAACCTGAAGAGAAAGTTTCTCCTGGAGATGAAAAGTCCGCTACACCATCCAAAGGATTTTCGCGTCCGGAGTCGGTCGCAAGTACTTTTGACGAAAAAGAGCCATCTCCAACAGAGTCCATTGCTGGAGTTTCGAAGGTTGACATTCAAAAGCCAGAGGAAAAGGTGTCTCCAGTGGCGAGTGAAAAAGATGAAAAATCAACCACACCATCTAAAGAATCTTCGCGTCCGGAGTCGGTCGCAGGTGCTGTTGACGAAAAAGAGCAACCTCGAAATGAGTCGATTGCTGAAGTTTCGAAAGCTGACCTGCAAAAACCCGAAGAACGAGTTTCTCCAGGAGCTAGTGAAAAAGACATCAAATCCTCAGCTCCATCTAAAGAATCGTCACGACGGGAGTCGGTCGAAAGTGTGGCTGGCGAAAAAGAGCAACTTCGAAAGGAGCCTGTTGCTGATGTTTCGAAAGCTGACCTGAAAAAGCCTGAAGAGAAAGTTTCTCCAGTAGCCAGTTCAAAAGATGAAAAGTCCGCTACACCATCCAAAGGATTTTCGCGTCCGGAGTCGGTCGCAAGTACTGTTGACGAAAAAGAGCCATCTCCAACAGAGTCCATTGCTGGAGTTTCGAAGGTTGACATTCAAAAGCCAGACGAAAAGGTGTCTCCAGTGGCGAGTGAAAAAGATGAAAAATCAACCACACCATCTAAAGAATCTTCGCGTCCGGAGTCGGTCGCAGGTGCTGTTGACGAAAAAGAGCAACCTCGAAATGAGTCGATTGCTGAAGTTTCGAAAGCTGACCTGCAAAAACCCGAAGAACGAGTTTCTCCAGGAGCTAGTGAAAAAGACATCAAATCCTCAGCTCCATCTAAAGAATCGTCGCGATGGGAGTCTGTCGAAAGCGCGGCTGGCGAAAAAGAGCAACTTCAAAAGGGGCCTACTGCTGAAGTTTCGAAAGCTGACCTGAAAAAACCTGAAGAGAAAGTTTCTCCAGCACCCCTTGAAAAAGATGAAAAGTCCGCTACACCATCCAAAGAATCTTCGCGTCCAGAGTCGGTCGCAAGTACTGTTGACGAAAAAGAGCCACCTCCAAAGGAGTCCATTGCTGAAGTTTTTAAAGTTGACCTTCAAAAGCCAGAGGAAAAGGTCTTTCCAGTGGCGAGTGAAAAAGATGAAAAATCAGCCACACCATCCAAAGAATCTTCGCGTCCGGAATTGGTCGCAAGTACGGTTGACGAAAAAGAGCAACTTCGAAAGGAGTCGATCGCTGAAGTTTCGAAAGCTGACCTGCAAAAACCCGAAGAACGATTTTCTCCAGGAGCCAGTGAAAAAGACATTAAATACACAGTCCTATCTAGGGAATCGTCGCGACGCGAATCGGTCGCAAGTGCTGTTGAAAAAAAAGAGCAACTTCGAAAGGAGTCTATAACTGAAATTTTAAAAGCCGATATGAGAAAAACTGAAGAAAAAATGTCTCCAGTAGCGAGTGAAAAAGATGAAAAGTCCGCCACACCATCCAAAGAATCTTCGCGTCCGGAGTCGGTCATAAGTGCTGATGATGAAAAAGAGCAGCTTCAAAAGGAGTCGATTGCTGAAGTTTCGAAAGTTGAGCTGAAAAAATCTGAGGAAAAAGTTTCTCCTTTGGTCAGTGAAAAATTCGAAAAGTCCTCTGCACTATGCAAGGAGTCGTCGCGACCGGAGTCGGTCTCAAGCGGTTTTGATGAAAAAAAGCAACTTCATAATGAGCCTATAACTGATGATTCGAAATCTGACTTGAAAAAGCCGGAAGAAAAAGTTGCTCTAGTAGCCAGTGAAGATGTTAAATCTTCGGCACCATCTAAGGAATCGTCGCGTACGGAGTCAGTCTCCAGTACTGTTGATGAAATAGAGCAACTTCGAAAGGAGTCTATAACTGAAGTCTTAAAAGCTGACACGAAAAAACCTGAAGAAAAAGTTGCTCTAGTAGCCAGTGAAGATGTTAAATCTCCGGCACCATCTAAGGAATCGTCGCGTCCGGAGTCAGTCTCCAGTACTGTTGATGAAATAGAGCAACTTCGAAAGAAGTCTGTAACTGAGGTCTTAAAAGCTGACACGAAAAAAACTGAAGAAAAAGTTGCTCTAGTAGCCAGTGAAGATGTTAAATCTTCGGCACCATCTAAGGAATCGTCGCGTACGGAGTCAGTCTCCAGTACTGTTGATGAAATAGAGCAACTTCGAAAGGAGTCTATAACTGAAGTCTTAAAAGCTGACATGAAAAAACCTGAAGAAAAAGTTGCTCTAGTAGCCAGTGAAGATGTTAAATCTTCGGCACCATCTAAGGAATCGTCGCGTCCGGAGTCAGTCTCCAGTACTGTTGATGAAATAGAGCAACTTCGAAAGAAGTCTATAACTGAGGTCTTAAAAGCTGACGTGAAAAAACCTGAAGAAAAAGTCTCTCCAGAAGCCAGCGAAAAAGGAGAAAAATCCTCATTGCCGTCGAAGGAGTCGTCGCGTCCCGAATCGGTTGCAAGTTCTATTGATGAAAAGCAGCAAGCCCAAAAGGAGTCTAAAGCTGAAATTTTGGAAACTGACTTGAAAAAGTCTGACGAAAAAGTTTTCCCAGTTGCCAGTGAAAAAGATGAAAAATCCGCAACGCCATCGAAACATATTGATGGGGAAAAGCAGCCTCAAAAAGAGTCTAGGACTATAGTTTCTAAGATTGATGTGAAAGAAATCGATCAAAAAATATCTCATGCAACCAGCGAAAAAGTTGCAAAAACGACTGCTCTATTAGCAGAAACTTCTTCAGCTGAGTATGTTCTAAGTGCCGTTACGGTCAAAGACCTAACTCAAAAGGAGTATTTAACTTCGACTATAAAGACTGATGTAAAAATACTTCCAAAGCCAGATTCTCCAGCGTCGAGTGAAAAAGATGCCAAATCTCCTTCTACGCCAAAAGATTCTTCCCAGCCAGAATCTGGTGCAAGTCCTGTTGACGACAAAGACGAAGAATTAAAAGTTGAAGCAAGAACATTGAAAAAGCAAGCCGAAGCTAATATTGTTGATGTTAAGGAACATCATGGAAAAATAATTTCTACAGTAACCAGCGAAAAAGACGGAAAATCCTTCCCACTATCTGAGGAATCATCCCGATCTGAAAAACAATTTTCTTTAGTTTCAAAAGTTGACAAAATTTCTCCTGAAAGGAGCACCTTGATAGCTCTCAGCGAAAAACAGATTTTACGTAAAGAGATGCCAACTATTGAAAGAGAGTCGACTCTATTCCATAAGGCAATTTCCACAACACTCTTTCCTGCTGTTTCCAAAGATGGTACCAAATTTCCGGCCCCATATCAGCTAGGTCTGAAGCAAGAAATTATCGTTGATGCAATGACACAACAAAGCAATGGGCAAGTGGAACCAGATGATATTGAATGCACTATGAGTGAAACAGTATCAAGCCCAATAGACAAAGCAGAATCGTCCATTGAAATTTCGCAAATTTCCAAACTTCAAAAGGACAGTTTTAAACTTGAACTTCAGGATCAAGCAAAACCAGGTAAACCGGAAGTTGAGACAAGTTCCAGTCCAGTGGATGTAGCAAGATCCGAATTTATAGGCCAAGTTTCTCAAAAAACCCTTACCGATACTGTAAAGAGTGAGATCGTGACTATAGAGACTAAGAAAGTATTTGGCGAAGAAACAAAAGTTATAACTGAAACTGCATCGTCCCCTATTGATGAGGTGACTCCTTATCTTGATAGCGATCAACATTTAGCTCATGTCGAATCTACTGGAGAACAGGTTCAAAATATTGCTTTAACTTTATCTGAAAAAGCAGCTAAAGCAACTGAAAGTACATCTTCTATTTGTACAGACACTAAACAAACGGCTATAAAAGAGGAAACATTTGTTGAAGATGCAGCGACTACTATCAAAAAGGAAATTAAATTGGAGCCGAAAACAATAGAAGAAACTGAAACAACAACAATAACATCTGAAACAACTGAAACTGTTAAAGTGGCTTATGATGTAAAAAGCTTTCATACCGAACTACGTGAAACACACATAACTACTTTGGATTCGCCATCTAGAGAAGAAATTATTTTGCCTGACATAAAAGAAGAAGACGAAGAGCACCGATCTTCACCCCCCAAAGAAAAGGATCCTAGTAAAGTTGGTATTACATCCATAATGTCTGTTTCTCAAATAAAACGCCCACTTTCCCCAAGAGAGGAAGAGGTCGCTAAGATTGTAGCAAATGTAGCAGAGGTACTGAAATCTGAAAAAGATATAACGGATATAATACCAGACTTTAATGAACAGGAACTAGAGAAAAAACTACTTAAGACCAAAGAAGAAGACGGAACTACCGTTCAAAGAATGTTGGTCACAGCTAGTAGCGAAGATGGGGGAGAGGAAACTGAAATATGTCCTAAAGGAAGCATTGTTTTCACTCCTAGTTCAACACCAGAAGTTGTTTCTGGAAAAGTCTCGCCTGACTTAGAGCCTGAACCGAAATTAGTTGAAAAAACTGATGAAAAAATTGTAAAGTCTCTGCCAGATTCAGAAAAATCGTCTCCTGATCTCAAATCTGGCCCGGTTTCTGTTGAAGAGAAAGATAAGATGGAAGTTTCAGAGAAAATGCAAATAGGAAAAGTAGTGCAAGCATCAACTGAACGTAAGGAATCTTCGTGTAGTGTTTCTGAATCCCAATCGGATATCCGACGGGAATCAGCTGTTAGTATGTTAAGTGAAAAGGATTTAACGAGAGATGAGAGCACATACGATGAAAAGCCAGATTCTTCAGGAAGTCATGAGTTTGACAAAATTTCTCCAGAACCTTCCGATCAAGTCCGCGAACTTATTCAAGAATCAATAGAATTGGCCACCAAAATAGAATTGAAAACATCTCAAGCTGAACAAAGTAAACAAGAAGATTTAACTAAAATAACTGAGGATAAAATTAAAGGGGCTATCACTAAAACTATAGTTTCGAGCTCAGATAAGGTCATAAAACAGATATCAGACTCCACTGAAAAAGTTCATACAACATTAGAAGAAAAACAAGAACAGCGAAGTACAGAGAAATCTAGTCCTGAGGAAACCGCTGCCACAATTGTAACTAAAACAATCATAACATCCAGTTCCAGTGGAAGCAAAGAAGAAGCGGTATCACAGCTAAGTGAAAGCCTATCTTCCGCATCTTTAGAAAAAATTAAACAAGCTAAAGATGACTCACAGACCGCATCTATAGCGGAAGGCACTATCATAGATGCCATTAGTAGACATGAATTGATGTCATTCGTGAAAGGTGAGGAAGCCTCAACAAATATCCAACAAGCTGACAGTCAAACGATCAGTCGGGTTTCTCAAATTAGCACCGTAACTGAAAAAGAAAAGGCCGAAAGAGAAAAATCATCTATCTGTAGCACAAAGGAAACAGTTTCGACATCGAAAGTTAAAAGCACCCTTATGGAAGAAGCCTTAATGGAAAGCAAATTAAAAGAGACAAAAGAGCAAATATCCATTTCAAGTCAAGTACATGATTCCAAGGAAGCAATTAAGATAAAAGAGTCTGTAATAGTTAAGAGTGAACTTAGCAAGGATCTAGAGATAAAATCAGCAGAGTCAAAATTAGCAGAGTCAAAATCAGTAGAGTCAAAATCAGCAGAGTCTTTCATCAGGTCAGATTCAGTATCCTCTAAATCTGAATATAGTGAAAAAGAGGAATCCATTTCTTCGGTTGCAACAAGTATGACAACAAAGAAAACAGATTCCACTGAATCCAAAGAGACCGTTCAAATAATGAAGAAACACTCAGTTGTCGATCAATCCACAGAAATGTCAACCAGCATAAAAGATGCTTCGCAAAAGGAATCGGCTTCATATCAGAGCAGCGAGACCCGGCAATCCGGCTCTCTAAGTGACCATGAAGATGATGACGAGGATAATGCTGACATTCTTAAAATGAAAGAAGCACGTTCCAAATCTATTGCAACAATAATGATGACGAGCATTTATAAACCATCAGAAGAGAGTAAGATTTTTGATACCTTAACGGAAGAAGAATCATGTGAGAATATTGTCGAAGAAAAGTCAAGTATGAAGAGATCAGCAGCGCATAGTTTCGCAGCAATTCAAAGAACACCAGTTCAGGATTCAATTAGTATGACAGTTAAACATTCCGCTAGAGCATTTACTAGTGAAGAACCTGATGAAAAGTCGCCAGAAGATTTAACAGATAGAAAGACACCACCAACAGCTCCAGTAAGTCCAGGAATAAAAACTTCATCTACCTCAGAGCAAAAAGAATCCGCTCAACAAACAAGCGTAATTACAATGCAGTATAGTGAAATGACAAGTAGTGCATCAGTGCCCTCCTCTCCAAAAGATATTTCAGGGAAATCAAGCCCGGGTGCTCTCACATCCGAAAGCCGTTCCATACCCACGCCAGCAGGTCGCGAATCTCTTACTGAGACTCCAGAATCGTCGCCCAAACCGACATCACCCTTCCCCAGAGTGACTAAAGAAGACATTCAAACCGTGTCCACCTACGGGACGACAGATGTTGTTCGAACCTCGACACCGGAAGTATCCGAAATCAAAGCTTTAGAAAAGACTGCCCTAAGTGGGAGCACTGAGAAAATTATCACAACGACAATCACAACGGTAACTAAGGTTATCTCCAGTGATGGAAAGGAAATCATTATGGAAGAAAAAACGATTACTACTACAGACACAAGCGAGCCCGAAGGTGAAAAAGTGACTGTCACCACAACAAGAACAACAAGTGAAAGCGATAAGGTTCCGTTGCAACCCAAAGAGTTGGCTATGATCAGATCAGAATATCGTAGTTCTACACCTGGAAGTGATGATGAAAGGCCCTTCAGCGATGACGAGATCCCTCCCTCGCCACGAAGCGTTACCTCTTCCCAAGCAGCTAGCTACGAATTGCAGCGTTCAAGTTCAGGAATAAGTAAACGATCAGATATTGATATTGATGACAGCCAAGATGATATTCCACCGCAGTACGGAAGTGTAGAGCACTCATCGGCTCTCTCAATATCAATGCCACATAGGGTTATTGATCCTATGAGTACATCTTTTTATGGTGCTCTACCGGATTCATTTGGTTCCCTTACAACCTCATCCGTCATGACCGCGGAAACTAAAAAATCAGAACCGATTCCAATTCAAACCAGTCGCAAATGTACTGTGAGCAGAACATTTGGCGATTCTCCCGCCAGTCAATCATCGGAAAGCGAAAATGCTAGTCAAACGTGGGTTTTGCGCCACAGCGGTGACCACAAATTCTTAGATGAAGCTGATTTAGATTTTGAAAAAGCGTTAGAAGAACATCGTCAACTGCGTGGAGCTGAAGTTATGTCTAGTGTGACAGCAAAATATTCATATTCACCGTCGAAAGCAGCAATCCAAGAGACTATAACTGAGACGAAATTCCCCCTTGGTACAATTCAAAAAGCTAAAAGTTCCGATGGCCCTTCCGCATCAAGTACAGATGATGAAAAAAAAGACTTAACGACCAAAGACACTAAAGACCCTACGAAAGAATGGGGCAAGCCACTAGGGTTACCGTCACCTGCACCAATTCCAACTGAGAACGATGTACGTACGACACCAAAAAAAGAACGCCGAATGATGGCTGCGAAAACCAAATTAAATAACGAGAAAAATCTCAGGAAACGCTCGGAATCGCCAAGCAAAACTAAAAAATCAAATCCAATCTATGTGGACTTGACTTACGTTCCTCATAATGGCAACTCATACTACTCACACTTAGAGTTCTTTAAAAAAGTGCGAGCACGCTACTACGTTTTTTCAGGTATAGAACCCAGCCGAGAGGTGTACAACGCTTTGCTTGAAGCTAAGCAAACATGGGAAGATAAGGAATTAGGTAAGTTGTTAGATTTAAACTTTTCCTCTATATACATATACATATATCGCTCATACTGATGCAAATGATTTTCATATGTTTACAGAGGTTACTATCATTCCCACATACGACACTGATGTATTAGGCTATTGGGTAGCAGAGAACGAAGAGCTTCTAGCTAAATATCACATTGACCTCTCACCATCTGCGTCCAGATGTACAATCAACTTACAAGACCACGAAACTTCATGTTCAGCTTATCGATTGGAATTCTAGGCCACGGGGATGTTTGTATCTTTCTCCCCAAAGATCGACCTTCAAGAATTTTCCAATTAGCCACTATAGTCTTTAGTACACATCTCCTTACGCCGAGCCAGTTATGGAATAGCTCTAAAAAGGCAGCACGAATAAAAAAATAAAAACAAAATACACCCCTTATTGTCAACCGAGAAAAGTGTGGAGGATTTCAGAAATTGTGACAAAAACTTTAAGCCTTACAGAGGTCTGCTAATGCTATTGTGGTTATAAAGCAGTGATGGATAACGGTCAATAAGCTCGCCTTTCATTTTCTAATAGAAAACCCTAAACCATCATTGCTTTCCACGGCAAATTGATTTTGAAAATATTTTTTGCGAAATAACTTGTTCAAAATCTTGTTTTAATGTTTTTAAGCAGGTATGATACCTATGTGAATATTTTTGTGTTTTTTGCACCAATTTTGCCTAAAATCCTGATGGAAGCTCAAGAAACCCGAATGGTGTATGCCATCTTGAAAAGACAAGAATGAAGTCACGTAAACATGTTTTATAAAACATGCTCTGCGTTTAGCTTTATGCATTTTTTTTTTCATAAAAATGTAGTTTCGCAAACGAAAAAAAAAATTTAAATTGCACAGTTATAACGAGATTTACGGTACCAGCTGCAGAACGAACAGCTTCTTCAAATTACGTATTTTCACACAATTTATTTGGCAAAAAAATGCATATATTTTATATCTGTACGTACAAAATGAACTGTTATATGAAATATGTGAATATTTTTCAAGAATTAGTTGACCAAATCAAGACAAAATACGAAAAAATATACGAGTAATAAATGTATACTTATGACGGCCATATTGGATTTTACCAGAACAAAGAAATAATTTGAATGGAATTTATCCACTTACCCATTATATTTTCGATAACTGCTATTTAATTTGAAAATTAAAGAATGCACGTACACACATATACCCGTATACCATATAATTCGTGCAGATTTAAATTTTATTTATTTATTTCAATTTTAAATTCAACTTAAAAAACACAAATTCACACCTCACAACGATCGAACGACAACTAATGACACAATTCGAACTTATTATTTTAACTCAGTCAGGCCATGTTCGAATATGAGCGTATTTGCTTGCATTTGTAATGTGAGATCAGTTACGCTTACGTCAGTTACTATTCAAATGAATATTTGAATATTTGAATTTGAAAAATGTTGTTAGAAACTCAAAGCATTAAAACGGAATGAAATATAAGCATTTAAATGTTGTATAAGTAACGCAATTAAAAATTACAAAACATTAGTTTATCACTGATTCTGATTAAGTGATTCAAAATAAAAATAAACAAAAAAACAGTAGATATATAAATGTAAGTATATAAGAGTACCTATGTGTAATGTATGTTGTGTAATGTTGAACAAAACACAAATCTTTATTAGAGAACAAATATATACCTAACGAAATAATTTTAACATTGTTAAAAACAAGAAAACAATAATATACAATTTCGATGTTACAATTTCATACATGGTACATACAGACATACATGCATACATACAAACATAAATGTGTTATTTCTACTATTCCCTCTAAGAATAGGATAAGAAACAGAAAATTCAAAAACAAAAAAAATATGGAATCGGACAACATAAAAGACGATTTCCTCTTTGTTATAATCTTGTTTTACGAATTTGCTTTAGAATAAATGCAACGTTGTTATTAAATTAAAGTCTGCCAGCAATAGTACTTTCAATAAATAGATACAGTATATGGAAAAAACAAATGGAACTGTTAAATATGGACCGCTTGGTGGTATTTCCACTACAAAAAGCACTTTTAGACCACTGTATGTGCATGCATACGCAAAAAAGTTACAAAATGTACTTGTTAACTATGTGTCTTCAACAAACTTTAAGTTTAATTTTAAAATTGCAGAATAACGATAGTACTGCTCGTCTAAAGCAGTTTTTTTATTTTATTTTGAATGATGGACATAAACTTATCCACGTATGCATACTTGACAGGGTAAACAAATTAAAATAGAGAAAGAAAAAAAAGAACAATCTGGCCGTTCATGGAATAGACTAAAGCTAAAAGAAAATTTGTCCATCGTAGTTTTTAGAGCATACGTTTGATTAAGGTCATAGAATTGTCTCAAATCAATCTGAGGATAGACATGTGATAGTTACTAAATTGAATCTAAATCACTGAACCGCATTTTATTAAAGTATGGTAAAGACAGGGATAATTTACACACTATGCAATGAATATGCCACTATTTTTAAATTCACTAAAAATATAAAACTATAAATATTTTTGTTGTGATAATCTGGTTCGATTTGTTATAGTCTTTATAGAACTTTTTGCATAGCATACATAGCATAACAAATGAGAAATCTAAAACCAAGTGAAATGAAAGATCAAAAAACAAACTTTTCTTTTATATAAACAAAAAAAAAAAACGAAAAACGAAGGAAGATAAACTATTTTATATGAAATTATTTTATACATTTCTTTTGTGGAAAATGATACAAAACATACACATACATAGTAGATAGCTTTGATCGATTTTTGTTAACCAAAACATACATAAAATGAACGGAAGTGTAATGAACAGAGATCGTCACTGATTTAGCAGGTATTTAAAGATCGAGAAGATCGAATACTCAATAATTGAAAAAATAGGATTTTAAAACAAAGTGCTTTTCTTTTACTCCGTTTAATACAAATTTATTGATATGTTACAAATATATTACGATATTATGTACGATACAGTGTAGAAGCGCAAAGCGATAGCGAGAGCAACAAGTGCTTTAGTCATATAGTAGAGGATTTATCCATGAATAATAAAATTGAATAATTGCATGAAGGGGTTTAAAGAAAAACACATACACTCATACATAAGAGATATCACTCCACGCAAACAGGATAAAATTATAAACAAAAGCAAAATGAAAAAAAAAAATAGGAAAACATTGAATTTATATCGCACCGCAAAGAAATCTTTTTCAATTGATTATTATCGATTAATTAAACGAAATAAAAATGAATACATGATAGAAATAAACAAATGAAAATATACGTTTAGATGATTCTTAAATGTTAGTTAACAGTGTAACACATTTTCAGTGGAAAAATAAAAATAAAAACAAAAATGAAAAACAACATGAACAATTTATATAAACCATAGTTATATACAAACGATTTACCAGTAATTCATTTTTAAATTAAAAGTATCTTTACGTTGATCGCCTTTTATCGTAGTTCCAGAATTTGTTTATTTGAAACGTAAATTTATAACGAACAATTGAGTATTTGCCTTTGATTCAATTACAACCTAGTGCCCAAGAACGTAAATATGTTTACAATATTTTTCCGTTGCGATTGATATTTAAAGTTTATTGATGAAATTGTTACTTTTGAATCTTATTGCAATTATTATCGATAAGTATATGTATTTACAGTTAGTATTAAAATGCAAACAAATCAGATGAAGGAAAGAAAATTGAACTTATTAAAAACAAAGCTTATCTCCAAATAAAGAAATATATATATATGGAAATGTCAACGATTGTTCTTATTCGAATTCCTTTTCGTCGTCGTTTTGATATGCATCTTTCGGATTCGTACTCACCGTGGCTTGCAACTTGCTGACCTAAAACGCAGATCATAAGTAAAGTTCTCCAACGGCATCTGCCATAAATAGGTTTGTCATACCAAATCTCTTTTAACTCATTTTTATAACTTACATAATATGTGGGTTTTACAGGCAGAATTATTGTTATATTTACATATGGTTTGGCTTGGGTTCACGAGACGGTTTATCTGTCAGCAGTACATCTTCGCATTCAACGTTTCATAATTTATTTAAATTCATTTTCCGCTCCAATAAAATTTGAACACCTGATGCGTGTTTTCTTAGTTCACCATGATACCCCGGTTAAATCCAATCACAAATTCTTTTGCTCACATCCATGAATGTTAACACGTGTTGTTATTATATTTGGCGTTACAGTCCAATTATCTACGTTGTATGTGATACATTTCTTCTGTTTATTCCGGTCGATTTCGAAAAGCTTTTTTCCTTGACAAGTGGTTACCGTGTGTACCTATGGATATTTACCAATATTATAGAAATTATCCAGCAAGGAGAGCTTAAAGTCCATTACTTCCTTAGCTTCCCACGGATAGTCCGTCGTATCCTAGGAGCGACTTCTACCTGGGTCTCAAGCTGCTTGACTCTGACATGAACGAATGGTCTACTTACTGTCTGCGGACCTTATAACAATGACCATTGTGGACTTAGTGCCATGATCACAATACGAGACGAATTCGTGGAGATGAAAGAGTATGTTCAAACGCGCCCCTAGGATTATAATAAGGCGCGTTGGCCACGCTTTGTCAGTAATCTTACGAGATCGTTCAATTCGGGTGGCTTCCCACCGTTCAATAGGAACCTATCAAACAACGAGATTGACAGGTACCTCAAACAATTGGATGAGAAAAATTAGCAGGTGATGGACAGTACGATACCACGCCTGAAACACCACGGACAAACAGAAACGTAGAGGGAAAAATAAACTCCTGTCGACTCAAAATCTTGAACAGGCGGTTTGCCGACAGACAAAACTCGGAGGTCAGGACAGTGAAGTTTCTGATTAAAAAAAAAAACATAGTTAATCAAAGAAAATTACAGAATATCTGTAACTTTGCATTGGAACAACAGAATTCGTGCTGTAAGTTCCAACAACGAAAGTGTGTTTCCTCAAATAAATAAAATATTTTAGAGAAACAATCAGAATCTTAAACTTCCAAGAATGTCAGACAATTAACGACTTTTACGAACAGTCAATTCAGTCGGTTGGGCCACTCAAATTATGATTTTTGACAAGTTAACCGGTAGAAAGTTCGAGACTTCTGCCCGAACATTTGATATTAACAATGGGCTGCAACAGGATACCGTGAATTCGCCAATCCTTTTTAACATTTACCTCAGTGATTTGATAGCTTCTCCACTTGTTTCTGTGTCAAGCATACATACCAACAATCAAAGCTTATCTTGATAATGACCACTTTTGGAGTTTCATGACCAACAAGTGGGACATAAGTTGCCACAAGCATTTTCATTAAAATGCAGTTAAAAGCCTCCAATCAGTGTATCTGTTTTTGTTTATTGTATTTTTCATTTACATGCATATCACTCGAACGAAAGTGCCATTCGTAAAACATCATATATGGATGCATGTGACTTCGTTGCACACAGTTATGTATTTAAAAGCTAGTAAAACCAGACAATTCATTAAAATTAAAAACAACGACAAAGAAAATGAAAATCTGTATGCAAAAATATACTTTTTTTTAAGCTCGCAACGCAGTAAATTGATGAAACACGTCCAGAATATGCGAGTCTAGATCCGAGGTGAAAAGCAATGTTTCCAGAGTACTACTATATTTCTGTACTTGCTCGTGGTGCTAAAAGTATTAAAGAAAAATAAGTCAAAGAGCCAAAGTGTAGTTCCCTTCATACCATCAGAAACACTTGTTGTAGCCGTCCAATTGTCCAGCGATACCAGTCTGTGTCTGGATCACGGCCGTCTGTATCCGAGCGCACTAAATGTTCCGATAAGATCATTATGAATCGCTGGAATACGATCAAAAACAAACGCTTTTGATCTACATTTGCTGCTTCCAATTTTTCTTCCATACGTTCAACCATCTGGAAAGAAGCGAAAACAATTCTAACAAATTTTTTTTTTTGTAAAAATCCTTGAGCTCACAATGTTGCCAATAAAGTTCTTACTTACAGTGGATAATTATGCAATATAAGTATAAAATGCATAGTTTAATTGGTTAACAAATACAGAAATTACCCAACAAAACTACTCTAGCAGAGCGGAATAAAGTTAAAAAGTAACAGTTTCACCAACCTCTTCCGTGGGCTTGTCTGCATTGTTTTGACTTTTTTTACGCTTCTGAGCACCACCTTCTTCTTCCGATTCGCTTGAAGACGAGTCTGCCTTCGACAGTTTCTCCTTTGCTTCGTTTAATTCGGTGCCTTAAACAAATAATAAAAATTTGCCTTCATGGGTGTCATGTTTATTGTGATCACTTACTTAGTTTGATGACATGCTTGTTCATCTTCTTAATGGTCAGGTGGAGTATCTCCCAAAGGTACATCTTGGTGAATTCACCAACCATTTCTTTCGAGAATATCCATGTTGCTACCGCCGAACATTCAACAATCTGTGTTTTAAGCAGTTTATCTATGATAACCACCATCATTTGTTGATGATTCTTCCACAGTTCAAATACGTTGTGTAGAACACATATTTGCGCCTCTTCCGATTCAGCAAGGGCCTAACAGTAGCATACATATGTAATGATATAGTAACAAAAATTTGAATTTAAATTCTAGTTTACCTTGAAGACCAAGTGGAACTTGGAAATAGCAGCAAAACTATGGGAAAATGATTTTGAACCCAAATTTAACAATGTCTGCACAAACACATCGATTTTGAGAGGGTTGAATGAGCTTTCAGACATTTCGTTATCGCCATTTTCACCCGAATTCGGAAGTTCCTTTAATACGTTAATGACCTCCATTGGAGTACATTTCTGTCGTATAGCCACGACAAGTTGATGAGCTGTAGTTGTACCGGGTAGTGCAGCTAAAAGTATTATATAACGTGGGTTGTACAAAAGATGGTGACAATTATAAACACATAACTAGATGATCAAAAGCGTAGCAGCAGACAATGACGAAGACAATAATACACCATGACCAGCGGAGCGTGAAACTGGGCTTACTTGAACTTATTCCACTTTATTCACTCCCAAATAATGCACATGACCTCTTCACAGAAAAAGTTTTAGTTAAATATATAATCCCGGAACAGTATCCTAAACGAGCCATCAATATGATATTGATGCGCTGCTTATTAAAGGGAATCTCACGATTCGAGTGACTCGAGAACTTCAGCGAAGCTTAACGGAGCAAATGCGGTAACAGCTACTGAATCACTTGACTTGAACATGTAAAAATTAAATTGTCTACGCAGGTGGAATGGAACGTAAAGTATATGGATGCATAGGTATATCGGATGGTAGGTGGAGGGAAGTTTACGAAATCTAAGCGTAGAGTCGAGGAAAACTTGGTTTGATGATCAGTTATTTCTTGTATATTGCTAAGTCAACACGGAATGTGCTGTAGAGGAACCCTAATTACAATTTTATTGGTAAAAACGAATTAAAGCTATTTAAGGGAACTAATCAGTATCGATTAATGAATAAAGGCTGTCATCCGAACAACTGTTGGTGCAGCTGGTAGAGACCTCTTGCTTATACCCAAGAAAGTTTTGCAAGTACAAGGGAAAAGTATTTACTATGATCCGCACGAGAATGGAAGTATTGTTGATATCACCTGGGAACAGACGCTCAAACATGTTTCTTATCTTACGCTCTTCATGGAGCCAAATGGCGAATCAGATCCTAGGTAAAATTTGAGAAGATTTTTTGATATGCTCAAAAAAGTTAATTCTTTTTAGGAACGTTGAGAGTTACCGAGATTTTATGCGTTCGCCGTTCATTCGTATGGAGTGGGAATACCCAAAATTTGGCGATATAATTACCATTGCGAGGGGACATATCGAAAAATCAAATATCGAATATCGTTTCGTCGAGGGCAGTTGTGAGCCATATTGTAGCCAACAAGTTATCGCACTATGGAAAGTACAAAAAATTCGCCACCGGGATGAAAGGAGAGGATTTCGATATGAATTGAAGTTCAGTATTACACCGTTAGGAAACGACATTATTGGATCAACAGATCTCGCCACAAAAGAACGATATTTTAAGTCATTCGTTTTAAGGGACGATGACTATCCAAGCAGTTTTAATACACTCACGCGTCGATCCGACGACTTTGGAAGTTCGAATGAACGGCAAAGTCGAATAGTAAATGAAATTCCAAAAACACGAAATGAGCTTCTCTCACAATTACCACCTCTTAACATAGGTGAATATATAAAACACCCAGTAGCTGCCTCCAAAGTTGGATATACAAGTAATATACCATTTTACCCGATGGCGACAACTTACAGACCGAAGTCGTATGGTCTATTTAATAAGTCACACAGCTTCGAGGACTCCACCGACCCTAAAACAATCGTCACACATCATTTTCATCATCATTTCTTCATGACGGATAGTGAGATTCCGATACCCCAAGGTGATAAGTTTATTACCGGCAATTCAGACGCAATTCGGATCGTAAAAGGTCCAAATGCGAAACTATTCGATCCGCGATATACGTCGACCATATATACTACGAGTACGATGGCACCACCTTCGCCAATTAAGCTCAATATTCCAATATATGTTCAATCTGTTCCACTTCCAGACCCTCAGAAGAAAGACTTAAATAAATTCAAACAAAGCGAGCAACATGTCGACAACATTCGGTATTCAGAACCTGATCCTCTGTACGAAAATAAGGGCACACCAACGAGCTCTTTGGAATTTACTCCTCCTATGCCATACTCCCAGATCGAACGGCCTAGCTCAAGTTATTTTAATACAACTGTTTCGGGAAGCACACAACTGCCTTCATTCACCGATGACCAAGTTGTTGAAGCGTCGTACGTCGAAAAAGAGCAAAATTCTACAACTTTGCCGACTATAGCGCCCATAACATCATCATCAACTTCATTTCTATCACCAACCAAAAGTGCTCCCCCTATTAAAAACAAAGTATCACGAACCACTCCAATGCCCAGAATTCAGTCGGGTCGTCAATTTTTCAAGAACCGCATTACAACGGAGCAGCCGATTCTTAAGTGGAAACCAAAGCAGAAGTTCAAGCCAATCTTCACAGATGACACAAATCTATATATAACTACAACACAAAGCCCAACTGAAGAAGAGGTAATAACAGTAACTCCATCCTATAACGCGACAACAGAGTTTGAAGTTCTGACGCGAAGGTCAGTTAGTAAATCAATCAGTGTGAAGGTGGGTAATTGTTCAAAAGAAACGCCTTTAGCGGTTGTGGAAGAGATGATACTTTTAAGTAAAAAAATAAACTCGAACGAAAACTAGAAACACTTTTAAAACGTATTTTCTTTAATTGGTATACTCACCAGCCCCTTCGGTGGAATATTTGTAATTAGGTTGTGGAGCAACTGGTATCAACTGAGCATACGCCTCGGGCATCATTTCTGTTATCCTCTGGTGATATGATAGCCTGAAAAAGTATCTGTTAATATGTTCAGAGGATGTTAGTAATTCATTTTATCACCTTAAGCATTTCTGTAGTACTTCCTGTATGAATTTGGGTCTTGGATGCTCCGGATCCAAAAGTAAGCAGCTGTCCCACTCGTCCCAGGACCAGGTAAATTTGAAATTACTCAAATGATACGAAAACCAATTAACAAATCGATCGAAGCATGATGTATTCATCGAGTCAATTCTCATGAAAAGAATTTCGGTTGCTTGAGCCAACACTTGAGGCAAGGTGGCCGGTTGGAGTTTGCATAATTCGATTAAGATCGATCCGTAAACAATGTCAAGATATCTGGGTGTGGGCATGTGGAACAATTCGGCGAAGATCACTTCCACAATACAATATTCTAGGGGAATTTTATTCTTATACGGGAAAGCTAGGAGCTGAGCGGCACAGTCTTTTCGCTCTAATCTGTGTGTTTCAATGATGTGGTGCAAATGTTCTTCAATCAGGAAACGTTCAATCGAATGTGCACCTGGCAAATTCGGTCCATCAGGGCAATCCGTATAGTCAAACATTCTATAAACTACCCACGGCATCGGATAGACAAACGACTCGTGGTGCTGTGGTGGTACAATCTGTGGCAAATTGTGTTGTAGCGCTTCGCAAAGTACTGAATCAAAAGCCAAATATGGTCTCGGAATGTGTTTCTCGGCCCAGTTATCCTGACGTAGTTTTCTAATTTGCGCCCATAGGCAATCTAAATATTCCTCTTGCGGATGAGGGGCATCCACAGCCCAAACGCGTAGTGCATTGTGGTGTTTTTTGGTACGTTTATTTAGGAAAACTTCAATGCGTAATAACAAACTCTCCAGCGAAGATTCTTTTTTTTCATACAAGTCCCTGCCAACCCACGGGAGCGTTGAAAGAACAGCAAAAACATACCAATCTCTCCGAACCTGCGGTACGTTGTCCTCATTTGAAACATCAATCATCATGTCCAATAGTTGTAATACACTCGACGCTGAAATTACGTGACAATTAACTAAATCTGCCAAGAATCTTAGTGCATATCTAGCCGCATCCCAACGGCATGCTTTTAGACTGTCCTTGAACGTTTTGACCATATGATCCACGAATTCACCTCCAAATTTATAGTTCTTCGCATTGAGTAGCCCCACAAGTGTAGTGTATATAGTGCATTTTTCAGGCATTTTAATTGCACATTCGGACAGGATGCGAAGGATTTTTAGGCGAAAAGTACCCAAATCGGCTTCCAATACTGAAACCAAACCTTCGAGATTCGATTCCACAGACGAGGTGCTGCGTTCTCCCACACGAAGTATAAGAGATTCCAAGCGATCTTCGATTTCTTGGTTTTCCGAAACACGACGACGTTTCCGATTACGATGGTCTACAAAGAAAATTAATTATTTTTGTACCATAGCGTATATTTACCGTATTTGTAGGTTAGGCAGAGAGATGATGCAGTGTAATGCACAATAATGCATCGAGGTGTACATACCATAACCATCGTCATCGTCGTGAGCACGTCGTCTATTCATACTTTTCCTTTTAAAATATAACTTTACTTAATTGTTTTTTTATTAAATTTACTCAGGAACAGCAAAGAACTTATTAAACTCAACGGAAATGTAGACGCTTTGCTGTCAAACTTGGCCAAGTTGACCAATTGACAAACGAAATAGAATATGACTTCCAGTTGTCAGGGTGACAATTTCCAGTTCCAGAAATGTCATTTAGCACGAAGGTGCACACACAATTTAATATTACACCCAAATAAAAAAATCTTACAAAACCTTAAAAATATATTGAAACTTGGATATTTATCAAAGCTTGCGAATTTTTAAATAATTTTTTTATATTCGAGCTTTTCCAGGTACACTCTCATGCTGTTGTAAAAAAATATCGACACTTTCTTAGATCCATTTCTTCATAAATTGTATTAAAATTTGAGTTCCATTTGGGCCTTATTAACAAGGACCACTTTGTGGCCTAGCACCTCTAAAGTCCCTTTACAGAAGGTACGGCAGAACAATTGGAAAAAACTCTAAGCTAGGGAAAAACGTAACCTACACATCACCATGTCAAAAAATTTTGTAAAGGGACTTAGTCTTCTCGCAGCCAGCACACGATTTCAAATCCATAACATGAATAAAGGAATCCGGCGGCCGCATTGCAATCGATGCCAGATACTCCACCAGCACCGTCATAGATTAAAAGAAAAGCTCTCCCCAGATCCGATGCAATCCAAGCATTAACAATAGACCAAAAAAGGAGACGTTGTCAAAGCCCCTGAAATATCGTTTCTGATGCGCTCGGTTTCAAGCCAGCACCAAAGAAACAGAATGCGTGTAAGGCTACATTGCATTGAACGACGAGAGCTCTGTAAAAGGCTTCTGATAAGGAAAAAGAAGGAGAGATTAAGAAAATGAAAAGATTCCATTGAGGGAATGAGTTTAGAAGTTTTGCCAAAAAATGAAACAAACATGCCGATGGAATCATGAACATGGAATCCTATAGGGTGAACACGGTAACTTGTAGTTACAATCGGTGCCTAAAATATAGAAAGACTGTAAGATGTGATCAGAGGAAAGCATGCATGAATCCAGTCTCATCATCATTTGCCCGGTCCATTAGAAAGGGGATCCCTAAGATTGCGCAAACTACAATAAAGGGGTATGAGGCGCCTTAGCATTGCTTATAAGATTTTCTCTGCCCTGTTGTGTAAGCCCTTGAAATCGTTCGCAAAAAATCTGACAGGTTCCGATCAATATAGTTTCAAGCCAGAAAAATCTATGATAGATCTAGGAGAATACTGACGAATTTCAGCTTGACACCCACCACCTTTTGGTTGATTTTAAAGTCGCATATACAAAGTCATCTCACATTTTAGCATTCCTGCTAAGCTCGTCGGGTTATGCAGGATCAAGGATGGCATTGGGACATTTTCATCGCTCTACTGAGGTTGTTAAAAAAAACTAAAAGCAGGATTACGGCAGGGCGAGGCATTGTCATCAGATTTCTACCTTGGAAAAATTGTACGGGACTCATTGGCCAATAGAAGATGTACGATTTATTTCAAGTATACATAATTGCTTCTACACGCAGATGATATTGACATGATTAGTCAATGAACCGTATGAGGGCATAGAAACAGAGGTGGCTTAAATGGATCTGATAGTACGAGTAGATGAGTGTAGCACCAAATATATGCTGTTATCAAGTAAAGACACACATTATCGATGACTTAGCAAGAACGTCACCTATGGCAGCTACAACTTCGTAGTTGTTAAGGGTTTCTTCCACCTTAGTTTCCCAGTGGCAAGCGGCAACAACGATAGTGCTTATATCAGAGAGAATTGCACTTGCCAACCGCTGTTTCTCCGGACTATAGACGCAATTGTCGGGATACCAAGGCCACTTTTTCCAAGACCGTCATCATACCAATCTTTCTCTACAGGATGAAAGCCTTTAGTCGATTCGAAAGAAAAATTTGCTTGCAATCTTTTGTCGCGTTTGTGTTGACGGGGACTGGAGGACAGCGCCAGTGTCAGTCTTCTACGGATTAAACGTTTAAGATAGCGAATGGACACCACTTCAAAGACCGCCTCTAAGGAGGTGCACGCAGGGGCAATTAACCGGTTTTGCGGCACTGGAAGGGACCGGCTAAAGATCGTGCAGGATGGAAAGGTTTATTGGTTGAGCCTCAGGTTCAACCCGTATTGTCGCGCTATCTATGGTAGATAAGTAGACAAATACAATCGGCTCGACTATTGTAATTTTGGTCCTACTAAAAAGGTTTCACCTAATGGTGGGATCAAATCCTTCACGTTCATTCAGTGCGCTATGCTCTATACACTTAAGCTTCACGAACATGTGTAAAAAAAGACATCAAGAGTATAAATACAAAACGCTTTGCGAAACTAAAATTATTTCAGATAGTTGAACAGACATCCACATGCTTGAGCTTACCCAGAAGGCAGCCACTCTCACAATCAATAATCTGATTGTGTGATTAAGATTATATCGAAATTGAAAACAAACCGAGCATGCCAACGGACACATCGCACTTATTTGTGTTAAAAAAGGATTTCCCAATATAATCTGCTACGAGCCCATGCTAAACCTTTCAATATACTCTTTGCCACACAATACACCCCCTAACCAACATCTCACACCAATATTTAGCCAACAATAAAAGTATTATGCTAATACCACCACCCAAACGAGTCGACAGGAGATTCTACTCTATCAGCTAGCAACTCTCGGAGGACAGCAACGCATCAGTATCAAAGTACGGTATAGTACATGTGACACATCGCTGCATGGTGATGCGACAGGAAAACAATATAAAGCAGATTTCATCGCAAGCTCTCATGGTATTGAAAGATTCCATAAACTCCGACAACAGTCGGAAGATACTTTTCCCGCACACGGTAACTATGATACGATAAAAGAAGAAAATAAAAGCATGCAAAACGCTTTCAAGTGACACTAAAAACCATCCTCCCTTCGTCTCGGCACTCGCTTTATTTGGTTTTCAATTGAATCTGCTGTTACAGAACGTATACTTGAAAATTAAGCAATACGTAACGTGCGGTTTTGGCTATACGAATGTAGACACATATGCGGATAGCACGTGGATTGTGTTGAAAAGTGAAGCACATTACCTTAGGTTCAAGTCGGCAAAATCGAAATGTGAAAAGTAACTCGACTAGGAAGCAAATTCAATTGCAATTTTTTTTTTAATAATTTGTTTCTTATCCTTTAAGGGTTAATGGGTGGAAGAAAATTGGCCTCAACACAATATTCCAGAGATAGGAGTCTTATTTCATTTATGATAATTCAATTAGTATGGAGTACAGCCGAATTTCTGGGATTTACAATATTTTCGGTAATTTTTGAATACCATATGAAAATAAGTACAAATTACATAAAAGCAGAAAGTCATCCAATACTCGATTCCTTGTGCAACTTTAATCACAATGCGAACTAATGGGGATATGCATACTCGCATATTCAGAGAAAAAGTATTTAACAATGCTTCAAAAGTATCCATCTCTGAAATGGATCTGGGAAAGTGGTAAAGGAAAAAATCAGCACAGCACGGTTTGGTGTTTATTACGAGCTGAACAAGATTTTGCATTATTTTACAGGAGCGGCCGTGGCATGCATTCTGACTAATTGATAGGGCCTGTGAGTTAATGGAGTTACCATACCATCTTATAATGCTATCGACTAATACTCATACAATGTGAGATTTTCAAAATACTTTTAGTATACATTTGTTAAGCATGTAAGCTTAGCTTAAATGAAGGTGGACAACGAGGAAACGTTAAGGCCTTCATGCCGAAGCCAACCCTGTTTCATAAAGCAAACAATTGAAAAATTAAAAAAAGTATGTATATGTATACGAAAACAAGCGTATACCGCTATAATACTGGCATATAATAGCTGGGAACAATTGCTGTCGGTTTTCCAACACTTTTTCTTCTTTTTTTTATCCTTTCATCCTTTTTATATTTCCATCTGTACTCTCACACTCAGAGGAAAATAAGAATCCGAATCTGCATGAGGACATTCAACAGCACGGGTAGTCGTATAATCGCACAGATTGATGCAATGTTGTCTGTTGCGTTGCTTTGCGACTTGTGCTATATGTTGCCTCAGACGTTGATGATGATGATGATGATATTGAGGATAAGGCTGGTACGGGATGGTAGATGGAAGCTCTACCTACATATTTGATTTACTTCCTTTTTTTGAAACACGCGCCAATACAACAAAAAGCATCGCACCGACTAATCGACCCTTCTTCAGCAGGAGAGGGTGGAATTTAAAATGTGTTCTCGGTTTTAGATTTAACACTCACAATGGTTGCTTGGTGGTTGACGGCATGACGGCTTCGGGCTTGTGAGATTCGGATTCATTTGATTTTAAACTGCCACTCGAGAAGGTGCTAGTGGAAGTGGTAGTGCTGCTTATAATTAATCGAATCGCCCTTTTAAAATATTTAACAAAAAATTAATAACAATTGCAAAAATTTCAAGTTTTCTGGTGATTTTAAGTGTTTTTTTTCACTCTGATAATTGTGTAAAGTCGTAAAGTAAGTAAGGAATATTTATAATTTTTAAGTATTTTGCGGTTTTTTGGAAAACCAGTTGCATGGAAAGTGATTTTGAATAAAATTAGAAAGATGAAAGTAAAAAATGCTACCATACCCCAGTTTACGAAATACTATATGCCCGACGGAAATTGAGTATTCGGTTGATCAAGAATCTAACTGAAATAATCCCTTCCATAAAGTAATTGAAATCATCCCTCGGCGGTAAATATAAATTTAAATTTATGTACCACTTGTAGCTGAGTTACCTCGTCAAAATACAACCCCGGTGGTGATAATTCCTATCAGCGAACCTGTGAGTGCCAGAAACATACTCGAAGCGTTTTACGGGTTAGTCGACGGTAATACAAGTGCATGTGTTGAATTTACATTGAACCCTTTGCATGAACTGTAATATGTTCGACAATGTTGGGATATACAACCGATTAGAGCAATTCAACCCCTGGTCCAGTAAAGCTGACAACAGTTTTAGGGGATGATAGATTCATGTGATTTTTATTTACACTATGCATGGTGGGAGCACGACATTCACTGTGTATATCCAAAAATGATAAACTACCTCGTTTATTATCCGTTTGCAAATTAGTCGTCAGTTGTTTAATCTAATTGTAAGGCACGGTGGGTTAATTACATGTAATCAGAATAATGTGACTCATATGGATGTGTGTAGGTATATATTCGTGAACTGTGAAATGTTCTAACTGTTCAGAGAAGTTCCTAACTAACCGGAAATATGATAGATTGAACGATTGTTCAATTTTTTTTTTTCGAAAACCTTCATTTAAAGCAAGAGATCAACTCTTCCTGAATTGTATTTTTATTCCACCGAATAAATCCTAATAAACATGTCGTTACGTTTTAATATAATTTCAAATCTTGCTACAGACGAGTTTCACTCACGACATTTAGTTCATTTCTTGGATAACATCAACAATTATTTTTGAACCTGAGTTTTGGCTATGCTATTGCTAGGCCTTCCTGCATCTTTTAACATTAGAATTGAATATAAAAATCTCAGAGCTAACCGTCGGTAATCAGCGCCCAAAAAAATTATTTTCGTATATATGTATGTACATATGTATGTATTTTTAATTCCTTAAATCTACCTTAATGTTAGACAAAAATGTTTAAATCTAGCTTTAATTTTTTAATTAATTAGAATTATCCTACTGGTCGTATACGGACAGTCTAAATTACGCAACTCTTGTCTTGAAACTAAGTTTTTCGATCTTTGTTAATCGTTTTTCGACTATGTTAATTGTACTGTTATATTTATTATACTTTTTCTTTTTCCGGCCATTTGGAACTTAAATGTTCTCGTTGGCCACCTTTTACCAAGCTTCGCTGAAATGAGTGTGTTTCTTCCTTGCTTGATCTGTTCCAATTTTTCTAGGACCATCCTCATATTGTCCTTGCATCTACTGTGTGACCTTCCTGGCAGTTTTTTTCCTTGGGCTTTCCCTTCTTTATTATTTTTTATCTATTCGTCTATTGTCCTACTATACACACATGTTTGGGGCTGGAAAAGTTCCTCAAGTTTTTAATTGCGTAGTTTTCTCCGTTTGTTCGTTTTCCACCATAGATTCTCCTTAAGATCTTGTTTTCAAAGACTCGACTCCTCTTATTTAATCAGAGACCAAGATTCACATCTATGCCGAGCCATGGGCAAATACGGATTTTGAAATTACCTCACAAGAGTAGTTTTGAATAGTTTCCTCATCACGAAGTAGTACGCATTGCCCATTGCAGCCTTTTAATTATTTCAATCGTTTTGGCTTCCAGACATTTGACCTTGTTCAAAACGTTTATTGAGTATAGTTAGGTGCGAATTTTGAATCCATCCAAATCTAAGCTTACTTGCTTTCCTGCAATTGTTACATTTTCTACGTTTCTCTGAACCATTTCTTCACTATCTCCCAGAAGATCCAGATAGTCAGCGTAAGCGTTTCCGAATGGATCTTATGACTTATCCCAACACCAAATTAAAAAATAGTGGTATAAAGGCGTCTCTTATCTTAATCCTTCACGTACCTCGAATTTTTCAGATAAGGGGTTTTCCTACATTAACTTGTCCTTTGTTTCCCATTAGGCATACTTGTATCAGTTTCATCAACTTTTTCGGGATTCCCAGCCTTACAAGGACATGACACATTTTCGATTGGTTATATAACCTTACGCCATGCCACTTAAAAATCTACGAATAGGTGTTGGAGCTTTTCCTGAAATTCGCACTGTTATTTTTTCTAAAAGTAATACGACAGCTGTAAATCTTATCACACGTCGAGGGGTTCATCCTGATTATACTACTGTGATAGTCTCCCACTATTTCCTAGGCGTACATTGTCAATATTTTTAAAAGAATATTCTGCAACAACTTATAACAACTTGATAGCAGTTATATTCCTCAGCATTTAATATGGGGATGATGATCGAATATTCAAGTCCTCGAAGATAATATCATTTTCCCCTGTAGTTAGGAAGAGCCCATGTAATATCTCTGTTAATTGTTCTTCAGCATTAATTCTTCTTTTATTAATTCCAATGGTATTAAGTCGATTCCAGCGGTTTTGTTATTCTTAAGCCGATATATTGGTTCTTTTTAACCCCCGACACAAAAAGCGGGGTGTTCTAAGTGTCTGTGTCTGTGGCATCGTAGCTCCTGAAGGAATGGACCTATTTTGATGAATTTTTTTTGTTTGAAAGCTAACGTGATCGAGATGGTCCTTAGCTACAATTTATGAAGATCTGTTCAGGCGTTTCAAGGTCATCAGCTCTTTTTTTCAGTTGCCTCAATCATATTTGACATGAGTAATTAGACAGCTGCAATATACAAATAATGGAGCGCTCTACTCCGCACGAGCGTGGAATAATTGTGTCGATTTTTTTGACCAATAATCGGTCGGTGGTGTTAGCGTAGCGTGAATTTCGACGTCGATTTCCTAATCGTGTCGAGCCAACTGAGAAAACATTCCAGCGCTTAGCTACTCGATTCGAACAGACTAGAACTACTAGACAGAGTGTATCAGTTAATGCCTACTGACTGTCAGTTGCGTGTGAATTACTGTGCAACCATCCTTAATAGTTACAACTCTCACTGCAAAAGCAGACATAATTTAGCACCACTGTCACAAGTGCCCCAACTGGGTGGCAATTTCACGAGTCAGAGACAATGTTGCACACATCAGATAGTGTCGCAACCTACAATTCTAAGAACGAATATCCGTTGCCCCTTGTGCAGCTTGTGCTTGTGGGTCAACGAAAATCAAACTAGTTCGTAAGTTAAGCGGTAAGAAAATGAAAATGGTAAATCAGTCTTAAGAAAGATTCGGTACAATAAAGAAGAGAAATAAAAAAAAATAAAAATTATTTTTTTATTTTCCTAAAGTAACCTATCATTTAACCTTTAATCTCAACAACGAAGAGGACGATTTTGTGTCGAAAATCATCATGAGTGATGAGGCGCATTTCCACTTAAGCGGTTACGTCAATAAGCAAAATCTTAATTTCTGGGGCACTGAAAATCCGCGTGTAATGCACGAAGAGCCATTACATCCACTCAAAGCCATTGCGTGGTGCGGTGTTCACGCAGGAGGAGTGATTGGGCCGTATTTTCTTGTGGACGCCATCGGCGATACGGTCACTGTTACTGGCGAACGCTACAGGGCCTTAATAAACGACTTCTTACTACTGGAATTGAATGAGTGGGGCTTGGTGAACTTGTGGTTTCAACAAGACGGTGCAACACACAGCACGAACCACAATTGATGTTATGAAGGAAGCGTTTCCTGGTCGCGTAATCTCCCGTTTTGACAATTTGGCATGGCCAGCAAGATCGCCCGATTTAACCATCCCAGACTTCTCCCCTTGGGGCTACTTGCAGTCGCGGGCTTTTGCCAACAAATTTCAGACAATCACAGCCCTTGAGGTGGATATTTGTTAGGAATGCGAACAGTTTTCAGCGGAATTCTTGCGGAAAGTCTTGGAAAATGCGATAAAACTGGTACAAATGTGTATCAACACTGGTGGCAGCCACTTGACGGATATCATCTTTTCCACTTAACAGAAAAAAATTGTAGAAGTCCAAATAAAAATGTTCATTACTCAAAATTATTATTTTTTTACTTAGTAAAAAACAAAACTGGATGATTGATTTTGTTCCATCTTGTACTTCCAAAAGTCATAGATAATTTTGACCCTCGGATAATGGACTAGAAGAAAAGCAATGGTGGTCACATAAACAATGTTCGGTTCTATGCATAATTGCGATAGGCGGATTTTTTATAATGAATAAACATCAGCAACTTTCTGCGTGATAAGCCTGTATAGCCCGAACATCAAAAACACTTTGGCAACTTTTGACTATAGCACATCAGTTGTCAAGTAACTCCACGATATTGAGCTTCTTTTAGCACCAACGGTATTTTCCTTATAAGGTTATATCCTCCGCAAAAGGTTCTGCGATTTTATTTCTTCTTTTAATATATAGCTTTTTGTATTTCCTCTGTACCTGCTCCCTTTCCGATTCGTGAAGAATAAGTGAAGAGAAATGGTTTACTTACGTGTGTGCCAAATCTCAGAGATGATAGCACTATGCAATCCTTGAACAGAGTTTTCTACAATCTGCCTTGGTAGTGGGTTTTTCTTCTATATCGACTGCCATTTAATATTTGGGTATTCTATCTGTTTTCGGATTAACAGGATTAATAAACATCTACAACCTCCGCTGCGCACAAAAATATGTTCGTCTGCAAATGTTAAAACCCCTACGCTGCAAGAATTCCTTCCCCAAGTAAAATAAAAAAAAAACACAAATTCTTCTTCAATATATATTTTTTTAATGTTTTAAGAAATAAATCGCCTGGGTGGTAATATTTTTTGCAGCAACTGTGACTGAGATGAACTTTTTAAAGAGGTGATCATGCATCACTTTCGCGCTTGTGTAAAATTTCTTTTTAGAAATAATCTCCAGTGATCTAGTCACTTTTCACATAAATGAGATGATTACATTAGTGCGTGTTCACATTGGTAGAAGCGCACCAAATTGCTTGAAAGAGAGGGAACGATTTTTAGTAAGTGGAAACGAGAAGGGTTGCTTGCACCGAAAATCCATCTTCAATTTGGATTTTCGGGTGAAGCAAACCGTTCCATTCTTAATTCATTCCATTTTTGACAGTTTTTCTTCATTTATTCGTGACTGTTGGACAGACAAGTTCATTTGGCTTGCAAAAATGACGAAGGCGACTGAATGAAAATGACTACTTGGACGAAGGCGACTGAATGAAAATGACCCGATTCATGCGTTCCACTTGTCAAAAATTCAAGTGTGCTTCCACCAATGTGAACACTATTTGCCTTCTTGCGCTTGTCCTTCTTGCGCCAATGTGAACACGTACTTAAACTGCCTCCGCGTGACGTTGCCAATTTTCACATAAATTGAGTGATATCTGCTACGTATTATTATATGGTCGCCTGATAACATTTTGATACACTATGAAGCAATGCATAGCGCTTAGAGCGTTGACCGGATTTTATGGGATTTGTTGGAAATCATGTATGGTGGAAATCATGTATGGAGTCACTGTTTTCATGGATTTCGATGGCACAAAATGAAATTTACAATTCGATTTCATTTTACGGCCACTGTCGGCACCTATTGGCCGCACTCATAAACCCTTTTTTTCTTCACAGAAAGCAGATTTAAACCCAAATTGGAAGAGATTCTATGCGAGATTTAGATGAGTGAAATGATTCAAAAGTGCGCTATTTTGAGAGGTCTTACACATCAAGGAGGGCATATGTGACATTGTCAGGCAATCAGTTTTTCATATGTATATTTACTTATACTGACTGACTTGTGAATTTTTTCATAAATGGAGGAGCGATTTTAAAGTCGTACGGAATCTCGCATTTGAACGAGGGTTATGGCAGATCGCGGAACTTGAGGTGCGACACAGATGTTGACTAAAATATTCGAACACGTTTTCCACTCATATACATACATATGTATATGAGTACAGTGACGGTTTTATCTGGGAACAAGGTTGTAAGGGGGTGATGGTTCTGAGGCCTTTTCGAATTCAGTATCTTTTTTAAAAAATCTTATAACGAGTGTTCTTTAATATTTATATATCATTTAAAGATTAATATTTTTATATCGTTCAAATATTCGTTGATAACCCTTCGCCTTGTTTCTTCCATATTTCACTTTCCTGTTCCATGGGCGTTAAAAACCGTCCACTGTTTTCGACAAGGTGGTTTCTGCAAGAGGTAAATATATGAACTCCATCTGTAATAACCCAAGGAAAAGAGCCGTCGTGATTTCCAATGTTTTTTCAAAATGTGGGTATTATGACATATGTTTGTATTACATCTAGTGTGGTGGAGCCAATGTTTTTCAACTGAGCGAAGACTAACATCGCTTGCAAATATGAAACTAGTATGTACCGAGTTATGTATATTCTCGGCTATTTGATTCGGAGCTCCGAAGTTAATACTCCCTAGCCTATAGGCTATTTTTTACATACCGAAAATCAAAAAAAGTGTAGCCGCTGATACCAATGTATGTCTCATGTTTCTGACATTTTTATTGGTTATATCATAATATGTAGTGAAATCAGACTAATACCTATAATCACTAAATTATACAAATCCCGATACTTTCTGAACACAACAACATATGTTGCCTGAAGAAATAAATCAAAACTTAACACAAGTAATGAAAAAAAACCAAATGTTATGGTTGCCGCCGCTCACTGTATTAAAAAGCAGTGAAAAGTAGAGATATGAAACTTCTAAATGGCATGTTAATAAAACTCCTGACTGACGTCTGAATAAAGCTTTTGGGAAAGGGATTCGAAGATCAAACCCGTATCATGATCAGTGTCGGCTGAAATTGTAAGTACCCTCATTTGGCCCCTAAGGATTTTTGGTCATTATTCCTATTTCTAAATGCTACGTAAATATCGAAGGCGAAGGAAACTTACACCAAGAACGAGTAGTTTAAATTGACTAAAACGGTAGACGCCCCACTTTAATCATTTTTTAATGTTCCATCAACGTTCCGATCCAGGAGAGCTGGCCCTCATCTAGTTTTGTTTGTATTACAAAAGAAAGGATGCATTTCCTTCACATTATTGAATTTCAGCAAACATAGGCTGCTTGGCTGGTAAAGTAATTAAAGCAAGCATCCACGGCTTGGAATTGTATCCTGTCATCCCGAGTCCTTTTCCTTTTCTTCTCCATTTGTTTGTTACAATAGAATTCTTTTTGCCTCTATCCCGCCTTTCTTCTCAGTCTCCAAAAGTTTTACTTCTTGCAATTTATATGCAAACACAAGAATTGAAAATGAAGAAGCTGTACTTAATTGCCTCCATGGAAAGGAAAAGTCTTAATAGGGAAAAAAAGTGAGCGAGAAAAGTTTCGTCTTCAAGTTGAATATTTATCTGTCAACAACTTAAAAAGTCGTAGAATCCGTGGATTATGCTAGCTTATTTATTCGCCATAAAGAACGGTGGAAGTTTTTTTTTTTTTTTTTAATTGTCCTTGCAATCCGCGACAGATTGGCTCTAGTGTTTGAAAAACAGTCAACCTATACATACATATGTATATGTATGTATGTATATCCTGTCGAAGCGCAAATTTTAATTAACAAACGCCACCACTTCAAAATGTTATTGTTCCGCAATAAATTTAATTTTGAAACTTTTCCATTACCACCCTGATGAGTTTGATGTTCATAAATTATGTATGGAAATAGCGGTGTATCCTGCTAAGATATCTTAATTAACATAATCCAATTTAAATTAAACTCTCGATTCCGACAAAGTCATCGGAATGGAGCTCAACTTAAGGACCAGCGAACAAAAACGAGCAAAAAACAAAAGTTATCCTAGGTTGGTCACTAAAAAAGTCGCTAAATGAATTCAATGATAAAGCATCGCTTTAGCACCTCAATATGTTACCAAGGAGGGAAATGGAGAAGCACAAGTTGTTGACAGATTGAAGAACACTTTTTGGTTTTTCAAAATTACAGATGTACGGGGGTAGATAGGAAAGGGCGTTTGAGTAAATATGTTACGTTTGTGATGCAAATACGCAAGGGTGTCATGTCTTAATTGCTTGGTAAAAAAAAATATTTTTTTCCTAGCTTTTGTTACAGAGCTGGAAAAGGTCTAAAAGGGACATGAAAAAATTTGCCATATTTCTGTTCATATACATTTATCATATGAAAATAGCTCACATATCAAAGAGACATTTTTTTTTAGTTCTGAAATCGTTTTTTTTTCTTGCCTTAAATTTGACAACGCGAAGCATAAATACATTTTTGAATATGTAAATATATGTTAACTGCAATTTTATGGATTTTGTTTTACTAAAATACGTTCCTTGCCTTTACAGGTGAGTTAATGTAATTAATTTGTGAACACTGGGGACAATGGACCGGCAATACGAATCTAGATATCATTCGAATTCATGTTAAAGAAAACAGTTCAAATCAGGGTAAGAGCCTGAAATAATGGTTTTCCTATTGTGTCCTCTCAACATGGTATTTGTATAGTCCTTTAAGACGTACGTAAATACACATGCCTTGTGCTCTTAATTCATTTTTGGAAAGGAAGCAATACACTTAGGTGGTATCCTTGGGTGGGAATCTATTGTCTTCTTTACAAATCAAAAACAGCTTACACATCTTGAGTTTTCTCAAATTATTACACCAATGTCATGGGAATGGGTGGTTGAAAATGGCAGTCCGTTTGCAAATGAATGAAAACCAAGACTGCACTTTTGGGTAGACTTAAATACTGCAATACATACCAATTCGATTATTTTTTCTTTTCTTTATAGGAATTTGTTTATCATGGCTGAGGAAGAGCAGCACCACCAGGCCAATTCACCGTCACTTCAAAGTATGCACAAATCACAACCAGAGGAACGCAAAAGTATTCATGAGCTTCGTAACCAGGATTATGTGAGTCGCCTACTAGCCGCAACACCGCCCTACCTTTATTCAGCGCCGGTAGGCCCGAATAATTTTTTCTTCAGTGACATGCTACGATCGCTTGTACAAGCAAGAAATAATGAAAACATGCGAAATCTACAGATGCAGCAAGCTGCTGTAATGGCTAGAAGGCCAAGAAAACGGTCCTGGAGTCATCACAGACCCTATTACGAACACTTGAGGGAACGAAAAGGTGTTGATGAAAACCTGTCTGTTTCGGAAAAGCCTTTAGAATTGACAAACAAACAATTTGTACCAATGTCGCCGGGTAAATATGCTAAAACAGAACCGGCTATAAAGGAGCCTCCATGTGGCAAGACAGCAGAAAGTACGGGTTTTAAAGAAAACCAAAATGCACTCCAAGAGTCCTCCAGTGCGGTTTCTTTACCTTCGCAGGATTTACCGCTACCTCCGCCGCCACCAGTTTGGTATCCGCCAATATATCCACCATACGGGATCGACCCGCTTCATTTTTTTATTGATTTACGCGTATCGGGACATATCTATGATCGTAAAAAGGAAAACATATCGCCCCTGGCCAATGCGGAAAGCAACACATTACATCCGACGGATTCTAGTACGCCCGGTAAGCATAGACATGGATCGGCCTTTACAGTACCTCTACCCCGGAATGAAATAAAGAACACAACAGCAATGAATTTATCATCCTCCTCTACGAGCACGAGTGATGCCTCTGGTAAATTAGATAATTACACCAAGTTCTACGACACAAGTGAGACCAAAGAAAATAACCCAAGTCCAAAGAACAATTCTGATTATGTGCTTCAGAATCTTCCAAGACTCTACAGTCAATTTACGGGCATGAAAGAAATGATGGAAGACGGCGCCTCGCTCGAGAATGACAACAAATCTGATCAGGATTTTGAAGATTCGGCTGATGAGCACCAATGTATGGAATACAAAGAAAATTCTGCTCACATCGACGTTGAGGTTTTAGATTCGACAAAGTTTCACAACGATGATAATAATAGCCGATGTAATAGTCCTGCGAATTGCAATGTTACTCATCAGAATGATTAGAATTTTTTCCATTTATTATAATTTTGTTTCGCTAATAAACTTATATGGACAATGTTGTAATTCTCCAAGCATTTTAATAATAAATAAATAAACACCAATGACACTGATTGTCACGTTGAGTGCTTGTCAAGTTGAAAAACTTATTTTATTTTTGGTGGGGCGAAATTCACTCGCAGCACACCCACGCATTATCGCGCTTTAATCTGCGGCAGTGGTTGTCAGGTGTTGATGATGAACCACCCGTGATTCGTCATTGCTCCAAGGGACTGAATAATTTCTACGCTTTTTGCCTTCCCGCTTAATTGACGATGAAGATCTGAAAGCAATTTCATAAATCATTTACTGACAACGTTACAGAACGCTTGTAGGTATTCAATTGTTCCAAAAAAAAATCCGGGAAAAAGTAATCCATTTTGCAAACTTTTTTTTTTCCAGGATATTAATTTTCCCCCCTGCCGCGTGGGTATGTGCATATCTTCCGCTTCTTTTTTATCAATCAGCTAGTTTGAGGAAGAGCCTGTGATTGCAATTTCAGCGAAAATTTCGACTGACTGCCTCTTCTATCGTCGAACAGTCGAAGCTATAACATTCGTACATAGAAAATCAAGTAAGGGATTGGTTAGCGTTTGATTGAATGGATACAAGTAGATATGAGTACAAGCACTTTACATACGAGTACTCGTACGTGCAGCGGAATTATAGGCAAATCTGGTGGAGTTGACTTTTTTAGCGGCACAGTCAAATTTCAATTAGTTTAAAAAATGAATTTACATGAAAACGAAGCGCAAAAGTACTGTAGAACGTTGGAGAATAATTAAATTTATTCAGAAATTGAAAAGTAAGCCTGTAAATCTTATAATGACTGGAACGAGTGATATCCCATCCTCGAAGATTATTCCATCCTTTGTACGAACATATAGGTATGTATCTACAAATAATACGGATGGTATTTTAATACAACGAGTACTCGTAGCATTTCCTAAAACGACACTCTATATTTACTGCGATAAATATCCCTTGAAGACAGCATATTGTTACAGATAGGGGTGGTTAATGGGGGGCTTGGAAGAAAAAAGAACACTCAACTCATATTTTAAAATCCATCATTCGGAGCAAAGCTTCTCAAATACACGACAATGACAAAGAAAGTAGATAGGCACTATCGTTGATTTTTAAGATTTATGGATTTTTTTTTCAATATTTTTAAGACACCGAATACCTACAGCCTATTGTATATACTCCCCTTTCAATTTCGCGTTGGACACATGATATCCGCAAATTCAATGATAATTTTTCAGATTGAAATATAATCTTTCAAATTTGCTTTCTTACCAGATCCAAAAACAAAATTAATGTTTGGTTAATATTTTGTTTTTTTATTTGCATCTTCTGCTGTATAAAGATATGCTCAGAGGAAAAAAGCTCCTCCCCATTTGCTAGCGTTCACTCCTTTCAATTTTTCTTTTTAGTGCAAGGACCAACGAGGAACGAGCTTTTTTAGGAGGTATATAGGATGCTTAGCATCCCTCGAAAGTACACCGAGAATGCAACCTAATGCAAGTGTTGATATACATACATAAAGGATGTTGACGCCTATTTAAGCTATATGTATGTACATAGGTATTAGCCTGCGCCTTTTCATTCATAGAAGACTGGTGGATAGTTTTATAGCGGAAGATAATAGAGTTATCTGGAAAGGCCAATGATATTTCTGATTATTTTCGATATTTGTTAGTCTTTGTTTTTCATTGTAAAAAAATAATAAAATATGGAAGAGAGGAATTAACAGAGAAGTTGTATGGGCTCGTCAAAGCTATGTCAAACAATGAAACACTTCGAGGAATAAAGAAACTCATTCATCAATTCCGTATTTAAAAAGAGTGGCCGAATAAAATGCAACAATTACCAAGGAATATCGCTTTTCTCAAATATTCTCTTAAAGAAACTTAAGATACTACTGCCACTGTGGCTTCCGGAGGGACTACTCGACGAGTTAACAGATTTTCATTGTACGACAGCTTTTAGAAAAGAAATGGGAACTTCACGAAATTGTCCACCAACTATGTTATTCGTAAATTTTATCATATACATGTAAGGCTGGAAGTACTGAAAAAGTTGGTGAAATTGATACCGAAGACGAATTGTTACAAAGACGAGTTAAAGTAGGAAACGCCTTATCTGTGCCATTCAAGATGCGAGATGGATTAAAACAAGGAGCGTCTTGTCTCTACTTTTTTTCAGTTTAGTGCTGGAATGAGATCCTGAAAATGAGAAGGTTTATTCCCTTCTACCAGTAGAAACACATTCGCTCTAGATCATGTTGACGTAAGGAAACAGTTAAGAGATATGCAGAAAGTCGAATAATGGCAGGAAAGGAATTAAGTTTGTGGTCAATGATATTTTGCGGATGTGAAATTTGGTGTCTGATTTAGAAGGAGGATTAGATTTCGGGACTTGGAAAACATTGTATGAAGATGAGTCTTTGGTGGAAAACAGAACAAAGGAACAGGCGAATGGAAAAAACTACACAATCAAAATCTCGAAAATTTCTGTCCAGCCCCAAGAGTTGTCCAAGACATAAAATCGAGAAGACTAAGTGGGTAGGAAACGTAAAACGAATGGACAGTGGACAAATAGTCACGAAAATCGCAGAAAAAAAACCAAAAATTGGCAGACACATTAAGGATGGACCTAGAAGAGATGGAACAGGATAGCAAAACACGGTAAGATCGCAATCATTACAAGGAAGCTTTGGGAATGTTGTCAACGAGACTCTGAGTTTTCGAGTATCAAATGGCCGGTAATAATAATAATAATGTTAAAGATCAGGGTAAGGGACAAGCAAGGGGCGAATAGTTCAATGGGTTGTAAAGACAAAATTCCAAACAACTTATTTTGAGAACCTAAAAAAGAAGCTGGAATATTACTTAGTACATTAATCTTCTTGCTCCTTTAATATACATACATAGGAAGGAACGTTACGTTGTAAAACAAAGAACATTATTATTAGTCTATCAATTAGGCTAGTACAATTTTCCTTGCTGAAATCAATCGTTTTAATCATTAAAGTAATACCTCAAATTTAATTGATTTGTCAATTGCTCACAATGAAGCACGTCATGATTTAAATACTTTAGTGAAGCAGTTTCAAGTATGTATGTATTATTTAAGACGTAATTAGAGGGCCCTAGTAAAATCGAACTCTCTTTTATGATTTTTTTGTTTTTCGTAAGTTCGCTTCAAGCATGTGAATAAAGAAAGTAAAAAAAGAAAATTTATTCTTTTAATATAATCAAATAGTATTTTCAAATTGCTGATATTTTAAATGTCACCTGCAGCAAAAATTAAAAATAGTTCGAAATATCAAAACCCAATCATGGTTTATAACAATAATAAAGATATAACATTATACCACTAACATCCCTGTGTCAGAGCACGTGACAGCATGTCTGATTTGACACAAATCACAACCATCTTCACACTTCAGCAGAGATGAAGAATGAGATATGCAACTTAAAATGGCCGCCGACGTTTGCCTACAAGCTGTGCGAGCACGTGGGTACATAAAGTCCTGTCAAAATTATGTAAACAATCGCGCACATTGTTATAATTCCATGAGTGTGTGTGGCGGGAGTACACTGCGGTAAAATGAAATGAGCTCACACGTATTCACGGATAGAGTCGTTTATAACGGGGGTTGTCGGCTTGGTACACAAACTCCTGTCAAAATTTCCTGAAAAATTTAGGGTGTCACGGGAACAGACGTACGAAAGTTGCATATCTCATTCTTCATCTCTGCACTTCAGTCGTGAAAAAAAAAACACCTCGATCTCGTAAGTTAGCTAAAGGTACATTGCTGGAGTGAGTGCTTCGTACGACTGAAAATTTTCTATAAATAAGTGAAAAATTTAAACTCCTAAGAATGGCTGCCCGTCTTATTCAAAGAATTGTAAGAAATGGTCAAAAATCTAAATAATTCGTGTAAACACTTTTGGTTATTTTCACTGGTGCACTATCTGTATGTGACGTTTGCAATGCAAAATGCATAATGTGCTATTTGCAAATGCTAGTTCTACTAATTAAAATTGGCGTATCAATTAAAGTTGTTTCCGTTAATCTAATAAAAAGTTTCTTTTTGCGTATTTGTAGTTAAAAAGCTTAGGACTTAGGCCAATTGAGCACGAGAACATTATCCCAAAGGTAGTCAATAATTTAAAACTGTTTTTACATAACAAGAAAGCTATGAAGAATCATTGCACATTTGATATTTCAAGTAAAACGGCTTCATTTATTGTATTTATTTAGAGAACAAAGAACATTTAGTATCTTAATTGAAATATGATAAAGTGTAATTCCGATTTTTGTCGAGAAAGTCTCTATAAAAAAAATTGTCTTAACCTCCATGATATGTCTCGGTGACATTATGTAACCCTATCTTGAAAAAAGATATACGGGGGTAGATATCGTTTAAATTAATTCGAATGCTTCGGCTTAAATTTTTTATCGCATTTTGGTTTTTTTGTTTTATTATCTGATAAAGGCTACAGCACCCACCACAGGTCGGGCGTATTCGTCAGGGGGTAAGAAGGTAACACTCATTCCTGGTGATGGAATCGGCCCGGAGATCTCTGCCGCGGTACAGAAAATATTTGCAGCTGCCAATGTGCCAATCGAATGGGAAGCGGTCGATGTGACTCCAGTGAGGGTAAGGATAAGATAAAGCCGTTACAGTTTGAAAGTGGATTTATCTCTATTGTATTATCGTTTTATACCACCCACAGGGGCCCGATGGAACTTTCGGTATACCGCAAGCTGCCATTGATTCGGTAAACAAAAATAAAATCGGCTTAAAGGGGCCTCTAATGACACCGGTAGGTAAGGGACATCGTTCTTTGAACTTGGCACTTCGCAAAGAATTCAACTTGTACGCCAATGTGCGCCCATGCCGGAGTCTCGAAGGGTATAAGACGCTGTACGATGACGTGAATGTTGTAACTATCCGTGAGAATACCGAAGGCGAGTATTCCGGTATCGAGCATGAAATTGTCGATGGTGTCGTACAGAGTATTAAACTTATCACGGAAGACGCCTCGAAACGTGTGGCAGAATTTGCTTTTCAATATGCTAAGGATAACAACAGGAAAAAAGTGACAGTGGTGCATAAGGCGAACATCATGTAATAGTTTGTTCCTTTTGAAAAAGTGCTGATTTAAATGTGTATTTTTTATAAAGGCGTATGTCCGATGGTCTTTTCTTACGGTGCGTGCGTGATACGGCCGAGAAATACCCTGAGGTCAAGTTCGAGGAACGTTATTTGGATACAGTCTGTCTGAACATGGTGCAGGATCCTAAAAAGTACGATGTCCTAGTAAGTCAACCCCAAATAATATCCTTCTAAACAAAAAGTGATAAAGATTTATTATAATTAAAGGTCATGCCTAACTTGTATGGCGACATTTTGTCTGATATGTGTGCCGGTCTAGTGGGGGGACTTGGCTTGACACCATCGGGCAATATCGGTTTGAATGGTGCTCTTTTCGAATCGGTAAGAAATCACGGACAAGAATAAAACTAAACACCTAAATCTCAAATAACAATTTTAGGTACATGGTACAGCTCCAGATATCGCTGGCAAAGACTTGGCCAATCCAACTGCATTGCTCCTATCCGCAGTCATGATGCTGCGACACATGGAATTAAATGACCATGCTACTAAAATCGAAAATGCCTGCTTCGAGGTAATCAGAGAGGGAAAATACTTAACAGGCGATCTTGGCGGAAAGGCCAAATGTTCGGAATTCACTGATCAAATTTGCTCCAAACTCAACTAAAAACATGTTCTCACTATTCAACAAATGCATCTACGTATGTATTTTCCTATTGCCAGTTTGTATTGTTTTCGAATAGCAAAAGAAGGCCCAAAAAAAAGATAAAAGAACCTCCATGTCGAAGAAACAACAACATCCACCCACAATTAAAGAAGACCTACAAGGGAGTTATATTTTTAGTTTAGTATTATATTTTTGTTTATTTAACTTTTATTTATGTAATTATTTCATAATTTCGATCTTTTGCATCTCAAACCCTTACGATTTCTGTGCTCAAGCATCTGTTGGCATTAGAGTCGAAAAACTGGCCATAACTCTGAAAGATTTAATTTATTATTCAGCTCTATTTTTTTTTAATACAAAACAACAGGCAAAAAAGAAATGTAAAAAATATGTTTAAGTCACAATTTAGACTTCATGTAACATTGTGTTATTTTAACAGCGAATGCAATGTCCGATTCATGGCTCTTGCATTGTAAAATAAAGTCTCATATACGTAGGTAAAAAATTGTTGACAAATTATGGTGTCGTCTTTTATTATACTGAAGTAACCAATGCTTTGGTTGCATTGTAAGTTTAATGGTTCCGGTATAGTCACTTCCTCCTCAAAGAAAGACGGCCCAACGCGGTAAAGAAAAGAAAACTTCGTGAAACTATGTTTATATTTTGCTCATTTATATATAAGTATATACATGCATAAATATAATCGTTATATGCATACAGTATGCGCCTACATATAACTGTTATGATGTGTATAACTCCTTAATATCTATACAATAAAAATACATATTTTATATGCTTAATAATTAATGATTTCGTTAGGGAGAGAGTAGCTTTTCATTAGATGCGATTTAGGAAAGAAACGGCGACTAATACGTACATGTACGATATTAATATTTAAAAACACTTTAATAACTTAGCTCCTTTAATATTTATCTTTTTACATGCATTCGTATTCAAAGTTGTATTGAGTGTAAGAAAAGCCAATTTTCAATCTCATCCAGGGACACCGTGCTTTCAATTTGCTGCTTGATCTCTCAATCGTGCAACATTCGCTTTTACATCTGAGTGGAAATGTCTTATCTCGGAGCCTCATAGTCGAAGAACAGCGGATATTATCTCCCGGGTTCGTCGAAATTTCCACAGCTCGAGGCGACAACGTACTCGCCAATATCGGATACGACTGATTCCTCGTTAGCGATTGCTTTGTCATGTGTATCCGCATTGGATGGAAAGAATTCGTAATGCAGCTCTTGACCACTAGAATCAATGGGCGGTAATGAACTTATATCTGGGTGATGGCAAAGGCCTGTAGAGATAATTTCGTTCATAGCAATCGAACCCGGCGTAGACGGCCGTGCTTTCACCGTAATTGCAGGATTTGTAACTGAGGCAGGCAATTCAAGTGACGCAGGCACTGATGAAGATTGCGCAGGTACACCAATGACGTTTAGACAATCCTCCAATGTTGCAGTTGCCGCAGGGTCTGCATCGAATTTAGTTTTACTTTTATCCGATGGCATCTCTATGGCAGACATCTTAGGTGCCTGGTTGAGGAGAACGCTAGTCTCACTGGTTTTCGCCGCCATTGGTGTCATCATCGATCGAAGGACTATACCAGCGTTACCCGTTGCAGTCCCTATTAAACGCAATCCTTCGGCCGTTTCGATCTGAAGAATTTGCCCTGAATCAATAAACTGCTCATCCGAGTAGAGTGAAGGATCGTCCAGCGCCACAGTTAATACATTTCCATCGGCATTTGCATTCTGAAGCATGCTCTCATCCATTTCTATCTGTTGCTGATCGCACCCTTCACTCTCAAATTGACCGTCCGCCGTTATATTCTGCATATTATTAAAACTATTGAGCAACTGCTGGATTGCGTGGGCTGGTATTGTGAACGTATTATTCTCACCATCACTCATTACCTCAATGTTATTCGAGTTTACAATGTTTACAAATGCATTGCCATCTAGAATTATTTGTTGTTCACCGACATTCAATATTACTGTTTGGCCAGACGAATCTACGGATTCTTCGATTGCCGAATCTGGATCGAGATTTTGTCCATCTGTTCCTAAGACACTCTGGTGATGCAAAATATTTCCCTGAATAAATTGTCCATGCACCAGGTGTTCTTGTACGAATTGATCTTGTCCGAGTTGCTCGTGCCCAAGTTGCTCTTGGCCGAGCTGCTCTTGCACGAATTGCTCCTGCACGAATTGTTCTTGTACGAATTGTTCTTGCACGAACTGCTCTTGAACAAATTGCTCTGGCACGAATTGCTCTTGCACCAATTGATCTGATACAATCTGCTCGGAGGTTAGATGGTCTTGAGAAAATTGTTTTTGAACAAGATGATCTTGAACTAAGTGTTCTTGCACAATTTGTTGATCTTGAAGACACAATAGCGACGAGCCGTGCTCCGACACCGTGAACTCATTTGATTTCATATTTTTACCGAAACTTATCTGCGTTTGATCGTGTTGCAATTGATCCACAACCATTGCTTTTGTATCGATTTCAATTATTCGGGGCTGGATCATATTTGAAGCCGTACCGGAAATAACTTGTAAAACATCCGGGTTAGGTTCTCGTTGACTATCGGTTAGCCTTCGATGTGCATCTGTTAAAACTTCGTCCGGTACTTCCAGTAGTTTTGTTCGATCTTCAGATAAGTACATCGGTTTCGAAGAGAGTTCTCTGTACTTTTTATCAATTAATTCGCATAATAAGTACGTCTGTGGATAACCAGGAACCGGAAGTGAAGGTACGGCAAATCCACCACTTGAACCCTAAAACGATACATAAAGATAAGGAAAAATATAAAATATTTTTACAGGAGTACTTACTTCAGGTGCCTCTAATGGATTTCTCGTAAAGTGTTGGTCAAACTGTTGTGATTGCATTTGGGGAGACGTAGCATTTGTACAAATGTTTGGCGGTGATGAGTTCGGGTTGGGCATGTATAAAATAGAATGTGTTTCTTGCTGAGATGGGGTATAGGACGAGGTTGGTATGGCGGATGAATCTCTCGAAGTTGAGTGCTGAGTATCGGATGAAGTGACTATTGGACTTTTTCGCTTATTCGCTGTTGAGGAGCGTGTTGTTCGTTGTCTAGTTGAATGTTCGTAAACATTTGCTGTAGCGGAACGTTTTGAATTTGCACTGGTTTTCGTCGCAATTTTACTTGTGGTTTCATTCGCTACCGATAATCCTTCTTCCATTTGATTAGACTGCCTGTTACGTCTGCCCCGTCCCTGCTTCGATTTAGCCGTAGTTGGAGGCAATACTGAAGTATTAGATGTTGTTTTTGGCTGTTCATTTGTATGAATTGCTGTACATTGAATGGGATTGATTTGGATTTCTTGTTGGGTCATCTGAGACTGAATAGGCACCAATGACATGTGCGGTGTTGGTGATAGATTGGATTCTGAACATTGCGTGTTCGTGTTGGTTTTACTGATAGAATGACGCAGTTTTCTTTGAGGAATAGCATTATTCGGCTCGGGTTGTTGTTGCTGGACTCGCTGTACTACTGTGTTGGGCGGTGCCTTTATAATGACGTACTTGTTGCCACGAGTATCGACCCCTATTTGCTTATCAGAATTGGTTTGTGTAACCTTTTCTGACGATACCACTTGCTGTTGAATATGCTGATCCGGCGGCGCCTGCAATTGTTGTTGTTGTAGGAAAAGTTCCTGCTGATGCTGTTGAAGAAATAGTCGCTGTTCATCTTGGAGTTGTTGTTGTACTTGATTTTGGTGATGCATTTGGAATTGTTGCTGATAGTGCTGCTGCTGGGGCTGTGTTTGATGCTGCTGACGTGGTTTGTTTTGTCGTTTAAAAAAATGTTGAACTGACTTTTGCTCCTGCTGTTGAGCTTGCTGCTGAAGCTGCTTATGTTGCTGATAGTATTGCTGTTGTAAGGTTTGTCGATTATCTTGGTTTATTAATTCCTGCTTATGATGTTCCGTGGCTGCGACTTCTTGTTGTTCATGTCTGGATGTTGTACGTGTAATTTTTACATTAGACGAGCCACGAAATTGCACTCCGGATTTCGTGTTAGATACTGGCACTTCGGTGTTATTCGTTGAACCAACAATTAACTGTGGTTGATTGTGATATTTCCTAAGAACATCTGGATTTGAAGTTGGGGTGATAACAAGATGAAGATTATCGTTCAGAACGGATTCATTTGAAAGAACGATTGGCATATTTGAAATATCAAACACCCCGTCTTCCGATCGCTTAGATTTCGCCGTGACAGTAATAATTGGTTGATTATGATTATTTCCGGCACGTATAATTTGCTGATTAATTATCTGCGGTTTGACAGATTGGGAACCAGACGAAGTTAGCATGCTTTGGTCGTCTCTCGAGGTTTTCCGTGTTATCTCTACGTGTGGGCACAGATTTTGAATTTGCGCAATTGTGTCTCTATCGGCCGCTTCTGCCTCGGCAGAGTTTTTCGGACTGGGACGTTTGATAATAAAGGATGGAATATCATCTTCTAATGTTTGTTTTCGTTTTTTTGCCCCACTGCGTGTATTCATTTCTGTAACAGAAGGTCGGTTAGGACCAAGAATGTTGGCTATTTGTGACGATAGGGGATTTGAAACATCGACCGAAATATGGACTTTTTCCGGCATTTGCTTGCCAACTGACTGGCTGGTTTTGTTTGCAGTCTTTTTTAATGCTTCTGATTTGTCCTGCCCTCCAATCGGTTGTTCCTTTACATACTTTAATACGAAACTTTCTTCATACTGTTCAGCAAATGTTTTTTTGTGAATCTCCTCTTTGGCCAGAAGGCTCGACGATAGTGGCTTGGCATCATGATCTTCAACTTTTGGAATTTTTGCTCCTCTGTGATAATCAGTATCGATTTTATCTAATTCTTTTGTCTCGGTAACTCTTTTTCTTGGTGTTATTTTCATATGCGATCGTCGTTTTTTTCTAAACGTTTCCTGTACAACGGTTTCGTTGTTTTCTACCGTCTCTTCATTTTTAATATGATTTTTCTGAACAGATGTTGTTGGATCGTTTACTGAAGACGATGACACTGCATTTGGCGGCAGTTCATGTGGTTTCTCTAATAAACTACTTGACTGATTCGGTATAAGTAACAATGCTTCAGCCGCGCTCAGTTCCTCACCCGCCAGATCTGACTTCTTATTGCTATTTATGTTAGATTCACTGCATTCCGGAGCTATATCCGACCTAGGTTCTTCAGATTCCCCTTTGAATTTGCTTATTTTTATAAGAGTATCTGTTTTTTGCAAAATTGTGTGAAATGAATTTGGTTCCACTGGTTTACCACTGTCTGTTGCTGCATTCCTCGTCGGCTCGTTAACTTGGTCTTTATCTTTATTTTCAATCAGATCGAAACTCTCTGTATACATTGGCTGTTTTAAATTTAAATCTTTCACCTCTTGCGTGGCGTTATCGTTGCCTTGCTGCTCGTCGTGACTCAACAAAACGATCGATTTTTTGTTTATAACATTCTGGTCGTTCCGCAATGGCGATGATTCGTTTTCCACCTCATTGTCCTTGCTTTCATCCTGAAGTGGCTCAATTGAAGGGGAACTAATTTCATCCTCTTCCTCAATCGAATTCATCTCAGATTCCCTTTCAACGTCTGCTTCACATTTTTCCTTTGGAAGTAAAGATGTATCAAAATATGTTGTTTCTAAAGTAACGTTTTCCATTACATCAGCATTTGATATTGTTGGCTCTTCTTCATTCGGCAAGTCTTTAAGGGCATCTTGTATTATATCATTGGATTCATTTTCGTGACGATCAAACGAAGATAGATCAGTTTTAGTGTTCTTAAAATGTTGTTCATCGATCGGTGATTCAGAACTTTGTTTTTTTGGTAGTTTGTCCTTAAAGCTCTTATTCTTCGATAAACTAGAATACTCAATATTTGAAACAGGTGTTGCACTTTCAGAACGTTCCATGCTTAAAAGGCGATCTTCTTCCAGCATAGATGTTGGTGAGCCGAATTCTGCTTCTACTTCCGAAATTACAGTGCTAGTTTCGTCGCCAGATGTCTCTGCACGTTCTGCCTGGGTATTTTCGTCTTCTAAACCTTCAATGCGAGAAACGTTCTCGGCGCAGTCATTTTTTGGCTGAAATTCCGATGAACGACAAGAGCTAATTTCATCTGAATGAACAACTGCGTCGTCAGGTTTTGTTGTTTCAGAATTCTGTAAAACAGAGATATCATTTGTGTTTTCAATCGAGCGTGCTTCATTCGTGGTTATATCAGTAGACTCGGTTTCAATATCAGGTTTACTATTAGATTCTGTACTCGCAATAGCAACCATCTTGCCCGAGGATGTATTATTCTCTGATACCTCTGCAGAATCAGTGATTTCGTCGCTAGTGATTATTCGTTCAACGATACTTGTCACTTCGGTAGTTATGAGATCGTATTCGTTATTGATTTCGTAACTTGAGTCATCCGCTTTCGCGTCTACACCGCCATCATATACTTCCACTTCGTATATCGGCTCAGTCGATTCGACAACAAAATATGCGTTAGCTGGTTCAACTTGTTGCTCAAGATACATTTGATTTTCATTATGTATATCAGTAGCGCCGTCGGTATCCGACTTAGTCAATTCAGAGGATTCTATGGTTTCTGCTGTTTGATTGTTTGTACTTGTGTCGGCTTGTTCTGAATTGCCAATAGGCGAGGGGCATTTTTCCTCTTCTTCAATCCTGTTCATCGAGTCGTTAATAACTTGCTCCTCACCGTGGCTTTCTTCTACAGTAGTCGTGGATATTTCAGGGTTTGAAGACGACATATAATTATCTTGGTTCACTAAAGATTCTACTAGAACATTTTCAGATTCGGGAGCATACACTTCTGCAGTAGTAAATGTGATCCTTCCGACAATCTCTTCTTCAGAACTCACAACGTTGCCTTCCCGCTCCTGTTTACTTAGATTAACGTTGTCATCACTAGCTTGTTCCTTGGTTTCCGTCACTTGTTGAGATAAATTCTCGCTGGCGAACGATTCTATTGCGATATCACCACCAGCTTGTTCCTTGGTTTCCGTCACTTGTTGAGATAAATTCTCCGTAGCGAACGATTCTATTACGATATCATCACTAGCTTGTTCCTTGGTTTCCGTAACTTGAGATAAATCCCCCCTAACGATCGATTCTACTACGTTGTCGTCACTAGCTTGTTCCTTGGTCTTTATCACTTGGGATACATTTTCTTCAACGAACGATTCCACTGGGTTGTCTGTGGATGGATGTGCGTCTTCGACGGAATGAATTTTGCTTTTGCAATCAAGTTTTTCAACTGAAGAGGATTCATATTTCTCGTCCTTGTTTTTTAAAACTGAATGTTGCGCCTTAGTCTTTTCTTTTGATGAAGTGGGAATTGAGGAACAACTTTCCGCTCTATAGCGATTCCTCGATTTAAAAATTCGTTTTCCACGCTCTTTAATTGGAAGACCACGAACTTCATTCGAAATTGATTTTTCTGCGCCAAAAGATGTTTTTGCTATTTCAGCTGGTATGGATGTTGATTTCAGTAACGATTCAATGTCTTCAGCTAATTGTTTATCTTTCATTTCCAGATCAAGTTTTTTCGAATCAACTTCACTCTCTTTGCTGGGTTCGTTATTTTTTTCAGGGGAAATGTACTTTTTTTTAAATTTAGCTATAGATGTCAGGATGTCGGTGTCCTCTTCTTCTTGAAAGTCAAAACATGAAAGCGATGCCTTATAGGAGTTGGTATTATTTGGTACAGTTGTTTCAGTCGGTATTGGCTCGGGTGTAGATATAGGGTGCAGATCCGGAGGCACAATGTCTGTCTGTATACTTTGAAGTTCTGTAGAAATGATTGCTGCAGCTGAATCCTTTTCAGGCGGCTCATTTGTGAAAGTCCCATTAAGAGTAGTATTCTCGCATATTTTCTTAGATGATGGTAGCAATGGGACATCATCCGATTCAACTGAATCGATAGTGGCTTGTGTCGTTGACGATGCTTCCATGGATTCTTTAGATGCATCAATTTGTTCTTCATCTTGCTTCGAATTAATCTGAATTTCGGCTTCGTCGGTTGAGTGAACTACACTTGAATGCTCTTCGATTGACTGTTTACTGCATGCGTCGTTAGAAGATTCTATGTATGGTATGGGTATTATCTCAAGAGGAATTTTCACTGGTAAGGTTTCATTGACTGAATGCTCTATGGCATGTTCTAGATCGTCAGTTGATATTTTGCGCGGTGTTTCGCAAATTGAGTCAACAATATGGAGAGCTAGAGTAGATGGTTGTTCTACGATTGGCACTTCCTCTATTTGATCAATCGGAATCGTAGGCTCCTTTACGATAGGAATCTCAGGGTTGTCTTGTTGGGTTTCCAAATCATCTAAAGTCTGGCTTGTTAGCGTTTCTACTGGTTCTATCTGACCTAAAGGTAATTCTTGTGCTATTGCGTTGTTGCCTTGAAGTTCCGTAGGTATCGACTCTGAAGTCTGTTCCTTTATATCGGATGACGTTACTTGTGATAGTTGAATAGATGCATCTATTGGCTCGGGCTCAGACTCTTCGGTTACTTCTTGGGTGGCAGTTTTTGATATCGTGAGCATATGATCTTTACTGCTCAAGACACTTTGCGTTACTGTATCAGTGACTTCTGGCACTTCTGCGGTGTGATCAATATTGAATTGTTTTATATTTTTCTCATCACTCCTGGATATTTCCCCGGAATCATCGTTTTCATCTGTGAAAATTATATTTCGACGATCCTTTTTGGGAATATTTCGAATTTTTGAGGAGAGTTTTGAAGAACTTGGAACAACCGATGTAACAGACGGCTCAGAGAGTTCTATGTGATTTGACTGCGATACTGGGCTGAACGTAGTGGTTATCGGTGACACATGTAAATCTGTTGTTTCAAACGCACACGCTTCGGCTTTTGTTGGTAATTCTTTCGATATTCCCCCTTTTTCGATGCTTTCACCTTCTTCTTCGTCGTCCTTTTCTTCATCAATCCAATCAGCCAACAAACTCTTTTGTATTTTCTCTGATTTGGCTTTGTCATAGTTATCGGTAATACTTAAGGGTGTAAGGCTAACGTCCGGAGTAGAATTTGTTTTCGATCGATCATTTACAGGCGATATGGTACCACTTTGCCTTGTGGTTGAAATTTCGGTAATGCGCTTTTCAGTTGCTTCTTTGTCCGCCGTAAACTCAAGCGACCTATCGCTTTTCAGAGAAAACTCATAGAGTTTCCTGGCATTTGTAGTTTCACTGACTCTGTGATTATTCTTTATAATTTGCACAAGAGGACTTTCTGGTGGATCACTGGTCACATATTTATTTTCAACCTTTTCGTCACTTGGTGAAGCAACAACCGAATTGTTTGTCGAAGATATCCGTACTGGCGTTACTGCGTTACCACTATGGCTTTTTCTATGTAAGACCATAACGTTTTGTCGGTTGCTTTTAAAATCACACATGCTACATGTGTAAGTTGGCGGAGAACTTGATGCTGGGCCAGGCACCGGGTTTCTGCTTGGTGTGATGTTTATGATTTTGGTAACATTGTCCTGCAATTGGCAAGATACTTGAAAAATATATATCAAATTTGGAAGATAATCCACTAACGTAACGTTTCCCGTTTTGAACATGTTCACTTTGTGCTGGTGAATCGCCTATAATTGCCTTAACAATACTGTCGGGTCTGCTATTGAAAAAGAGCGTAGACCTCGTTACGGATCGTGTCAAACGCTCGGCTGTAGATACGTCTGAAGGGAACTTTTCCATAAACTTTTTTTTCGCTTTGAAGAGCTCTATTTGAAACGAAGATATTGAGTGTTTCTATTTTTCTATTTATTTTATACATTTCCTTACCGTGTCCTTTACGAATAAACTCATCTTTCTTGCTACAATTAAAGGGCAATACATGCTTTGAGCTTTTAACATACTCACTGCAAGTAAGTATATGTTAATCAATTATTATTAATTCAGTAGAGTAAACTTACAAGGAGTCTTCTTGAAAGAATTTTACTACACAATATGGTTTTCGCTTTGCCTGTTGAAGAAATCCTTCGGGTTGCCTTTTGTGGCCGCATACCTCGCCGGGCCACCAGCTGCTGCCCAATTTTACCCAAACAATATCTGCATCTTGATAGATACGGTCTTCGGACATTCTATTTGTCTGGCTTTACCTTAGCCCGGTCGTCAAATCAAACTTCGCAGAATAATGATTAAATGAACCTCAACAAACATTCATTTAAAGGAAATGAATTCTAGGTCAAAAAGAAAATACATACAAAAAAAAACAAAACATTAGTTAAAAATTCAACTTTAAATTTGTAGAATTTAAACAAGTTCAATAAAACTTGGAACGAATGAATCCACCATAAATAGAATGAGTGTTACTGGCTTAAGCTTACGGCTCTTTTAATTCTAGTAAAAATCAGTTGTAATGTAAATCATGCGAGTCTCCTTATGCTCTGTATTGGCTTATACCTACTCTATCTTATAATGTAGATGTATGCCTTCTTGGGCTATCATGATTTTATTGTACAAATCGTATTCTCAACTCTCTGTTGATCAATATATGATCGACAAAATTTTAGTCATTCATTCTTGATTAAAGCTCACAGAATAGACACAGAGAAAGAGGGAGAGAGAGAGAGAGAGAGAGTGCAATTATCAGTTGGACTCTATGTTAGAGGCAAATAAAAAACGAATAAATAAAAACAACATTACATAACTTTGGAAGTATACAACAAATAAGTTTTTATTTACTTCTATTTTCTTTACAACATAAGCTTTTGCTTGTTCTCAATCTAAATATGCAAGCGTATTTTTCTCAGTTACATGATACTTGAAATTCAATTAAATTGTTTTAAAAGAAGAATGCAAGAATAAATTGTTAAACTTTAAAATGCAATTGAAATAAGGTAAAGCTCTTGATTAAATTACATATAAATTATTGTTTTCCCCAAGTTTAAAATTAATCAATCAGCAACAAGTAGCCACCTCTTATTTCTTCTGATCATAGAACAACATTTTCAAAGATTTCCACTCTCAAACTGTTCTTCATCTTCAGATAATATTGGTCGTGGACGATGCGTGTTCACAGCATCGATAGGTAGTTTAATGTGTTCCACTTTACAGCCGTAAGCGACGGGTGTTAATTTGATGATTGTGTGTAAAGGAACAAATAGATATGGTAGCTCATCAGCAGATTTATCTAGGAAGTATGCAAAGAGACACCGCAGAACAGCTTGATGCGATACTACTAGAACGTTCCCTTGACGCTCCAATTCCATGATAACAGGTTCAAGGCGTGCCACTAAATCTTCGTAGCTTTCTCCCCTTGGATATCTGTATGCAAACTTATTCTGATCACGTGCCTTAAATTCTTCCGGAAATTTCCGCTTAATCTCCTCATAACTCATTTCTTCACAAATGCCAGCGTCTATTTCATTTAGTGCCTTCCACCGTTCCTGCGGCGCTTTAACTTTGGCAACCGTCTGAACCGAGCGCTTCATCCACGAGGTCCATACCCGTAGTCCGCTAATGCTTTGCTGTTCTATATAAGATGCTAATGCATCTGCGTATAACCAGCCGCGATCGCTAAGGATCGCGTCGCCTCCTATAAGGCCTTTCAAATTATGCTCACTCTCGCCATGACGCGTTAGGTATATAGTACGTGGCGTTATATGAATATTCATTAAATAGTAAACAATTCTTGACTGCACATGACCTTCATTATTATAGACAACCACTTTCTTGCCCGTATTATAGATCTTCATGAACGACAAATGTGACTCGTTTTCTTCATCTAACGGCTGGTAACGTTCTTCATAGTGCTCTATTCTTTGCAGAAAATCACGTACTACCAAGTCGGTGTTCATATTCACATAATCTGGGCTACTCACCTTAACCTCTTTAATATTTTGCTCTATAATCTGTGGGTCATCGCATATTGATTCGACGAAAAATAGCTTGAAATTGTTTTCCTTTACAACAATATCAAAGATAAGTTTTCTGCGTTCAAAGGTTGAGTTTGTGGCATCAAACACGGCTACGCTTCCGTAACCATTGTGGAGCCATTGGCAAGCGTCAGCTAACGCCTGCGTCGCACATCTATTACGAATTGCCATGGCTTCTTCATTGTCTGGCCGAAAGAATTCATGACTTTTATATGCAGATGTTGCATGCCTTCGATATTCACCCAAATTGAATACTCTAGTACCAATGCCAATCCAATTAAGATATCGTGCCAATTTCTTCGAGATAAATGTCTTCCCACGTGCTGGCAATCCGACCATTGCTATAACATGCGGTGCTGAAACATCAGTGATTGCTCGTTCGCCACGAATAGGAAACGGTTTAGTCATAACAGTTTCGGATGTTGGGGGGAGCATCTTTTTTGTATCCTCAGACATGGCGCTCGGACAAAGATGTAGTTCATTTTCGACGGCAAGGTCGGTGCACTTTTTCAACTGATTAAGCGATTTTGTACGAACACGAAGGGACGGCGAATTGCTGTAACATGGTGGCTCCATGTCATCAAATCTATTCGGAAATGTAACCGTTCCCCGTTTCGATTCGCAGTTATGTTTTTTTTTTCCTTACTTTTACAATTTTAACTTTATATGTATGTATCTATATATGTTTTTTTTTTATCTAAATATCAGCAATAGTATAAAACACAAATGCGAAACAGCATCACGTGGAATTGGAATTGGTAAATGCAAGATATTTGTGTATGCCGCTGCAGTACAAAATACCCAGATATTATTAACAGAAATCTATTAAACCTTTTTCTGTAATCCCATATAATGTCTGTGATTGATTTTCTTCACTGTTGGGAGTACTAACGTATGGTATGGATTGATTTGAAAATTGCGTAAATCCTTTCCAAACACAGATACTTTACAAATTTATATTTGTGTATGGTATGAATGTTGTAGGCCTGAAATAAAACATAAATAAAAAAGAAACATATGTTTAAAAACAAAAGGCAACATTTTTTTTTTTTTTGCTTATCAATGTAATGCACTGAAATATATACATATAGAGATATATGCTGAATATATTTATGACTCTGTCGAAAGAAAAAAAAAAAAGGTTTTAATGGTATATGTATATACTTGAATCGCCTTCCTCGGCGGCGGGATAGTAGATAGAAAAACGCAATGGTAGCAGCAGCAGTGGCGGCAAAGCAACTAATGCCAAAATTGTGAGAGACATTGTTTAATAATAAAACTAATAAACTCGTAATCAAGAATTATTTTACTTGAAAGGTCACAAACAATTTTTTCTCTCTTTTGTATTAATACACAATAATTTTGCCGTAGTTCAAGATAATGATATTTAATATAGTATAGATAGAAAGCGCGAGTACACAAGGCTGAAGTGAAGTGTGAGATAAGGCACAAAAACAACTCAAACTTTTGAGCAAGTATATGTTGCGCTTTTATAATAAAAATACCAATTTCCAAAATGCGGCAGCGTAGACAAGTAATCGTGTTTTCGCTTTTTCGATTACTCGAATTGTTAATATCATTTTGTTCTGTGACAAAATGTTTGACACGATTGTAGATTACTAGTGCCACTGCTGCTACCTCTTTGTTTTTTTTTTGTTTTTTTTTGACTTTTAATATACAAATACTCGTATATTCCATATTTAAAATGAACTATTTGTTAATTTTCCCAAGCTGTTTTTTTTAAAGTAAAGTACATGAAATGCATTTAAACCGAGTTAACCGAACAGTGCATTTTATCCTATCTTGGATATAAATACAAAAGTTTGCCTTTTGTTTTTGTTTTTATCTTTTTTATTAATGTTTTATCATTTTTCTTTTTTGATTTTAACTTTCACTAAACAATCACATCAAACCACAAACTCGCTTAACCCATTTTGGTTATCATTAACATTTAATTTTCAATTCTGTTTTCGTAAAATAATGCAAATTTAAACTTTATTATGACTAAGGAGTTAATGTTAAAATTAAGTTAACAAGCATTAAACGTCAAGCAGCTCTCTACAGTAACAAAAAAAAAAAAAACGAAACTTACTAGGTTAGTTCAATATATTTAGGATAAGAATATAAAATTTCTCAACTACTAGGTTAAATACCAAAAATTAGTAACTACAAGCTGCAGCATCAACCCAATCTATGCTTAATCTATCATTATCCATTACACTACGGGTTTTATCATTTCTCGAAAGGGTTTGTTATTGGATGAAAGTTAAAAAAAAAAAAAAACTCGACAAATTAATCAATCATGTGTGATGAGATTTATCAAACGGCGGTACCCCCTCGTTTGTAGACAGACAAAGGATTATAACCGCACTCGATATGATTTTACATATTAGTTAAATGCAATATTGTTTATACGTATCATGCACTCGTTTATTTTTTTCCATTTTCCATTGCAAATGGGTGCGACAAACACTAATTATGAATTGCTTTCCGAGCAAATACTATCGCTCAGTGTACAAACTAGCTTAAGCAGGTTAGTGAAATTAAAATAACTCGAGTCAAAGCAAAAGTCTTGATATTTTCCGTATACAAGGAAATGGCGATTGTTTTTTGAGAAGCATTAAGTATACATAATGATGGCTGTCAGTAAAAATGTAATATCGTATGTGAGAAAATTTTAGAAAATCACCTTTGGATTTAATCGTTTTCAATTGAAATTCATTTTCACTGAGTATATAACTGTTTTGAAAACGCTATAGATTATGTCCAGATCAAACAATTACAAAATTGAGTAATAGTGTTTGTTTCGAATCCACCGTGTTGAAAATGTATCTCCTACTTGCAGAACAGCGGACATATTCTTTTAAGAATTTCATCCGCGTATACGTCTGTACCCCTCATTTCATTCACAGAGTGAGAGCGACAGATATATGGTAAACTGCGCATCTCTTTACATGACCGAATGCGTTCAGTGCGTACTACCACAAATTATTCAATATATACACTTTTTCTTGTATTAAAAAATATATGTGTATGTATATTTAGAGAATTACAAGTTAAATCATAAGGTGGAAATGTAAATTCTTAAATATCTATTCCGGGAGAGCTAGGTCCAAAAGAGCAGGGACAAAGCCATGACGACACATGACACGGCGACATACGGCGATTTCCTTTCTCCAATCCGAGCTAGTTTCCAGAACACACCAAGCAACCTTGCGTTTACAAAAATTAAACATTATCTTTGGTCTTTAAATGAATATAATATAAAAAGGTAATGTACCCGGTCTTATTCCTATCCATTATGCTAGGAAAGAGTGAACGTAAATAGGCACAAGTGCATATTAACAGCAGGATCACGGACAGTAAACTTTGGAAATTAAATAATGCACTCTGTGGAAGGAAGTTGTTTTAAAACACATCAAACAAAAAGATAGAAAACAAAATACCATTTTCTGTCGAGAAATAAACAAACACTTCTGCAATCGCCTCTCAATTTTCCGGGTGACGTCTCATTTGCCAAGTTCTTTTCTAATGTCATAGTTGCATGACCCGTTCACAATCGCATAAAGGGGACGTAGAAAGAAAATATGTAGTATAACCACATTTTTACAATGGGTCGTGAAAATAAGAACCATCTATGAAAAACAAAAGCACATAAATAATTAATTAATCATCTAGTAGTAGTTTCTCATTGTTTGAAAATGAGTTCTTAAAAATTAGCTGTTAAATTCTTATTTATTTTTTTATGCTCAAACCCATTATTGTGAATGTACATATATTACAGCACGTGTTGCTGCGACATCTGTCAAGGGAATAAATGACTAGCCGAAGCGACGATTTGCCGATTTACGTGAAAGAATTGTTTGTAAAAATATGACGAACTTTAAACCTTTAAATACAAAAAAATATCAGAAAACTGGGAGAAATATTACTGCAGACACACTTTATTGGAAAAGACTTGGCGTAAGTGTACAAAATCAAAGATAAACGAATGCGCTGTAAACAATAGAATTTATTTTAGGTACCGACTTTAGTCAAGGAATTTGGAGCTATCGACTACATCGATTTTAGTCCTGTGCAACCGTATTATTTTGCAGTAACATGCTCTGTAAGGGTTCAAATTTATAATCCAATAACCAAACTAGTTGCGAAGAATTTGTCCCGATTTCAAGAGAACGCATATGGAGGGAGTTTTCGTCAGGATGGTCGACTGTTAGTTGCCGGCGACGAACAGGGTTCTGTTAAATTGTTTGACACCACCAGTAAGAATGTGCTTCGTTTGTTCAAAGGACACAAAGCCCCCACTCACAGGACGTTTTTCACACCGGATTTATTACATATAACCAGTTTCAGCGATGATAAAACTGTAAAGCTCTGGGACATAGCGACGGAGAAAGCAATTCACAGCTATGAAGAACATACAGATTATGTCCGAGCGGGTTGTGTTAATCCTGCATCTTCGAACATAATCGTTTCCGGCGGGTATGACAAAAAAATCAACTTGTACGATACGCGGACGCAACAAGTCTCCTTTAGTGTGGATCATGGAAGTGCTGTGGAATCCTTATTATTCTTGCCTACGGGTGGCATATTCATCAGTGCGGGAGGAACAGAAGTTTGCGTATGGGATGCTTTCGCCGGTGGTAGATTGCTGACAAGGTTGTCACAACACCATAAGACGGTGACGTGTTTACGATTGGCCAGCAATGGTAAGCGCATATTGACTGGTGGGCTTGATAGACATGTAAAGATTTACGATGTGGCATCATATCAAACTGTGTACGACTTGACATTTCCTAATTCGGTACTTAGTCTTGCAGTAGCACCCAAGGATCAGACAGTCGTTGCTGGTATGGTTGATGGACTTGTCTCTATTCAGAATATGGAAAATGCCGACGATCAAACGAAGGCTAAAGAAAAACAGACTCATCGAAGACATATATCCGTTAAAGTTGACCATGAAATCCTAGCGTTGAAAAAGCAAACAGAAAAGGATTATGATTGTTATCTAAGAAAATATAAATATGCGAAAAGCCTGGACGCTGCGACAAGGCCTTACGTAATGTTGAGATATCCAGAAGTGACTGTTAGCGTAATGCAGGAATTAATTCACCGTAAAGGTTTGCATCGTGCCCTAGCTGGAAGGCCACATACGTGGCTTGCAAAAATTATAAACTTCCTCATACGATATATCGGAGAACATCGATTCATGCGCGTTCTTATCGACGTAGGTTCGGCTCTGTTAGACGTTTATGAAGATCAGTTTCACGAGTTTACGGGAACAATAGGAAACGATTTTGCACAACTTGCTGACATTTTACAAAGAGAAGTCGACCTCACATATGATCTATTGGAGTTGCAAGGATCCTTGGAATTACTTGTGGCGGTAACGCGTATTGTTTCTGATGATGGCAATGAACTACCGTTAAGCTTCTTGGAAAATGAGAAGCGTATAGGCATGAAACAATCAGAGTCCGCAAAGGAATCATCAATTCTCGTTGTATAAGTTAAAATAAATAAGAAACCAGTAAAATTGTTTTGTTACTACTTTTATTTCTTTGTCGTTTCTTATAGAACACAGGTTAAGTAGATTTGCCAGAAATATACTCATTGCACAGATCCTAATGGTCGTTTAAAACAACCACATTACATTTCATCCAACTGGTGCTGCCTCAAATGGGATGTTAAAGTGGAGATATGCGCAAATCCTTTATCACAGTATCTGCACATTTTAAGTTTTCCACTGTGAACTTCGGTGTGACGTAGGAGATGCCTCTTAGTCTTAAATCGTAAACTACAGTTTGTACAAGCGAAAGGCCTCTCCCAAGTATGCACGCTTTTGTGATTATTCAATTCGCTGGTCGAGTGAAATGACTTATCACATTTATCGCACTTATAATTCTTTATTCCCAAATGCCAATTCATATGGTAACGAAGAACTGTGTGCAGTTTGAAGCTTTTCCCACATTTCTCACAGACGTACGGTTTATAACCGGTATGCACACGATGGTGGAGATTCCGCTGCGATGTTGAGGCAAACGTTTTCTCACAAAACTTGCATTTGAAAGGCTTCTCGCCAGTGTGTTTTCGGCGAACATGCAAAATCATACCGTCTTTTGTGGTTGTTACCTTACCACAAGTTGGACATGACCATTTCGTTTGGCTAGAGTGTCGCCACTTATGCCGCACTAAATTGTTTTCGCTCGCGAATTTCTTTCCACAAAGGTCGCATTTATTTTCTTTAGACTCAATATCATTGCCCATTAGACTTCCGTTCGAACTGCTTACAGCGGTTTTTTGTATCGCTTTTGAATCAGCGGTTGAAAATGTTATTTCCGCTCCTAAGTCATGTGTCGATTGTATTGAATTTGAAATACTCACTAGAAAGTTGTTTTCCATATTTTGAACACAATACGTTCTTTCATTTTTCAGGTAATCGTCTTTGTATTCTATGAGTTCCTTAGCGTCCTCTTCTATCAGTTCCTGCAAATATCCTCATTATAATCTGGCTTGATATTAATCTGCCCACCTACAGATTCAACTACGCCCGCTGTATTATACACAACATGGGATATGCAAACAAGCCTTTTCGTGGTACTTCTTTGAAACACCTCCTCGAAATCATGATCTCCACCGATGTGCTCGATGAATGCATCAAAGAATTCGAAGTCAAGGTCACATACCGAGCACACGAATAAACATCGACAATCGGATGTGAAAAAAACATCTCCTAACTTGGAATACAGTTTGTTGTTTTCTATATAAGTTTTGTTGCCTAATGTGTTTGTTTTTTCCTCAGTCATCTTCTACAAAAAGCAATAAATCGGAGCCCGTGTAAACAAAAATGTAATGTTTATGTTTTTTCTGTCCCCAATTGCCTTATGTCATATAAAATGTGTCAGTGTCAGTTTGCGAGTAATGGTTACGTTCAGTCGACTGATTATAGACTTCATATTAATGAACTTTAAACAGACGGTTTTAATGTTACATCGTCAACCTAGCACAAAGGTATTACGAGTACTTCGGAACACATCTGCCTGATAAGGTAAGGCCGAAAAACACTCTAAATCAATGCACTTACTTAAAGGTTACACCCCATAACTTATGCATGGACAAGGTAGTCTCTTCTAAGTCAATACTCACGGTTTTGATAATTTTCTTCTGCTTATAAAAGCAGTTTGGATATAAAAAATGTGAAACGATGTACGCATCCCTATGCATCATTAGCGTGGTCTTATAATTCTGGAGAATGGAAATTCATTCCTCAATTGGTCCGCTGATACTACACAATGGGTCCCCACTACCAAGGATTATCAATTATCAGTCTCCTCTACAGTGGTCGACATTCGTATGAGCGCACTCAATTTTTTGCAATAATTTTTAAACAAAAACATTTTAATCAATTTCAAAAATCAGAATTGTTATTTTTATTTATAAGTTATAGTTTTATTTCATTTAAGATACAAAAATTTAATTTTTATAATTTTTTTTCAAACAAATAAATAAATTAAGGTAAGACATTCGTATGAACGCACTTTTGATTATTAAAGAAAATTAATAGATAAATAATTTTTTTTCGAAATTTGTTGGGTTTTAATATTTGGTGTGGCCACCTTTACTCTTAATCACTGCAAAAATGCGATTTGGCATTGACTTTATTAAATTGTTAATACATTCATGGCCAATTTCTGACCATGACACACGGATGGCTGCTTTTAAGTCGTTGACGTTAGCAAATTGTCGTCCATTTGCATAAACCTTTCCAGCGAGAATGCCCAAAAGATTTTCGATTGGATTGCAGTCAGGACTGCAAGCTGGCCAGTCAAGTAAGCATATGTTTTTGCTTGCAAACCAATCTTATGAAGCCCTGGAAACATGAATTGATGCGTTATCCTGCTGAAAAAGTACATCCTCCTCATTACGGCTATCCAGATGTGTTATCAAAACATCTTCCAAAAGATTGGTGTACATCTCTGAGTTCATCCGTGTAGTGGTAAAGCAGATGGGAAGCTTCCCATGTTGCGAGAATGGGCCCCATACCATAACGCTCCCGCCACCAAAGTTGCGTTTCGATCTGACCACGCTGTGCTTGCTAAAATCATACCAGTAGCAACTGTAGCAATCTGCCCATCTAAGTTAAATTTTTTTTCATCAGAAAAAATGACTTTCTGCCACTCGGTTGTCCAAGACATATACTTTTTGGCAAAGTCCAGTCTCTTTTCTCTGTGGCTTGCAGTTAAACGTGGCTTTCCTTTGAGTTTTGTCCATTTTATGTTTGGACTGCTGCGTAAAACACGTGCAATGTGACGAGGTGTAACTGGAAGGTCAAGTTTTTCCTTAATTTGTCTTGAAGACAACCGGTTTTGCGTCGCTTCGTATCGAATTTGGCCTATCTGACGCAAAGATAATTTCCGGTTACCTTTTGTAGGAGCTTTTACACCATAATTTTCGCCTTTTTTTTAAAAAATTCTGATGACAGTGTCTGATCGATCAATTTTTTTAGCGATTTGTCTGTTGGAGTAACCTTCACCTTTCAATAATTTAATGGATAACTGCTCCGCATCAGTTAATCACTTTCCCGACGGCATGACTGTAAAATCAATACATAAAATGAAAATACCAAAAAAAAAAATTGTAAACAAACCTTTATGAAAACACTGCAGATCAAAACAAAATAAAAATCCAACAAAAAATATGAGGGTTAGTTTTTAGTGCTACTTTTGCTCAATGCGCTCATACGAATGTCGCAGCTCAAAATGAGTTCCCTTCTCATATTGCGCTGTATCATCGAAATTAGTACCGTTAGGCACACAATTTGTTTCGTCCTGCTTTACTCATACATAACACATACAGTCACAAACAAAATTACGTTTTACTTTTGTGATCTGTTTTGTAGGGAGCAAATTATGCAAAAATCTTAAGGTGCGCTCATACGAATGTCGACCACTGTATATACAGACGATGGGAAATCCATTATTATCCTTATTCAAATTGAAAAACCGAAATTTAAATCAGCTGTTCATCTTTATTGAATTTATTTAAGAAAACAAGTTTATATTAACGCTCCGGCATAACGAAATTCTTTTACACAGATTGCTCAGAAAAAAATAGCTGACTAAAAAAATACAAACAGACCGAAGACGAAAACATTGCCTACTGAAGCACAGCTGCGTTGGCAACGACGCTAGGGTTATTAACAACTTCTCCAAGACTGTCGAGAACTTCTCTCCGGTAATCATCAAAGTCCCCATCGATTTCATTAATTGTTTGATCTTCGATAACATACAGACTGCATCCAGTTTCCCTTATTAAACGTTCATCGTGAGAAACTATTATAACACCGCCTTCATATTCATTAATTGCTTCGGCTAAGGCATCTATTGATTCAATGTCTAAGTTATTCGTCGGTTCATCGAGTATAAGAACATCAGGTCCGCTGAGACAAAGCTCAGCCAGGGCTACTCGTGCCTTTTGTCCACCAGATAGATCTTTCATTTTAATTATATGCGCATGACTAACGAGACCAAACGAACCCAGAGCTTTGCGCGCTTTCTCATGAGGCAAATTAAAAAGACGCTGTAAATATTCTGCGGCTGACTCCTCAGCTGTTAAATGCTCGCCAGAATGTTGGTCAAATCTTCCAATACGGAGACGATGGTTTTTCCTTTGCTCGCCTTGAAGTGGCTCAAGCTCGCCGACTAAGAGTTTTAAGAATGTAGATTTTCCCACTCCATTTGGGCCAACAATTGCTACACGACTGGAAAGATCTATACCAAAGTCTGTATTAATAAATAGAGGCTTCTGACCGGGAAAACTGAATGTTACATTGTGCACACCGAGAATCGGTGGCTGTAGTTGCGATGGTTCCGGGAATCTGAATTTGACAATGTATTCCTTCGGTCGGGCCAACAGTTCCTGAGGTCCTTCATCTTCTTCAGCATTCTTTTGATTTCGACCTTTATTCTTTTCTTGTTTCCGCGTAAGCACTTCCTTTTGCTTCTTTTCTGCGGCTTTCTTTGATTGCCCATGGGCTTTCAACTCTTTAATACGTTTCTCTTGTTTCTCATATTCCTTAATCATCTCACGGCGCTTTTGCACGTACATTTTCTTGAACATTGAATAATTTCCCTTATAGTAATGCAGTTTTTTCTGATCTAAATGGATGATTTCGTTACACACATTGTCTAAGAAACTCTGATCGTGAGAAACTATTAGAAGTGTTTTCTTCCATCCCTGTAGATAGTTGTCTAACCAAATCACAGCATTCAAATCTAAATGGTTTGTAGGTTCATCGAGCATAAGCAGTGTCGGTTCAAGGTAAAGTGCTCGTGCTAACGATACACGCATTCGCCAGCCACCTGAAAAATTTTTCGTTGCTCGATTTTGCATTTCTTCACTAAATCCTAAACCAGCTAAAATTCGCCTCGCCCGGGCCTCAGCTGAGTATGCTCCGATTGCTTTTAATTCCGTATAAACTTCATTTAGTTCCTCTTGCACACTCATGTTCCCTGATTCGATAATATCTTCAAGATCCTTTGATTTATTCAGAAGCTCTTTCCGTTTTGTGTCAGCGTCAAGTATGGTTTCAATAGCCGTCTTGTCATCGGCTACAACCTCTTGCTCGCAAAGCAGAACATCTATGCTCGGCGGTATAGCAAATGCTCGACTGGCTATATGTCGCAAGAGTGTGGTTTTCCCATGACCGTTCGGCCCGACCAAACCATATCGGCGCCCATGTGCAATGAGGAGATTTGCATTTACAAACAAATCGTTACCTAAAAAGAGAATTTATTGGTGTAAGAGCAATTGCATATGACTTATAACTAACCTTTAGCGGATATAGTGAAGTTTTCAATTTTAATATCAACGGCGAATTCCAGTTGGGCCATTTGGCCTGCCGTTTTCTGTACTTGCGACATCGTGAAATTGCTATTCAAATCTGAATGGCCCTGCCCCCCTTTGCGGGTCATCAACTCCATTTGACGTTCGTACTCTTGTTGTTTTTTCTGTTTTTTCTTTTCTTTATGCGTGAGTTTTTTCTCCTTTACTTCCTCTATTTCCAAATCCTGGACAGCTTGTTCAATAGCTTCGGTTGTATTTTCATCTTCGTTTACGACGATGTCAACAGCAGTAGGAGCTTCAGGCGTTAATACTTCTTGGGGAGGCATTTGTGATTCACCGTTGCCAATTGGCTCACTTTTATCCATCTCTTGAATCTCAGTTTCTATTGAATTATCCTCTATCTCAGGATTGGCATCTAGGCTACTTATGGAATTGTTTTCACTTAGATCTCTTTTAGCCTTATTTTTCTTAGATTTCTTTACAACTGGCTTGGCAACCATTTCTTCCTCTTCCCCGTTACTAGACACATGACCCAAAGGATCATCCAAGAGTTCTTCATCACTCACGATATCTTTTTTCGTATTCTTGCCTTTTTTATTCGATTTTTTGGGGGCGAGTTTGGCAGCAAATGGTTCTTCGTCTTCATCGCTTGAATTTTGGCGTAAGGCGTTTATTTTACTGTCTTCGTCATCACTGAAATCATCGTCCCTTTTGGATTTCTTTCCTTTTTTAACCGGCTTCTTTGCAGGCTTCACAGACTCGTTATCCTGGCCATTTTCATCAGAATCCTCTCCCACGTTTTTGTCTTTTTTTGCATTGGACTTTTTCTGTGATTTTTTTGAAGATTGTTTTCCACTTTCTATTTCTTTATCGACCTTTTTCGAAACGTCAAGTTCATCATCACTCGAATCACCTCGACGTCCTTTTTTCCCCTTTTTACCACCCTTTTTCGCTGCGGTTAAGGACGCATCAACTTCTTCCTCGTCATCAAACTTGTCTTTCTTCTTCGATTTTCTCGATGCCATCGTTTCACTATTGAATTTTGTTCGACGTTAATGTCAACCTCAGCTAATTAATAATGGTTTCACGTGGAAACGTGTGCAGTGAGTGTGCAGTCTTTAAATCACTGTCGATTATAACACACGTTATCCCTATGTTAGAAAAAAAGATATATTTATTTAGAATCTGTGATAATTGACGGATATTACATATTTTGTGTAATTTTCAACCTACAGAATCACATTTATAATAAATAAGATTTCACCATATCCCTCGAAGGCTGAGAGAGTTTTTGACAGGTTTTAACAACTTTCGTACGTCCTCAATTTTTCTACGGTTGTCAAAAAATTAAGACCTGTTCCCTTTTTTTATTAGGGGCGCCACTAGATTTGTTTATTTATGCATTCACTACTCAGTAGTGACGGGCACAATCTCGAGAACGAATTGATAAGAAAGCGAACATGCGCCGATCAGGAGATCACTTGATCAAATTGATCCCATTGCAATTCATGCCAGGTATGTGGACTCGGATGATTACCTCGTTGCAATCGAGACATGGATCGGAGTTTATAGAATAAACGGAGTCGAGTATGATTACCAACATTTGGCGCATTCTGAAGAGATAAACCTTATGCCTCCCTTAACCTCTCACAATATCCGATGCAATTTGCACAAAACGCAGGATAGCAAAGGAAACATCATCAAAGTGTCATCATGGACACCTCGGCTAGGCTTAAAACTGCCACCTATAAGAAACAGGATACATGGAAGGACGTGAGCTCTAAAAAGAGAAAAAAAGGCTTCTGAGAAGAAAAAAGGAAAATAACGAGTAGTTCGAAATCGGAAAGTAGGAAAGATGTTACTACAAAAACGACATTTGAAAGTTTAATAGAAAATTATAGCGAACATGTCAAGGCCAGAAAAACCGACCGGAATTCTGAAGGGATGAACACGGACAGCTTCTACTCATAGTCGATACTGTGATGGGATGCAAATAAGGGAAGACAGCTTCTGCATATTGCATAGCGAGGATAGAAGGCTCACGATATTTATCAAGTCTGCACAATTGCTGGCGATATGATGTTGGTGATCGGACGAAAACAACGAGACGTCAGTGACCCGTATGAAAGTGATCTGAAATGAATAAATCAAACTTACCTTTGGTCGCCCGAATTGAAATATGTTTTGCGTATGTCATCTAGCACATGTGCGACAGTTTGTTTGACAGAAGCTAGGATCCAACTTCAAAATGATAGGAATAACAAAGTTTGAGAAAAATAAATTAAAGAAACTACTTAAGCAGGAAAATGATTATATAGTGGATTTGTTAACTAATTTGAACGTTCCCGATTCTACAGACGGTAAGTTTTGTATCGAATCATATCGTATCAAGAGCTAACTCGAAAATGTTATCCTGCAGACGTGATATACAGCGACTATCTTCTTGACAATAAGAAAGCGACAAAACCGTTTGGTGCACAAAGTGCTTCAGTCGATGAGCTTGAAGATCGTCTCAATACGATCAAGAATAAATTAAAAACCAAGAAGAAAAAACTCTCGGAAAAGTCATTGAAAAAGCGTGAGGCAAAAAAGTTGAAGAAGAACAAGGAGTACAAGAAGGTCTTACAAACGGCGCATAAAACAATCAAAAATGAACAGATGAAGTCCGAAAATGGAGGAAAGGGTGAAAATATAACTACGAAGAATGTGCCGAAGCCAATTTTCAACGCCGAGGGAAAGATGGTTTTCTCCAAATTTGATTTTGCTGCACATCCCGGAGCCAAAGCGAAGAAGTCGAAAAAAGACAAAGTCATGAAAAATCCCCAACAAATATTGAATAAAATGAAAGAAGAGAACAAAAAACTTCAGGAATTAAAAGAACAAGGAATGGAGGAACAAATAAAAGAGCAAAAGTTGGACGTGGCTTGGAAGAAGGCATTTGATAAAATTGACGGCAAAAAGGTGAAGGACGATCCAAAGCTATTGCAAAAGGCACTCAAACGAAAGAAAGATGCGAAAAAGAAGAAGAAAGAAAAGTGGATCGAAAGGAAGAAGAAGGTTGAGCAGACTATAGAAAATAAACAGAAGAAACGAACGGAAAATATCAATAAGAAGCTCAAGGAGAAGAAAAACAAGAAATTGAAGAAACTTTCGAAGAAGGGTCGCGTGATAGCTGGTTTTTAATTTAATAAAGTCTCATCGAAATCTTGTTTTTTTTTTGTCTTTAGAAATGAGCGTCGTTTTCAGTTTTAAAAACACTTCCTTGTTAATTGTAAGATGTAAAGTGGCAACATTTGTCTTCATATCACGTTACGTTTGACATTCCTCTACTGTCAAACCACTACCATCTACTTGTTTCAGCGATTTTGCTTTTACACGGTATTTCACTGTGCAATTAGAGTGTTCATTTCGCAGTTGGGTATATTACGAAGAAATCACTTTTTCACACGTTAAATAACGATCATAAAACTCGAAATGTTTCGCACGATAAGCAGTGAACTACCAATTGTTCTTCGAAATTTAAACAAAGTTAGTAGTGGTGTTGTTTCGAACAGAACGAAATTTTCATTTTTCGGTTTTTTCCAGACTTCGACTGCAGTAAAGAAAGCAAACAATTATGCAACTGAGGCGACTGTAGAAGTAAAAGTAAGAAAGTGCATGTTTCCTAATTGGTTAAATTCGAATTATATGTTTATCCTCTCCTTATGTAAAATTACCGTTCCTTGTATTGGTATATGTTGATCCAATGTCATTGAAATATGCTTGTTATGCTAATCGGTTTTTTATTGTGCATTGAAGTCCCATGTTAACCCTAATCGTATATGTTGTGTGCGAAATATCAAGTGCGCCGACGTCGAATATCAACAATGTTTGCCCACGCATGTTATTTTCGTTATATGTAAATCGGACCTAATCGTCACGGGACTCATGTTGAAAAAGTACAGAATATTTGAAAAAAAAATTGAACAAAATTCAAAAAACCCATAAAGTAGGAGACATTTCACTAGCGCACGTGTATACATATGTGTGTTGGCACATGTATTTCTATGCTCGTATCAGATAGCACGCGAAAGCAAAGTGATCTTATTGAACATCCTATACGGAAGAGAACTGATAACGCCATGGAACAATGCTTGTTAATTATATTGTACCTAACGTACACTAAATAAAATCGTATTTTATTTCCTGCAGCCCTTTAAGCTACACAGACTCGACAATGGGCCCAGCACCACTGTGGGTATTACTAAGGAACAGGCTGAAAAATACTACACCCAAATGCAAACAATTAGGCGAATCGAAACAGCTGCTGGAAATCTATATAAAGACAAAATTATTCGCGGTTTCTGCCACTTATATTCAGGCCAGGAGGCCTGCGCTGTTGGTAATTTATTTCAAATTGTATTCCCAATCAGGCGATAGATCTAAATTGCTTTTTAAGGCATGCGAGCTGCCATGCGTGATGTGGATAACATCATCTCTGCTTACCGCGTCCACGGCTGGACCTACTTGATGGGCGTATCGCCACTCGGCGTACTAGCTGAATTAACGGGAAATCAGAGTGGTTGCTCTCGTGGCAAAGGCGGCTCGATGCACATGTATGCACCGAATTTTTATGGTGGCAATGGCATTGTAGGAGCTCAGGTTCCCTTGGGTGCTGGTGTAGCTTTCGCTTGTAAATATAAGGGAAACGGAGGAATGTGTTTGGCTCTCTATGGTGATGGTGCTGCTAACCAGGGTCAGGTATTCGAAGCCTACAACATGGCCTATCTTCTTAAACTGCCTTGTATTTTCGTTTGTGAAAATAACGGATATGGTAAATCGGATAATTTTTTTTTTTCGATTGTAATTCATAACCTTTTTTGGTACGTATGTAGGTATGGGAACAAGTTCAGATCGCGCTTCATGCAACACTGACTACTATACCCGAGGTGATGCACTGCCTGGCATATGGGTTGATGGCATGGATGTTCTAGCAGTTCGTAGTGCAACTGAATTTGCTATTGATTATGTAAATAGGGAGGGTCCATTGGTGATGGAAGTATTTACGTACCGTTATTCCGGTCATTCAATGTCGGATCCCGGTACTAGTTATCGTACCCGTGAAGAGATCCAGGAAGTTCGTCAAAAACGAGATCCAATCACGTCATTTAAGAGCCGATGCCTCGATTTGGGACTTATGACAGCAGAGGAACTTAAGGTAAGAACTGTACATATTAATAGATTCTCTAAAGGCTCATATTCATGTTAAAATTTTTTTAGGAGATCGATATTAAAGTACGAAAAGAAGTTGACGAAGCTACTGCCGCAGCCAAGGCTGATAAAGAAATTCCGCTGGAAGAGCTTTGGGCCGATGTTTACTCAGCTAACCTAGAACCAAAAATACGCTCAGTCAGTGGATATACATTGCAACATCGAACTGTTGGTAACGGTGGAGTAAACGTATGAGAAAAAAGCATATGTTTATTGAAAAATAAAAAAAAAGTTTAATTCTAACATCAGCCTAACATAGAACCTTTTTCCTTATTGTATTGTAAATATCCCGAAAGGAAAGCGATAAAATGAAATTTAAGCGGAATTTAGAAACATGTACGAAAGGAAATAAAGAAAATCATCAACCGAAGATCATTTATTGTCTGTTCTTTGAAACATTATAGGTTTGAACAAGATCGTACGAACATGGGGATCACCAGTTCTGGGTAATACTATGTGCATAGTCGAGAATTATCAGTTAGAAGAAAAGCGATAGCATTGGTTTCAAATATCAATTATACTTGGGAAATGGAAAAATTGTCAAATAAAAAAAAAAACAATTTTATAATAGATAAGGTACTGAACACCCTGTACCCTGTGGCATATGTTTCTGACAATTCTTCTGTTTTTGACACATGTCAAACATCAAGCCTGTTTAAATGTCAAATAAATTGCATTTTCGGCGTCAGGATGAATAGGGTAAGTTTTTGCCTTAAACCAACCAAATACAATATTCAAGCTATTAATTCCAAACTAAGTACTTGTTCCACGTTTTGTGCCAAATCAGATATCAAAAGACAAGCTAAGGTCTTTGGGAAACTTTTTGGCAATCGTGTATCGGGAAGTAAACAACGATGGTTTGAGAACCCCGTTTCGAATTCGCAAGGATCTACGACTTCACCCTTTAACTTTGCTCCGTCGAAAAGTGGCAATCCAGGATATAAACGTCGCACAGCAGTCCTCAACAAACTGTTCATGACCCATATCACAAGTCTCTTGGCTACCGGCGAAGTATCACAAGCCATTGTTGGCAAGGGATTACAGATAACTAGAGTGAAGGTTACACAAGATTTTCACATATGTAATGTATATTGGATGGGGAAGGGAGATGACACTGAGATAGAACTAGAAGAGGAGCTCCAAAAATGTGGTGGGCGTCTTAGGCATGAACTATCGCAATTATACCTAATGGGAGAGGTTCCACATATTCATTTTGTGAAGGATAAAGCTTTTGCGAATCTTGCGCAAGTACAAACGATCTTGAAGACCTGCGATTTTGGAGAAAACCACAAAGAACCTGATCCAAGCCTTGAAGTTAAACAAGATTTATATCAGCAACCAAATATTGAGTATAAAGCCAATGTGAAAGATGAAGATGAAGACGAGGATGATGGTGATGAACCATTGCCTGAAATGCGCCACGACGTATTCGGGTTAGACCACCGCGGAATAATGTTAAAAATTCTGGCGAAAATGAAGAAATCCGAACAAGCATGGCAGAGGTATGAACAACAAGATGAAATTGAAAGCAGTCGACCACAAAGTGTTAATTTAGAACAAAACGATAAGGAAACGAAAAATGACCCGACAATAGAGGATGACGGTTCGTTCAACAGGTTCCTTTTGCAATTGGCAAAGTCCAAACGGAAGAGGGATAGGTTCTATAACAAGAGTGATGTAAATGAAAGGCTCAAACTTGACGACTACTATGATCCACTTCATGATGATGATTATATAGAAGAAGACGATAAGAAATAAATTAGTTGTGTCTCTGTACGTAGGAATAGTTAATAAATTCGTTGAAGTCTGTATCCTGCGTTGTCGCTTTATCATTATTCATTCCAAAGGCAGATTGTTCATACAATGGGAAGGCGAGACGTTCTTTCTACTGCATCCGTGGTTGCCCTACGCTTTTATAACAAAACTTGAAAGATGATTCCTTTTTTTTATGTGAATATACAAAACGAGACCAATATTTCGTCAAGAGGTGGAAGGCCTCAATGACTAGCATTATAATTTCTAAGTGATGGGTGTCTAGAAGTCGACCTCGTGTCGTATTATTCACTTACTCCAAGCCCTAACCTCTGCGGAATGAACGTGATATGTTCAGATAGGTCTACAAGTCAAAATTAATTCTACAGCATTTACTGTTGTTCCAAGTAATAGGTCCGCTCATCTCTATACATATAATGAAATCAAAAACCTCGTGCACGTGTAAAACTTTTTTTTTATTTTATTTCACAGAAATAAACAAACTGTTTACAGGGTTGTGAATCTTGATAACTGGAATCGATGTCCTTGTCCAATGTCGGTACCTGAAAATGAAAATTAAAGCGTGTTTACAAGCTTGTCCCAAAAGCTATCAACAATAATTGATAAATAAGAGTTCAGATAAAAAAATTATCATCAACGGATTTTACAGTCGAAAGATGGTAATTTGGTGTTCATCACAATAGCTAATGAAGCAGGTTGTTATGGACTTGTTCTCACCTTATCCACGCCCATCTTGAATGTCTCAAAAATGTTTTAAGCAAAGAGACCGAAGCCCATATCGTCATCGTCAGACTCGGATTCCTCCTTCTTCTCTTCTTTCTCGGGTTTCTTGGATTCGGTGGCGGCAGCAGCAGCTTCAGCTGGAGCAGCTGCAGCAGCAACGGCAGCACCACCAACTGGAAGGGCTGAGAGCTTCTCACGACCGTCTTTAATCAGTTGCTCGATGCTCTTGCCGCTCAATTCCTTAACGACGCGGGTCAAACGCTCCGAGTCAACTTCAATACCAACCGAGCTGAGGATTTTCTCGATATCTGCATTTTTGGGGTTTTCTTGTCCACCGAGGACGGCCAAAAGATATGCAGCCACGTAACGCATTCTGAAATGTACATTTATAGCAATATTAGGGACATACACATTTATTGAATTCTATAAACAGTCAGAGCGCAGTACTTTAGAGGATAATCTCACAAAATCTTCACCATCCATATGGGAATGCTAAATCTTTTGTTAATATTCAAAGATGTGGAAGTGCGTTGGCAATAATTAAGACAGAGTTTACAATTTGCTTACTTTTAAGTCCTTTATATTCGACACGAAACGTGAAAGCTACTAAAATACAACTTCACCGAAAGAATGTTCAAGCGAAAAGGCGGCTGACAGATGAATGACACATGTCGTAACTTCCGTTATTCCAATATACATTGAACTACATCTTTCCAGAAAGGTATGTTCTCTTTGTTCTTTCATTGTGTGTCTAAAATGTAGAGACGTTATAATTAAATTTCCTAAAATCAAATTTTAATGAATTCTATTTCTGATAAGGAAAGGTAAGCAGGTCTTTTGCGTTCACATTGATGAGAGCATAAAAAAAGTGTTGATAAATGGAACACTTGAATGAGGTCATTGTCATTTTATAACCACTAATTGTTCCAAAGGGAGAGAACAAATCTTTACAAGTGGGAACGGGAAGGGTTGCTTACAGCGAAAATTCGTCTTTAGATTGAAGAACCCGGTAAGGATAACCGGGTATTGCTAATTTTGAAGCTCAGGCACGGCACAATTCACTATCAGCATGCGTATTGGCGTGGAAAGGACAAGGGTGGGCATGAAGGGCGAATAAAATGTCATAAACAATGAATGAATGAGAAAACGCCGAGAATCCAGTCTGAAGAGAGATTTTCGGTGCAAGATACCCTTTTTCCGATTATCCTTCCCTGGTGCTTCGACCAAAAAAATTACCTTATAGTTAGTTGAAACATTTTTTTTTTGTTGGAAGCTTCTGCTATCTGTTGGAGCATTCGGACACTAATACTGGTCCATAGTACTGCTAGGCAAATACATTAGATGGCGTTACAGCTCATGAAGCGCCAGAGCCAAACTTCTCTTATTCTCTTATGTTTTTCACTTCGTTTTTCACACAAGTGCGGAAACCAGAATGAGACGTGCGTCTTCCCCCGTGACACCCTGAAATTTTGAAAGAAGTTCAGGTTCGTAGCGACAAAACCCGTTACAAACAAACTCTAATCGTGAATACGTGTGAGCTCATTTCATTGTACCGCAGTGTACTCCCGCCACACACACTCTTGGAATTATAACAATGTGCGTGATTGTTTACAAAATTTTGACAGCACTTGAGGTACCCACGTGCTCGCCCGAGCTTGTAGGCAAACGTCGGCGGCCATTTAAAGTGGCACGTCTCATTGGTGGTTTCTGCACAAGTGAATGGGACCTACAGTTTAATGCCGATTCCGAATGGCGAGAGCGGAGTAGTTTTTTCAAGGCAAGTGTACTACGCGGGGTTTTACCATACTCGCCGAGGAGAGAAGCTCCGAAATAAACAGTCAATGGCGTTGGTGTTATCGAGATCAGAATTCGCACATCGCGCGTCAGCGGCCGATACACTACTCAATGCGTCACGACGCTCTCTAAGTTGATACATAGTGGCAATAAATCAATACATTACCTGGTTATGACAAGGAGAACTGTTATCATTCTTTCCTTTTAATGAGTGTACGACTGCATTTTTCCGATTTTTTTCGTCATGTCATTCAAAATGATCTTCCATCAAAATGATCTTCCATCAAAATGATCTTCCATCAAAATGTTATTCCATCAAATGAACAGGCACCTGACAGATTTGAATTTGATACAATTCGAAATCTACCCCAGATCCGTTTGCGCATTGCTTTTAATGAGTTACGGCCAAAACATTTGCATCACATTATGTTCAACCGAATTTGACAAGGCTCACGGTGACATCTCAAATCAGTTGTTTGTAGACGTCATTTTGCACAATTTTATGCATATAGGAGGTTTAAGTGGAATTTTCCGTGCAGGGACGGGTTAAGAATATCCCTGCAGAATATCCTCTCGCTTGTCGTAAAAGGCGACTAAAACAAAGGTAAACAAAAATCACATCTAGGCAATTTAGAAAACACCAAGTTGAGCCTAGGGACACATATACCACCATTAAACTGCCCCACAAGTGTACATGCAAATCAGTGGGTTGACACGACTGGAGGTCACCGGTGTTGTAAGAGTAAGATCAAACAAAAAAATCTGGAGCATGCCCGTGTCACAAAAAAAAAAAAAAAAAAGGCAGGCCGAAAAACAATTGGTGCAAACAAATGCAAAAACACCAGCATTTGATTGGCCTCAGCGATGAAGTAATCCCAAACCGGGAAGCCTGCCGCTACTTTCTGAGGTCAAACCGGCGGACCCCACGAGCGGACCAGTGGGACTGCAGTTAAGTGGGAAGCCGGAAAAAGGAAAAGAAGAAGAAAGAGGTTTAAGTGGAATAGTGTTGGTGAATTCGACTTTTTCAGCCAGAAATAAAAATCTCTAACAGATGCCAAAAATGAGAGTAAATGTAACTTGGATTTCTGTGTTTTAAATTTAAACGTCATCAAAGCCAGCGCTAGAGTCAATCATGTCGATAATATTTAAAAAAGAAAACTTTTACTAGAAAATCGTCTTAATTATTTTGGTAGCACTTGCGTGCTCGTTCGGGCAAAAATATATGCCATCTCTCTTTATTGATCAAATTCGGTTTGTTCTTTTGTCCCGACTGGTTACTTTCTGACTGAAAAAGATTTCAACTGGAAATTTGGTTGCAAATTTCGTGGGCGGAAATGTGCTTACTTATCTGTCTGTGTCGTTTGATAGACCACGGTAGATATTCTGCATAAATTGTTTACGTGAACTAGTGTACTTGAATGTAAAATAAGAAATATTGCTTACTCGCAATTTAACATCTATATGTCATTTGGGATATTCAACGCAGTCGCTGATGCAGCCATCATATGAAAAGTAGTTCAACTATATATCCTGAGGCGAGACAACCATACTATCCTTTTTTGAAAGAAACAAATCCAGAAAAATTTTCTTGAATTGATAATCACGTAGTTTTCTTCGTGTTTTCGTCAAGTGAAGTTACTCATATCTTTGGTTGAGCGCGGCGGTCCAATCTTAATAAAAAGGCAGTTTGATTAAAACAGAAAAATCGCTACCCTAGAAAAAGGGATAGGCGAGAACGATAAAAAGTAATAAATAATTTCGGAAAAGAAAACTTTTCCGGAAGAATTTTTTTGTCCGTTGGAAAAAAGCGTGTGTGCACGGTGCAGACACTAATTTGGTACGATGGAGACCCTTATTCCGATTGTGAATAAGCTTCAGGATGCATTTACCCAATTGGGTGTGCATATGCAATTGGATTTGCCACAGATTGCTGTGGTGGGCGGACAATCGGCTGGAAAATCATCTGTATTGGAAAATTTCGTTGGAAAGTAAGTTATAAAAAGAAATATTTTAAGTTTAAGGAATAAGGAAAAATTGAAAAAAGAATCAGTGAAGTCGAGTAAATTGAGGAAAAAGGGTTTTTTTTGTGTCAAAAAAAAATCAATGGCCATACACACATAAGCAATTTAGTATACATACATAAAAGTACATTTGAGCGTATGGGTGCGGGAGAAGTGTCTCCCGCAATCGATTTATAGAGTACTTGGTGCTCTCTTGTTCTTGCTCTCTGGTGCTTTTTTTTGTATCATTCGAAATTGCTATCGGTAAGAAATGTCAAAATTACATTGGGTCTATGTACTAACAGATATATAATTAAAGTCCAAGTGATAAATCGAATGTAGAGCCTACAGATTCTGATATGAGCCTGCATTATTGTCTTTAGGAACAGCAAACAAGATAGTTGACATGCTTCGAGAATTGAATTGAAACTTTTTTCTCCATGCAAAAAAAGAAAACCTCATAGGGGAATGTGCCTCTATACCCTTGAAAACACAAGTATTCCTAAAAATAAACGATCCTTTTTGGTCATATACCCGAGAAGAATGAAGTCACAGTAGACTGGTTTAACTCCCTTTTTGGTGTATCTATTGTTTACATAATTGGAGTATATCTTCTATAGGTTGTAATCGTTTTCCATTACATGATGTTATGTTCTAAATGTTTTCCTGCAGTTTGATGTATGCACATATGTATGTACACCAATCCAGGTTTGTTGCGATTTCGCAATACGCACTCTCTCTTAAGCTTAACTTTCCGCCCACCCTTTTCTCTTTGTCTCTCATTTTTTTAAGGACTTTATGTAGGTGGATACGTAAATCGATAAGCGAATTGAAACAAACTTCAAATTTTACGAAGAGTACATACATATGTATGTATGTTTGTATGTACCAAGTGAGGATTGTGTAGTTTTAGTTCATGGCAATTAAGCATGTGTGCATAAGAGATTGCAGTAGCTGTTAATGTTTTTTTCTTACATACTGGGTAAGGCATTATATCCTAAGTATTCCACTTTACTTTTGATTGAATGTCAGTAATACATATGTATGTATATGCTTCCATGGTCATATATGGCTATATGTTGACGAAGCTCGTAAATATCTGAATGAAGAGGTTGGCTTCGAATGGAGTTCCATTTAAGTCTTTGTTGCATGCTGTTCCTATCATAGTAAATTTTTATTATTTTCCGATTTGGTTATCAATGGAAATTGAATTCTGATAAGAAAGGTTTGTACATACTATGTTTGATTTGTTACTGCAAATACTGTTGCGAACAAATAAAACGTTCTTCATCCTTGCTGACGTCTATCCGCGCTGAAGACGGGCTATGTAATTATATGAATATCTTAAATATTTTATTGATTAGTTCAGTTTTACCCCCGGGGTTGAGTACAATTTTTGTTTTCGGTCAAATGAATCAAATGCTCGTCAAGCGGACAATTAATTGGTAATTGGAATAATCGTATGGGGGACACAATCAACCACAATTGTGGCCCGGAATCAAAAGAAGAATGAAGGGTCGACTGTACACATTTATATTGTGCACATTGTATGGCATGCAGTTACAGAAATTGCATCCGATGATATCAACACGATTTCCACTTGGATAATTTGTAACTATAAGCTTAAAACGTGTGTTAAGCTCCAAACCATACCTCAGTACATAGAAGCCAAGATGACTCACGTAACTTGCTAAGCATCAAAAGTGCGTTGCTCATTGGTGAACATGACTCACACATACACTGTACACAAGTTATCGTGTTAATGGTTTAATCTCATTTGTTCATATTTCAATTAATGCTTTATATTCGATCATTGACATATGTTGAGATCAGCTTTTATTTTCTATTCATTATAATGCAAACATTTTATATTCACAGGGATTTTTTACCGCGTGGTTCTGGAATAGTTACACGTCGACCATTGATCCTTCAGCTTATCCATGGCGTTGCAGGTACTATATGTTTCATTTATATATCGATTGCATTTTTTATACTATCATTTACTTTACAGAATACGGTGAATTTCTACACTGCAAGGGAAAGAAATTTACAGATTTCAATGAAATTCGATCGGAGATCGAAGCCGAAACCGATCGGGTGACCGGTAGCAATAAAGGCATATCGAACATTCCTATTAACTTGCGAGTATATTCGCCGAATGTTCTTAACTTGACATTGATTGATTTGCCGGGTTTGACAAAAGTCCCAATTGGCGATCAGCCGGCCGATATTGAACAACAGATCAAGTCGATGATATTTCAATTTATTCGCAAGGAAACATGCCTTATTTTGGCTGTCACGCCAGCCAATACGGATTTGGCAAATTCAGATGCTTTAAAGTTAGCCAAAGAAGTGGATCCGCAAGGTATTCGTACAATAGGTGTGATCACAAAATTGGATTTGATGGATGAGGGTACGGACGCGAGAGATGTACTGGAGAATAAATTGCTTCCATTACGTCGTGGCTATATCGGTGTCGTTAATCGCTCACAAAAAGACATCGATGGAAGGAAGGATATCCATGCAGCATTGGCTGCAGAAAGAAAGTTTTTCCTAAGTCATCCCTCTTATCGTCATATAGCCGATCGATTGGGGACACCATATTTACAACGTGTGCTTAATCAGCAGTTAACTAACCACATTCGTGATACATTACCAGGACTAAGAGATAAATTGCAAAAACAGATGTTGACTTTGGAGAAGGATGTTGAGCAGTTTAAGCACTTCAGACCAGATGATCCAAGTATTAAGACCAAAGCTATGCTTCAGTAAGCTTGATAATCAATATATGTTCGTAGCATTAACTAAAAAACATATATTTTTCAGGATGATTCAGCAATTGCAATCTGATTTTGAGCGAACAATTGAAGGCTCTGGGTCTGCGCTTGTCAACACAAACGAATTGTCGGGAGGTGCCAAAATAAATAGGATTTTCCATGAAAGGTGATATTTATTAAAAGAAAAGAAGCAAACGAACTTAGATATTGGTGAAATTGCAGACTTCGCTTTGAAATTGTTAAGATGTCCTGCGATGAAAAGGAACTTCGCCGTGAGATCTCATTTGCCATTCGTAACATTCATGGTATTCGTGTTGGCTTGTTCACACCTGATATGGCTTTTGAGGCAATAGTTAAACGACAAATTGCCCAATTAAAGGAGCCCGTGATAAAATGCGTCGATCTAGTCGTACAAGAGCTCTCAGCTGTTGTTCGCCTTTGCACAGATAAGGTATAGACTTTTTATAATCAGAATTTTTCACATATTTATCAATCATTTGGTTTAGATGTCTCGATATCCGAGATTACGTGAGGAAACTGAGCGCATCATTACTACACATATCCGTCAGCGTGAACAGTATTGTAAAGAACAATTGCTCTTGCTAATTGATTTTGAATTAGCTTACATGAACACAAATCACGAAGACTTTATTGGCTTCGCAAAGTGAGTAGATGGAAAATGAGAATGTTTATGATAATTGTTTTGTTTCCACTCTCAATAGTGCTCAAAGTAAATCCGAAAATTCCAATAAGACAGGCACCCGAGCATTGGGCAATCAAGTCATTCGTAAGGGACATATGGTCATACAAAACTTGGGCATTATGAAAGGTGAGTAGGAAATATTTCCAATAGTACACTAAACTCATGCGTTGGTCATATAAGTTGCGTGTATATGTGCAAAGGATTCAAATATGTTTGCATTCTGATGTTTTTTTGTTTAATTCAATTTTGAAATTTGGCTATTTTTTTATTTAATTCTTGCGTTTATTGCTATTATGATCATTATTTTTTGTTTGATTCTTTATTTTCGTTTTGTAGCATTGATGAGTTTTTTGCCACAAGTTCTTGGTTTGTATTGAAACCTTTGTTCTGTTTTACACACAAAATTCCATGGTATGTGTCATGTGCATTATGTCATGTCCCGTTTGTGCATGTCTTAATTTTTTCTATTCATTAAACTTGCATCTATACGAATCATGCTTTTAGTAAATCCATACACAAAACTTCGTAGTACAAGTTATGTATGAAGATTTGCCCAAACTATAAAGTGGTTAAACAATATGCAGTTGTTCTCAAATCATCTCAAGAATGCATCCCAAACTCGCATCATCCAGTTTATTAATAGATTGCAAAACGTTAAAGAAAATTCAAGAATGCAAACATATCAGAAAAAGAAACGGGCTCTTCACAAAGTTGTTGTTTTTTACATAACATTTTATAACTCTGTTTATCTGACTAGGCTTATTCTGTAATCTTAACTTTATATGTATGTACTTACGAATCTATAGACTATAGTATGGTAGTATGGTATCTCTCGGCTCTTATTCTGTTTGCGATAAGTCCCTGATATCGATTATATAAAATCTACTATTCGTGTTACTTATAGTATTTTAAGTATAACAGCAAGTCACATATTGTTAATCTACAATTCAATATTGACTCGAAACCATTACTTGATATACATATTTGTCATATACGCGTGTGCAGGTGGCTCGCGACCATATTGGTTCGTCCTAACATCCGAAAGCATCTCCTGGTTTAAAGACGAAGATGAAAAGGAAAAGAAATTCATGTTGCCTCTCGACGGGCTGAAATTGAAAGACATCGAACAAGGTTTTATGTCCAGGCGTCACACCTTCGCCTTATTCAGCCCCGATGGTCGAAACGTTTACAAGGTAATATTTATGCAATTATTTGCTAAGCGGGCAATAAGTAATAAATCCATGTTTCAGGACTACAAACAACTGGAATTATCATGCGATAATGTAGATGAAGTTGACTCGTGGAAAGCGTCGTTCTTGCGCGCAGGTGTTTACCCAGAAAAGGATGTAACCCAGGAGAATGGTGACGAGGTAAGCCGACAGAAAATCAACTTTTTTGGTTTTTATATTTTATTTATTTATTCTTGCTTTTCCATTCATGTTTTGCTTTAAGATTATAAATTAATTTCTCCTCCAACTATCACACATTATAAATTCTTCATATGGTTATGTGTTTAATTGTAATGTTGTGAGGCAGTCAGCAGCTGATTTATTCGTGCTGCACGATTTATTTGTATAATGAAGCTCTGCTTGCATATTTACGACTAGAATTTAGTTTAAAATAGTGGAAGAAGCAAATCCATTCGATGCGTTTTGCATCAGATTAGAAAAACAAATTTGATAATTTATCAAAACACAAACAAAATTCAATTGCATTTCTAAGGGACTTTCGTTCGCGTACATCTTAAGTATGCACATCAGTAAAGTCGTTTGTTTTAAATTCGATGAAAAATTGTGTTTTGAAAATTAAAAAAAAAAAACAATTATGTTTAAAAAAACAGATTCTCAATTGTCGATACTAACCACTGTATGTTCTGCACACTAATAATACGAAAACCAAACTCATTATCCACCTTCACAATTCAGTATATGATTTTAAATTTCAATCTTAAATTTTATGCATAGACGTAAAGTTCTTTTCAATAAAAAAAAGTGAGAATAATCATATTTCTTTTATAATCATACAGGACGGACAAGAGGTTTGTTTCATTTTTAATCTTTTGGTTGCAAAACATGTGAATTTTTATTTTGTATTTGATTTTTTTCTTTATTTTTTATTCTTGTTATAGAATTTTCCATTATAAAACTTATGAATTTCTTGACCGTTGCTTTATGGGTTTAGATATTGTATTTTTATTATTATTTTGCTAATGATATGCGTGTATTGGTTTAAGGTCGGTGTAAGCACTGATCGGTTGGTCTGTTGTCACTAATGTTATTTTTATGAATTAATTTAAATTGATAGTTGGTTGACACTATCATGGATTTACTGGACGCTCGTTGTTGACTCATCATGATGGGCAATATGATATTTTGATGTTTTGCGTTCACCTGTATGAATGTTTCCAACCAACCGCTTTCAAAGTTGGCATATCAATCTTGTATACTAACAATATCCTGTATATGTTTCATGGTTGATGGGTTCGTAGATTAAGTATAACTGGGGCTATCATTCCTTGGTATTCTCTTTTTAATCGATAATTTCTTTCAACTGATCTAATTGTTTCCTCTTTTTCATTCTATATAAATGGTTTTTCAATAAGAGCGGGTATCAGATGTATGAAATAAAACAAGCTGCGTGTGAGATATTAACAAAATATATTTTTTTTTTTGAAACGTCAATCTATGCCATTATGTGATGAATATGACATTGTTTAAATGCCCGCATCGACTTCGGACGGTGGCACGAATCCGAGCGGCCCAATTTTCAATGATTTTTCCGCATAGATCCGGCGGAATTTGAGCGCAGGCGTATGTTATATTCACCTTAAGAGCATCGGTCGATTGTGGTTTATCCGCATAGACCTGCGACTTTAGAAAACTCCACAAAAAAAAATCTGGGGTCATATCGCATGACCTTGGTGGCCAATTCACTTCATCTCTGCGAGAGATAACCTTACCCTCAAATTGTTCATGCAGAATGTCAATCCTTACGTCCGCTGTGTGGCACGTAGCGCCGTCATGCTGGAACCACATGTCGTCTAGGTGCATATGGTTTAAGTTGGGCCATAAGAAATTGGTTATCGTCGTTCTGTAGCGCTCGCCATTGAAGGGCGTTTTCGAAAAAGTACGGACCAATGACGTCGCGGGCCCAAAATCCACACCAAACGATAAGTTTTTGAGGATGCCATTTATCCAAAAATGCGCCTCGTCGCCAAAGGTGATTTTTCGGCCAAAATTTGGGTCCTCCTCAAAACGCTCCGAAGCTCAGTCAGCGAACAAACGGCTTTGTGTATGGTCATGAACTTTAATCTCCTGAGTCAGTTGGATCTTGTACGGGTGTAGGCCCAAGTCCCGATTCGCCAAGTTGAAGTCTGCAAAAAGCCGGCGCATGCCGAGGAATTAACTGCCTCGGCTTCTGCTGTACACTTTTTTGCGTTCCTTTGACGTACGGAAGTTAGCTGATTTATTACCGAACCCGTAATCTCAAATTTGGCCGCCAAACGTTGAACAGTCGACAGTGAAGGGCCTCCACGTCTACCGCAACGTTTGTACTAACGAACACTCATTTTGGTAATAAAGTCATATTTCTACGTACTGTTCAATAATGTATCTTGCAGGGGTAGTTTGGCAGCAGTAACAATAATAAATAACAGATTCAACAATTGTCACGAAAGCAACAAGGCCGGCAAAATCTACCCGCTCCAACTGAAAAACTCATTATACAATATAAAACGAACTTTTAGGTGAAAATGTAAAGTTTTTATACATGATCACACGAAGAGAAACGCTTTTTACAGAAAATACTTATTTTCCATTTTTCCATTAACCACAGGTGTCGTTCATGAAAAAACCCAAATTCACTAAATATTTCCTTTCTTTTTATTGCGAAATAGGAAAACAATAGTTTTAAATGCTTTGCATGAACGTATTCATTTCCTTTTGAATCATTTCAACAACTTGATCTAGCTGCAAACGGATACATCGAAAAAATTTCAAATTTCATACTCAGATCGAATGCCCAATGCGCGCACATCATACTATCGCAACTAAAAGATCACCTTACATGGGACATATGCACAGTAGATTGAATATCATCCTTATTTCGACATATGCATCACTTCATTACTTTAATTTGCTCTGGAATAAATATATTTTAAAATTTACTTGAAGCTGCCGATTGAAATTAATTAGTTTTGCATATGATCTTTGTAAGGACTACACTCGATTTAAAAAAAAAATATTTTTCGCGAAATAAGTAAGATTAACCTAAACAGTAGCTTTTAAGTTTTGGTCCTTTTTAGTTAATTGAACGGTTTCGGACACATTGCTATTACTAAAACAAAAAGATATAATTTAATTGACTATGACTACATGTTGGCGTTTTTTGGTTGCACCCCGTGTGTTTAGGAATCAGAGCAAGGTGAAACCAGTTCCATGGACCCTCAACTAGAACGGCAAGTTGAAACAATCAGAAATTTGGTAGATTCCTATATGAAAATTGTTACAAAAACGACTCGTGATATGGTACCGAAAGCCATTATGATGCTCATAATAAACAACGCTAAAGATTTCATCAACGGCGAGCTATTGGCCCATTTGTATGCTACCGGTGATCAGGTAAGAAGCGAGTACAATTTATATCGAACTGAAAATTATACAGTTTCGTAATCGCAGCAACAAATGATGGAGGAAAGTGCCGAATCGGCGGTACGACGAGAAGAAATGCTTCGCATGTACCATGCTTGCAAGGAAGCACTACGCATCATAGGTAATGTCAATTTATATTTTTGTCGAATCATACAACTTACATATATTCAATGGGTTCGTATTCGATAGGTGATGTATCGATGGCTACTGTTTCTACACCAGTCCCGCCTCCGGTAAAGAATGACTGGCTTTCAGGTGGATTGGATAATCCAAGATTATCGCCACCGAGCCCTGGTGGTCCAAGGAAACCAGCACCTCAGCAACAAGTATTATGATTGTGTAATGTTATATTCGCATGTCTATGAATCGTTTTCTTCTTTTCCGTTTTCAGGGCTCCTTGGGTGGAACTAGTGGAGGTGCTGGCCGCGGACCACCACCGCCACCAGCAACTGGCCGTCCAGCGCCAGCAATACCTAACAGACCTGGTGGTGGTGCACCACCACTACCTGGTGGCCGGCCCGGCGGACAAGCATTACCAGCCCCTCTTATTCCATCGTAAGTTTGCAATTCAATATTATTTTTTCAAATATGGTAGGGTACTCGTAGATGACCTATGTTAATGTGCTGTTACTAAAATTCGTATCACTATATGTATTAAGGTCGTCAGGTAGCCTTTGACGGTTAGACAGTGAGTTTTATAAGTAAGACAATTTTACGAATAACTACTGGACAATCATCATATAAATATTATCGAGATTCTTGTAATATTCTGTTTTATGTATTAAATTATGCACAGGCTATTTTATACTTGCTTTTCTCTGCTTCAGGAGGAGGCATCACAAAATTCCATATCATTTACATATATCAGGATCTTGAATAAGTTCTCACTGTTTCATAATAGAAACATGTGCATGTTTTTTTAAATGTTAACCCATCTACGTTTGTAAACTTGGATTCACAGTGTATGACGTAAAACATATCGAGTTTCGTGCCAAGAAAAGAGTATTTGCGTAGAGCTTTATTGCACTATTCTATTAAAAAAATTCTTGTCGAAAACGACATGCAGAGATTGGTTTCGACGCTACAAAAATATTGATTTTGATGTTGAAGATAGCAACGCTCTGAAAAAAGTTTAAGGACGAAGAGTTCGAAGCAATATTTCATGAAGACGCTAGCTGAACTTATAAAATCATTGCACCTACCATATACACAACACGTTTGAAGAATTGAGAATGATTTAGATGCAACGTTATTGAGTGTTACGAGTTGAAGCCAAGAGACGTCGAACGGCGTGTATCACCTGTAAACTGCTGCTTCAACGACAGAAAAGGAAAGGGTTTTTTCATGGCGATGAAAAGTGGACTGAATCATGGGTGTTAGCCCCGCCATGCATCGACAGTCCCGGCAAAAATGGATTGCGTGCCTCACGTCCTACTCCTGGTTTGGGAATTGATGTGATAGCTCCGTGGCCAGCAAGGTGTTAGGTGATAATTGCAGTTTTTTTGCACATTAATTTATGGAGTCAGAGTGTGATTTCATCTGCCCTTATGACCCTTTCTTGTGCCTCTTGGACTTCACGTAGTCCGCATGTATTTTAAAAAAGCAGTCTGTTATTGCTCCTTATATTTGGATCGGTTATTATGATTTTCGACCAAGATATTGATATATTCTTCTTTTCTCCGGCCAGTTCAAGATCGGAAGATTCGAGTCACTGCTTGACTTCGGCAATCGCTAACTTGAATATGAATACAGTATCCGAACTCGATGATATTGACCCCCTGCAGAAGCCGCAATTGTAGGGCGCCGTCGTACATAAACTCCAGCACAGAACGTTGAGTAACCCCCGGGGGGACGTAGTCATATTTAACTCCTTCTGTGTCATATCTTAACTTCTTGTTTTTACTATTCTAAGCTAATGGTAAGATATTTCCTTTATCTGTGTAAACGATCCTTATGTTAGGCGAGTCAGCCTAGTTAAATGCTATTTTAACATCAAGTGCTACCACTGCGTAATATTCTTCCTTCTATGGCTACATAAGCAATGTTTATTACTGTTTTACAGTATAGGCCTCCCACCTCCTCTGCTCTGCTTCGCTTTAGGAAAATTCCAATTGTGTCTAGCAGGGGCGATTTGACGTTGTTCTCCCGGTTATTTATTTCCTTGGGAAGTACTTGCTGTTGCAATTTCTAGGGTTCTGGGAACACGCCTTCCCCTAGACATTTTTGCAGAGTTGCAACATGTCAGATTTCTTTTGTTCGGCAGTCTTGCATGCTTTGTTAGGAATCCTCGAATACGTCACTACCAAACCGATTGTCCTTTCATTGGAGGCATGTTACTCTATGTGACAACCTACTTGTAAATACTTAAATTGGTAGACACTTCCGATTAGCACGTACTCCCTTCGATGGTACAAGGCTCGGCTGAGCAGCACTTTAATTCTTATGAAAATGCCAAAAAAATGGATAGATTCTTGAATAGGATTGATGGAATTAATATGTTGCTAGAAATACGGGAAAAAGCAGTAGTAGTAGCAAGAACTTATTCAAGGTCCTACTATAAAATTATAACACATGAAAAAAGGCTACCTTTCAGACGAATACAATGATGCCAATTTCCTTTAAGCTAGGAGGATATAAGGACAACAATTTTCTTTATACGTATATATTTCTGTTAAGATATTTTTTAGACCATTTATTAAATTAAAATTTTTTTCCACCTCCCCCCGTTTGCTTTGCCAATTGAAAACAATCATCAATGCTTCTGTGCCGTGTTTAGTCGGCGTTAAGTCACCTTATCAACTGTAGTTAACACAAAAAAAATATATATTGCGTACATGATACATACATATGCGTATGCAAACAGAAAGTCATTAAATTCTGTATTTCTCTAATTTTTCAATGAATGAATATTTGAAATAATGTTATGAAAATGTTAAATTTTAATAATTGTCGATTGTGATTATTTTCTGCGAATACATAGCGCTTAGATAAAAAAGCAAATGAATATGAAACAATAGTGTTAATTTAATGTTATAGTTCGTTGTCCAGTAAAAAGATATATAAATATTACGAACGTACCTTCTGTGAGTAGTAGACATGCATATTTTCGTTGAAAAGAAAGCACAGTATTTTATTTGGTTTGATGTGAGATTTGATTATGAAGGAAAAATGAAATGACAAAAGAGAAAAAGAGTACTTTTTCAATAGAAGTACAAAAAAAAAATTCCATTTTTTATTGTTTCATTCATTTCTTGTTTATTTGGAATTTATTTGTGAAATTGTCTTACTCGTACGTCCTATTAGTTTAGTTTATTAACGTCGCGGCGATATTGTTCTTTACACGTTAAGAAATAGCAATAGCATCAGTTCTTCCAAATACCAATAAGATAAGTGTCCGCATCTGGACAGTTTTAATTGCTACCTCCATTTGTCGCCTGGATTCGACAGCATCCTGCAGTGCATTTATTTTCTCGTGTACATAGTACATATGTTCAATGGGTGACTTGGCTGAATTTGCGAATGGCTTCTCGATTTCATGTATTCTTTTGTGAATGTCATATAAAATAGTACTATGATCCGAATAATGTAGTTTAAGTAATTCCTGGTTCTTTGCAAAATGCAAAAAAAATTACTTTATTGTATATCATATTTAGCCGGGCTGTTGGAGGAGCTGTGATGCAATCAAGTGGAGCACAACAATATATTCCTCCTCATATGAGACAGCAGGTGAACCAAGCCGTGGGCCAAGCTGTAACAAATGCAGCTATGAATGAGCTGTCCAATGTTTTCGCTAGCAAATTCAAGTAAACTCGAAATTTCCAAGTTTTTTTTTTTTTTACTTTCCTATTTTATTTCTCTAAACTTTGGTTGTTTTTGCGTTTGTTTTTCGTACGAAACTCACCAAAGAGTCTAAACAACACTCATTCTTTCCTGTTATTTACATGAATTTGTTTTACCGTTTGTGTGTCTATACTTATTTTAACAAGCATTTTGTAAATATATATTAAAAAGTATATGTATCTGAGCTACATTTTGCTTAATTAAAAAAATGTTCATAGGATTGAATAGATTTAAATGAAAAAGAAAAAAAAGAAATGTATAAACGAAATCGATACTTTACTCCATTGCTTGCAATCATTTTCTGATTAATCTTTGAACTTCTTGAAACGTGTTACGAACACCTAGCCATGTAATAAATAAAGGAAAATCCAATGTTAAATTTGTAGGTGTTCATTATCTTTGTCAAATAAGCATACAACAAAAGGTAATCTTACTTAGGGAATTAGAACGTTAAGAACAGTTTTATAATTTAACATAAAATATTGCTTAGCAGAACATTCCGCATACATGTTTCGTCCGAGATGTGCATAATCCAAAGTTCAATAAAAGAGAAGTTGCAGTTAAGGTCTATTGTTCGATAGGTTTGATATGTAATTCAGCCACAACCTGAATAGTAGGAGGTTTATTTGAAAATTTGTATGAATGAGGAAAAACAATAGTTTACTGTAGGATACTATAGCTTACTACTTCCACGTTGTTCGGTTTTATTTTTAATGTGTTACCAATAGGCATAGATCTAATTAGGGGGTGTGTATCAAACTTGTCGAACGCGCGATACAGTGGTGCACAGTGGACATTCCTCAAATACTAAATAATATTTCCTTTAGTTATTCCCAACCTTGTTTTTGTATTTGCTCTTCATCATTCCTTCCGGTTGATACACAATGTGGCTGGTGTTTTTTTTTATTAAATATTTTTTGTAATATAAGCTGATTGTTAATAGACGTTATGATAAATACTTGTAAAGAAGTGTAAAATGTTCGATTATATACAAATGTTCGCTATTAAAGTTAATAACATCAGGACACTTGATGAAGTGTTCATTGTTTCGTTGTTTAAACTTGATTTCGTGCGTTCAAAACAACATATGCATTGATACATAAATAAGATTTAAATAGATATATAGTCAACGTAAGGTTTACATACAGATATTTGCATATATATAAATATACAATTAAAGTTAGCCAGTGTAGTAGGTTATTTTTTTGACAATGTGTAATTCGTTTCTTCCTTTGTTGCTACAGAAGCAAATGATTTCGTTTCAAATTTGATTTTTCTTATAAATAAGCATTGACATATCATAATGTTTTCCATAAACATCTTGATTTTAAATGACAAACATGTGTTTGATGATTGCATTCCGAATGCATTTTCATTTATTCTTCCTCTTCATACAATTGTTTTCCTTTGTCGATCTCTTGTTGTAAAGGCCTTCATGTTAAAAATACGCTTTCGGTGTCATTTAATATCTAAGCATTTATCTTATCCATGTACTGTATAATTAAGTCAAATTAAAATATGAGAATTGAGAATCCAAAAAAAAAGCTTTTAAAATCTATTCAAAACGCACTTGTGTGTATGATGCATATAAAGTAATGTTCATGAGTTATTCAACTGCAATTGTTTGTATTGTTCTTGATATCACTTTGTGTAGAATGCGCTGCTGGTTCATAGAATGAAATGTAATTAGATTTCTATCTATAAATCTATCCGCACTCTAGGCCTATCTCCAAAGTTACATTGAATATTAAATTCAAAAGCATGAAGAAATGTCTAATCTTAATAGTTAAAATGTAATGAACAATCTACGAATACTCATATGTAACAGATTCAATTGACACTAAACCAAATCCACAGTTGTACTAAATACTCACCTCTGTTAGCATTAAACAAAATTAACGATATAAAGACCATAACTTGATAACTGGTTAACGAATAATATGCATAACTTAATGTAGATGCGAATGTTATATGATAGTATTTCATAAGCCAGTATATATCTAAACCATGTACATACATATATACGTACGTATATAAAAAAATCTACAGTACATACATATATTTGGAGAATAATATACAAATATCCAGCTAAAGCATGTTGAAAACTAAGAAGTATTATAAAGAATGTTTAAAAATAAACAAATGAAACTGATTTAAGTTGTAAAAATATTTCAAACGTTCATTAATTTGTGTTGTTCTACGTGCTCTCATCTGTTTTACTGTTTTGTTCATACGACTTGTTACAAGGTGAGTTGGCAGGTTATCGAAACATGCTTAAGCTACGAGTTGTTCTTCACTTAACGTTTTCTTCTGTTTGTCGCATTATTGTTTTCATTACGCTGTACATACTCACGACTTGGGACTAATGTATTGAATAACATTGTCATATTTAATTCTACCTTTTTGTGTCTTTAGTTACTTCAACAGTTCAACTTATTTTTTTTTTATATATTTATTTTTGTTTTATTTGTGTTTGTTTATTTATTTAGCCGACCTATGCCGAACGCACCACCAAAATTGCCCGAACGGCCCTATTATGGCAACAATATGAACGGACGACCATTTTAAGTCTCATAGATGGAACCACAACATTGACTACCTACATTTACATTTAAAAAAAAGTACCAAACATATATTTTGTAAATATATAATCTTACATGTGCTACTGTATAAAACATTAAATTGCGAGAAATATGTTTAAGACGGCAAATTTGATTAAAACTCCGATTTTTCGTTGAATCCAACCAATCGTATAGGAAGTGGCGTATGCACTTGCATTGTGCGACTGCGATCACTGTGACTGTTGTGTGATTCACAGGTAGCGCTTGACAACCGATATGACTGCAGGGATTATACTAAAGGAAAAATAGGTTAAAAAAGACTTAAATTAAGTTCGATGTCGAAATAATGTCAACGAGTACACTAACGATATCGCACTTTTGTCAGGGATTCCAAAGTCTGCATGACTGATGTTTTGTTCTTTCCTTGTATTAATTTGTTTCCTTTTCATTCAAACAATAACGAAGAGTAAAACACAGTTGTTCAAAAAACAAAAGAAAAAAAAAGTTAAAAACGCTTAATAGAAAAACTTTATAAATCGGTGCCTTAACGAGTAATTTTAAACGTGATGAGTTCAATCTTGTACATTAGTTAGACAAGGAGGGATGTATGATTTGTATTATTTGCTCTATTGTACGATATTTTATTTTTTTCTATTTATGTTTTGTCTTAGTATTGTAAATATAAATGCCCTTTTCATATTGCACGAAGAAGGAAACAAGTAATATTCATGAGATGCATTCTTTCAACGTTTTCAGTTAAATTTTAAATTTAACGATTTCCAATTAGTTTTAATAATTTTGTTATTTATTTTAATAATTTTCGTATATATTTGAATGCAAAGAATGACAAGCATAAATTATTTGATTATTTGTACCGTTGTAATTTGTATCTTCTACTGATTAAATTATATCGAACATTACCCTTATAAGTTGATTAAAATTTCAATAAACGCTAAAAAATCTTGAAATTGCTCTTAATAAATAAAGCAGCCGAATCAGTGAGCCAATACCTCACGAACAAGGAATAGGATTATGGGTAAAAGAAGTCTGGTATACTGTATATCCCAGGAAACGAATATTGTTTACCTTGCTTTGTTTCTTTACGTTTCTTTGTCGAATTTACGTTCTTCGCTGATCACGATAACGAGCTTTTACCTTCGACAATGTCATTTTTCAGAGAGATATGAGGGCTTGAATTATCTGACTCGGGTGCGCTCTTGGGTTTTTATGGGAAAAAAATCGAAGGTCGAGATATCGCAAAATCAATAGCATATTTGGAATCTGCATTCTTCGCTGATTACGATAACGAGCTTTTTTGTTCGAAAATGTAATTTTTCAAAGAGATATGTGGGCTTGCATTTTCTGACTCGGGTGCTCTTGGGTTTGTATGGCAAAAATCGAAGGTCGAGATATCGCAAAATCAATTGCATATTTGGAATTTACGTTCTTCGATGATCACGATAACGAGCTTTTTGTTCGAAAATGTCATTTTTCAGGGAGATATGAAGGCTTGCATTTTCTGACTCGGGTGCTCTTGGGTTTGTATGGGAAAAATCGAAGGTCGAGATATCGCAAAATAATTGCATATTTGGAATCTGCATTCTTCGCTGATCACGATAACGAGCTTTTTTGTTCGAAAATGTCACTTTTCATGGGGATATCTGGGTTTCAGTTATCTGACTCGGGTACTCTTGGGTTTTTATGGGAAAAATGAAAGGTCGAGATATCGCAAAATCAATTTCATATTTGGATTCTGCACTCTTCGCTGACCACGATTACGAACTTTTTTTCGAAAATGTAATTTTTCAGAGAGATATGAGGGCTTGCATTTTCTGACTCGGATGCTCTTGGGTTTTTATGGGAAAAATCGAAGGTCGAGATATCGCAAAATCAATTGCATATTTGGAATTTACGTTCTTCGATGATCACGATAACGAGCTTTTTGTTCGAAAACGTAATTTTTCAGGGAGATATGAAGGCTTGCATTTTCTGACTCGGGTGCTCTTGGGTTTGTATGGGAAAAATCGAAGGTCGAGATATCGCAAAATCAATTGCATATTTGGAATTTACGTTCTTCGCTGATCACGATAACGAGCTTGTTTGTTCGAAAATGTCATTTTTCAGGGAGATATGAAAACCTGAATTTTCTGACTCGGGTGCTCTTGGGTTTGTATGGGAAAAATCGAAGGTCTAGAAATCGCAAAATAATTGCATATTTGGAATTTACGTTCTTCGATGAACACGATAACGAGCTTTTTGTTCGAAAATGTCATTTTTCAAGGAGATATGAATGCTTGAATTTTCTGACTCGAGTGCTCTTGGGTTTTTATGGGAAAAATCGAAGGTCGAGATATCGCAAAATCAATTGGATATTTGGAATTTACGTTCTTCGATGATCACGATAACGAGCTTTTTGTTCGAAAATGTAATTTTTCAGGGAGATATGAAGGCTTGAATTTTCTGACTCGGATGCTCTTGGGTTTGTATGGGAAAAATCAAAGGTCGAGATATCGCAGAATCAATTGCATGTTTGGAATTTACGTGCTTCGATGATCACGGTAACGAGCTTTTTGTTCGAAAATGTCATTTTTCAGGGAGATATGAAGGCTTGCATTTTCTGACTCGGGTGCTCTTGGGTTTGTATGGGAAAAATCGAAGGTCGAGATATCGCAAAATAATTGCATATTTGGAATTTACGTTCTCCGATGATCACGATAACAAGCTTTTTGTTCGAAAATCACCATCGTCAATATCATCACCATCATCACCATCATCATCATCACCGTTATCACCATCATCACCATCATCACCATCATCACCATCATCACCATCATCACCATCATCACCATCATCACCATCATCACCATCATGAACATGATCACCATCGTCAATATCATCACCATCATCACCATCATGACCATGATCACCATCGTCAATATCATCACCAACATCATCACCATCATCATCATCACCGTTATCACCGTTATCACCATCATCACCATCATCACCATCATCACCATCATCACCATCATCATCATCACCGTTATCACCGTTATCACCATCATCACCATCATCACCATCATCACCATCATCACCATCATCACCATCATCACCATCATCACCATCATCACCATCACCAACATCATCACCATCATCATCATCATCATCATCATCGTTATCACCATCATCACCATCATCACCATCATCACCATCATCACCATCATCACCATCATCACCATCATCACCATCATCACCATCATCATCACCATCATCACCATCATCACCATCATCACCATCATCACCATCATCACCACCATCACCATCATCACCATCATCACCATCATCACCATCATCACCATCATCACCATCATCACCATCATGACTGTCTAGTAATGTACGAAATGTGAACAACTGAATAATCTAAACAGCTTGTACTTTTTTTTTGAAAACAAATGAAATAAGCAAGTAGATTAATGTACAATTTTAGATAGTATTAATAATGGGCTATCAATATAATAATGTGCAAATAACAACAAAATAGTGTACTATTCTTGAACATTCCGCCGCCCCTGAAACAATGTTTCAGCAGACAGGTAGCACGGCAAGCTTGTGGATTGGTCGAGTTAGGTTGCCGTTTGCGGTTCGAAGTGTGACGACTCGTATAAGGCCATCTGATCCCGGATGTGTCTCGATGACTCGTCCCATTGCCCATTTCCCTGGTGGTAGATTGGGGTCCTTGATAACAACAAGATCATTAATCTTAATGTTCTTCTCAGTGTGCTGCCATCGGGGACGTTGTTGCAGTGACGTCAAATACTCGCTCTGCCACCTCTTCCAATACCCTTGAATGTTTGCCTGAAGGTTCTGCCAGGTAGTAAGTCGATTTATTGGTACGTCGATCATAGGCTCTGGTATTGCAGCATACGATTCCCCTAGAAAAAAATGAGCGGGTGTTAATGGGTCTAATTCTGTATCTGAGATTTGGCATAATGGCCGCGAGTTTAGTATGGCTTCGATTTGAGTCAAAAGGGTCAAAAGGTGAGGATATCATCGTTTATGACTCGGCGCAGATGTTGCTTCACGGATTTCACCCCCGCCTCCCATAAACCGCCGAAATGGGGTGCTGCGGGGGGAATGAAGTGCCACGAGATGCCATCGCGAGCTAATGATTCGGCAACGATCGAATTATGATTTTCGGATAAAACAAGTTCGTGCATTGTAGTTAACAGACGAGCACATCCGCGAAAATTCGTTCCGTTGTCCGAATATATGTATGTGCGACGGTTTGCCACGACGCGCGGTAAAACGACGAAGTGCTGAAAGGAATGACTCAGTCGTGAGGTCACTCACTATATCGAGGTGGATTGCCTTCGTAACAAGGCAAACAAATAGCGAAATGTAACCTTTTGAGAGTGTAGACTTTCGACCCGATTTAGTTTTTAATGTTATTGGCCCGGCATAATCGCATCCGCAGTGTGCGAAAGGTTTGCTGACATGAATACGCTGAGGTGGGAGATTACCCATTAACTGACTAATGGTGGCCTTCCTCTGGCGGAAGCAGCGCATGCATAGGTGCGTGATTTTGCGCAGTAAATTTTGACATCCAATAATCCAGTATTCGTGGCGGATAAGCGCAAATAGTGTCGAGATGCCAGGACGCAAGTAGCGAATGTGGGCGTCTAAAACGATGAGCTTCGTGATGGTGTGATCCTTCGGAATGATGATTGGATGCTTAGTGTTAAATGATAGATTTGCTTGTTGAAGTCTTCCCCCCACACGTAGGATATTATCGGAATCTAGAAATGGAGATAAATTACCAATTTTGCTACTTTTAGGGAAAACATTGTAATTTCGATAATGAGTTATGTCGTCACCGAAGTACCGAATCTGTAACCATCTGATTATATGTATTTTGGCACTGCAAATTTCTTGAGGTCTTAGAAGGTGTGAGGAAGATCGCTCCTTTTTCCTGCAGTTAGCTATAAACCGATACATTCGAGCGACAGTTCTGATGAGAACCATCCAGGATGAAATGCGTTGCGACAATATTTCGAAAGGATGTTCATCTGTAGTGGTTAGGTATGATTGTTGTACAATTCTTTTCTCCTCCTTCTTTGAATCAGGATCATCTTCAAATTGGTTTACTGTTGGCCAGTGTTCGGGACTATAGCGAAGCCATTTCGGGCCCGTCCACCACATTGAGTGCTCCAACAATTGCGATGGTAGTATACCGCGAGAAGCGCAATCAGCAGGATTGCATTCTGACCTTACATGGAACCAACGATTTCGTGGTATCGTGCTAAGGATTTCTGCAGTACGGTTTCCAACGAAAACACTCCAACGTCGCGGAGGAGACGACCTTGGAATCGGACCATGCATAAACATTTGGAAAGGTGACATTAAGGGAATTTTGAACCGCCACGAGCAGTCGGGACAATAAGACCGCACCGCACAATTCTAATCGCGGTATGCTTAGTTGCTTTAACGGAGCAACTCGTGATTTTGCAGCAACAATGTTCGTTTCGAAGTGTCCGTTCGGTAGTTGGTAACGCGAATATATCACTGCAGCATACGCAGACTCCGAAGCGTCTGAAAAGCCATGTAATTCAAATGCTGCGCATCCTAAACCGATTACGCTCACGTTCTTTTATTACCGAAAGAATCACAGACTTAACCATAATATACTTATCTTCAAAGTCCTCGAAGTCAGGCATTGGATTTGTATAGCCCTCCTTACCCACGTGCTCGTAGATCTGCTTCTGAGACGCGTTGAACTCATTCCACAGGTCCTCTGCTTTCTGCAATTTCACCTGCAGTTCCACTACTGTGCTTTTCTCACTTATCGTTTCAGTATAAGACGCTAACTTAGTTAGTGAACCCTTTAAATGGCCACGTGTTAGACGAAGAACAGATAGTGAATGTGACTCCGACATTTTAGTTTCTTATCACACTCACTGCGCGGATTACCGATAGTCTGAACTAAAGTACAGTCGAGTTCTTCACGTGTAAAGGAAATACACGAAAAACGATTGAACGACTTAAACTCCGGTTCGAATTGGACCAAAAAATGTCTAGTAATGTACGAAATGTGAACAGCGAAAAATAAAACACTTTTGTTTCGAGGTTTCGACAATCGTTAGTATGTACAAAGGTTTATTTAAAAATGAAAACGAGATTTGGATAATTGTTCTTCGCGAGGCGATCGAAATGCAAGTGGACGAGAGTTTTCCTCCCCAGCCACCACCGAGCCACCCACGCACAATCAGCAAGGTAGGTAGGCAGTAGATGAAGAGCACATAAGCGAGAAAATGCCATTTTCGAGAGATAAGAGTGATAATTGCGGGAATGGTCCGATGGGAGCTGTTGGCAGAATATTTTGCGGCTCGCTGCAAATGCATCAGAAGATAACGAAGACGAGAAAAATCGAGAGTGTTGGCTGATGGGCTGATGCATGTGCAGCGATTCACGGATACTCTCTCGTTTGTTAATTTATGATATGAGTTAATTTATAATATACAAATTGAAATGAAATAAACGAATGAATATCATCATCATCACCATCATCATTAGCATCACCATCATCACCGTCATCACCATCATCACCATCATCACCATCATCACCATCATCACCATCATCACCATCATCACCATCATCACCATCATCACCATCATCACCATCATCACCATCATCACCATCATCACCATCATCAGAATCGCCATCATCACCATCATCAGAATTGCCCTCATCACCATCATCAGATTCGCCATCATCACCATCGTCACCATCATCACCATCATCACCGTTATCACCATCATCACCATCATCACCATCATCACCATCATCACCATCATCACCATCATCACCATCATCACCATCATCACCATCATCACCATCATCACCATCATCACCATCATCACCATCATCAGAATCGCCATCATCACCATCGTCACCATCATCACCGTCGTCACTATCATCACAATCATCAGCATCATCACCATCATCACAATCATCAGAATCGCCATCATCACCATCATCACCGTCGTCACTATCATCAGCATCATCACCTTCATCACCATCATCACCATCGTCACCATCATCACCATCGTCTCTATCATCACTATCATCAGCATCATCACCGTCATCACCATCATCACCATCATCATCATCATCATCATCATCACCATCATCACCGTCATCACCATCATCACCATCATCACCATCATCATTATCATCACCATCATCATTATCATCACCATCATCACCGTCATCACCGTCACCACCATCATCACCATCATCACCATCATCACCATCATAACCATCATCACCATCATCACCATCATCACCATCATCACCATCATCACCATCATCTCCATCATCACCATCATCACCATCATCACCATCATCACCGTCATCACCATCATCACCATCATCACCATCATCACCATCATCACAATCATCACCATCATCACCATCATCACCATCATCACCATCATCACCATCATCACCATCATCACCATCAACACCATCATCACCATCATCACCATCATCACCATCATCACCATCATCACCATCATCACCATCATCACCATCATCACCATCATCACCATCATCACCATCATCACCATCATCACCATCATCACCATCATCACCATCATCACCATCATCACCATCATCACCATCATCACCATCATCACAATCATCACCATCATCACCATCATCACCATCATCACCATCATCACCATCATCACCATCATCACCATCAACACCATCGTCACCACGATAACGACCTTTTTGTTCGAAAATGTCACTTTTCAAGGAGATATCTGGTTTTCAGTTATCTGGCTCGGGTACTCTTGGGTTTTTATGGGAAAAATGAAAGGTCGAGATATCGCAAAATAATTGCATATTTGGAATCTGCATTCTTCGCTGATCACGATAACGAGCTTTTTTGTTCGAAAATATCATTTTTCAGGGAGATATGAAAACTTGAATTTTCTGACTCGGGTGCTCTTGGGTTTGTATCATCACCATCATCACCATCATCACCATCATCACCATCATCACCATCATCACCATCATCACCATCATCACCATCATCACCATCATCACCATCATCACCATCATCACCATCATCACCATCATCGCCATCATCACCATCATCACCATCATCACCATCATCACCATCATCACCATCATCACCATCATCACCGTCATCACCATCATCACCATCATCACCAACATCACCATCATCGCCATCATCACCATCATCACCATCATCACCATCAACACCATCATCACCGTCATCACCATCATCACCATCATCACCATCATCACCATCATCACCATCATCACCGTCATCACCATCATCACCATCATCACCAGCATCAACATCATCACCAGCATCAACATCATCACCATCGCCACCATCATCACCATCATCACCATCATCACCATCATCACCATCATCACCATCATAACCATCATCACCGTCATCACCATCATCACCATCATCAGAATCGCCATTATCACCATCATCACCATCATCACCATCATCACCGTCATCACCATCATCACCATCATCACCATCATCACCATCATCACCATCATCACCATCATCACCATCATCACCATCATCACCATCATCACCATCATCACCATCATCACAATCATCACCATCATCACCATCATCACCATCATCACCATCATCACCATCATCACTAGCATCAACATCATCACCAGCATCACCAGCATCAACATCATCACCATCGCCACCATCATCACCATCATCACCATTATCACCATCATCGCCATCATCACCATCATCACCATCATCACCATCATCACCATCATCACCATCATCACCGTCATCACCATCATCACCATCATCACCATCATCACCAGCATCAACATCATCACCAGCATCAACATCATCACCATCGCCACCATCATCACCATCATCACCATCATCACCATCATCACCATCATAACCATCATCACCGTCATCACCATCATCACCATCATCAGAATCGCCATTATCACCATCACCATCATCACCATCATAACCATCATCACCATCATCACCATCATCACCATCATCACCATCATCACCATCATCACCATCATCACCATCATCACCATCATCACCATCATCACCATCATCACCATCATCACGATCATCACCATCATCACGATCATCACCATCATCACCATCATAACCATCATCACCATCATCACCATCATCACCATCATCACCATCATCACCATCATCACCATCATCACCATCATCTCCATCATCACCATCATCACCATCGCCACCATCATCACCATCATCACCATCATCACCATCATCACCATCATCACCATCAACACCATCATCACCGTCATCACCATCATCACCATCATCACCATCATCACCATCATCACCATCATCACCGTCATCACCATCATCACCATCATCACCAGCATCAACATCATCACCAGCATCACCAGCATCAACATCATCACCATCATCACCATCATCACCATCATCACCATCATCGCCATCATCACCATCATCACCATCATCACCATCATCACCATCATCACCATCATCACCGTCATCACCATCATCACCATCATCACCAACATCACCATCATCGCCATCATCACCATCATCACCATCATCACCATCAACACCATCATCACCGTCATCACCATCATCACCATCATCACCATCATCACCATCATCACCGTCATCACCATCATCACCATCATCACCATCGACCTTTTTGTTCGAAAATGTCACTTTTCAAGGAGATATCTGGTTTTCAGTTATCTGGCTCGGGTACTCTTGGGTTTTTATGGGAAAAATGAAAGGTCGAGATATCGCAAAATAATTGCATATTTGGAATCTGCATTCTTCGCCGATCACGATAACGAGCTTTTTTGTTCGAAAATGTCATTTTTCAGGGAGATATGAAAACTTGAATTTTCTGACTCGGGTGCTCTTGGGTTTTTATGGGAAAAATCGAAGGTCTAGATATCGCAAAATCAAATGCATATTTGGAATCTGCATTCTTCGCTGATCACGATAACGAGCTTTTTCGTTTGAGCATCACCATCATCACCATCATCACCATCATCACCATCATCACCATCAACACCATCATCACCATCATCACCGTCATCACCATCATCACCATCATCACCATCATCAACATCATCACCATCATCACCATCATCACCATCATCACCATCATCACCATCATCACCAGCATCACCATCATCACCATCATCACCATCATCACAATCATCACCATCATCACGATCATCACCATCATCACCATCATCACCATAATCACGATCATCACCATCATAACCATCATCACCATCATCACCATCATCACCGTCATCACCATCATCACCATCATCACCATCATCACAATCATCACCATCATCACCATCATCACCATCATAACCATCATCACCATCATCACCATCCTCACCGTCATCACCATCATCACCATCATCACCATCATCACAATCATCACCATCATCACCATCATCACCATCATCACCATCATCACCATCATCACCATCATCACCATCATCACCATCATCACCATCATCACCATCATCACCATCATCACCATCATCACCATCATCACCATCATCACCATCATCACCATCATCACCATCATCACCATCATCACCATCATCACCATCATCACCATCATCACCATCATCACCATCATCACCATCATCACCATCATCACCATCATCACCATCATCACAATCATCACCATCATCACCATCATCACCATCATCACCATCATCACCATCATCACCATCATCACCATCAACACCATCATCACCATCGTCACCACGATAACGACCTTTTTGTTCGAAAATGTGACTTTTCAAGGAGATATCTGGTATTCAGTTATCTGGCTCGGGTACTCTTGGGTTTTTATGGGAAAAATGAAAGGTCGAGATATCGCAAAATCAATTTCATATTTGGATCCTGCACTCTTCGCTGACCACGATTACGAGCTTTTTTTTCGAAAATGTAATTTTTCAGAGAGATATGAGGGCTTGCATTTTCTGACTCGGGTGCTCTTGGGTTTGTATGGGAAAAATCGAAGGTCGAGATATCGCAAAATAATTGCATATTTGGAATCTGCATTCTTCGCTGATCACGATAACGAGCTTTTTTGTTCGAAAATGTCATTTTTCAGGGAGATATAAAAACTTGAATTTTCTGACTCGGGTGCTCTTGGGTTTTTATGGGAAAAATCAAAGGTCTAGATATCGCAAAATCAAATGCATATTTGGAATCTGCATTCTTCGCTGATCACGATAACGAGCTTTTTTGTTTGAGCATCACCATCATCACCATCATCACCATCATCACCATCATCACAATCATCACCATCATCACCATCATCACCATCATCACCACCATCACCATCATCACAATCATCACCATCATCACCATCATCACCACGATAACGAGCTTTTTGTTCGAAAATGTAATTTTTCAGGGAGATATGAAGGCTTGCATTTTCTGACTCGGGTGCTCTTGGGTTTGTATGGGAAAAAACCAAGGTCGAGATATCCCAAAATCAATTGCATATTTCGAATCTGCATTCTTCGCTGATCACGATAACGAGCTTTTTTGTTCGAAAATGTAATTTTTCAGGGAGATATGAAAACTTGAATTTTCTGACTCGGGTGCTCTTGGGTTTTTATGGGAAAAATCGAAGGTCTAGATATCGCATAATCAAATGCATATTTGGAATCTGCATTCTTCGCTGATCACGATAACAAACTTTTTTGTTCGAAAATGTCATTTTTCACGGAGATAGGAGGGCTTGCATTTTCTGCCTCGGATGCTCTTGGGTTTTTATGGGAGAAATCGAAGGTCGAGATATCGCAAAATCAATTGCATATTTGGAATCTGCATTTTTCGCTGATCACGATAACGAGCTTTTTTGTTTGAGCATCACCATCATCACCATCATCACCATCATCACCATCATCACCATCATCACCATCATCACCATCATCACCATCATCACCATCATCACCATCATCACCATCATCACAATCATCACCATCATCACCATCATCACCATCATCACCACCATCACCATCATCACAATCATCACCATCATCACCATCATCACCATCATCACCATCATCACCATCATCACCATCATCACCATCATCACCATCATCACCATCATCACCATCATCACCATCATCACCATCATCAACATCATCCCCATCATCACCACGATAACGAGCTTTTTGTTCGAAAATGTAATTTTTCAGGGAGATTTGAAGTCTTGCATTTTCTGACTCGGGTGCTATTGGGTTTGTATCATCACCAGCATCACCATCATCACCATCATCACCATCATCACCATCATCACCATCATCACCATCATCACCATCATCACCATCATCACAATAATCACCATCATCACAATCATCACCATAATCACCAGCATCACCATCATCACCATCATCACCATCATCACCATCATCACCATCATCACCATCATCACCATCATCACCATCATCACCATCATCACCATCATCACCATCATCACCATCATCACCATCATCACCATCATCACCATCATCACCATCATCACCATCATCACCATCATCACCATCATCACCATCATCACCATCATCACCATCATCACCATCATCACCATCATCACCATCATCACCATCATCACCATCATCACCATCATCACCATCATCACCATCATCACCATCATCACCATCATCACCATCATCACCATCATCACCATCATCACTATCATCACAATCATCACAATCATCACCATCATCACCATCATCACCATCATCACCATCATCACCATCATCAACATCATCACCATCATCACCACGATAACGAGCTTTTTGTTCGAAAATGTAATTTTTCAGGGAGATATGAAGGCTTGCATTTTCTGACTCGGGTGCTCTTGGGTTTGTATCATCACCAGCGTCAACATCATCACCATCGTCACCATCATCACCATCATCACCACGATAACGAGCTTTTTGTTCGAAAATGTAATTTTTCAGGGAGATATGAAGGCTTGCATTTTCTGACTCGGGTGCTCTTGGGTTTGTATGGGAAAAAACCAAGGTCGAGATATCGCAAAATCAATTGCACAATTCGAATCTGCATTCTTCGCTGATCACGATAACGAGCTTTTTTGTTCGAAAATGTCATTTTTCAGGGAGATATGAAAACTTGAATTTTCTGACTCGGGTGCTCTTGGGTTTTTATGGGAAAAATCGAAGGTCTAGATATCGCATAATCAAATGCATATTTGGAATCTGCATTCTTCGCTGATCACGATAACAAACTTTTTTGTTCGAAAATGTCATTTTTCACGGAGATATGAGGGCTTGCATTTTCTGCCTCGGATGCTCTTGGGTTTTTATGGGAGAAATCGAAGGTCGAAATATCGCAAAATCAATTGCATATTTGGAATCTGCATTTTTCGCTGATCACGATAACGAGCTTTTTTGTTTGAGCATCACCATCATCACCATCATCACCATCATCACCATCATCACCATCATCACCATCATCACCATCATCACCATCATCACCATCATCACCATCATCACCATCATCACCATCATCACCATCATCACCATCATCACCATCATCACCATCATCACCATCATCACCATCATCACCATCATCACCATCATCACCATCATCACCATCATCACCATCATCACCATCATCACCATCATCACCATCATCACCATCATCACCATCATCACCGTCATCACCATCATCACCATCATCACCAGCATCACCATCATCACCATCATCACCATCATCACCATCATCACCATCATCACCATCATCACCATCATCACCATCATCACCATCAACACCATCATCACCGTCATCACCATCATCACCATCATCACCATCATCACCGTCATCACCATCATCACCGTCATCACCATCATCACCATCATCACCATCATCACAATCATCACCATCATCACCATCATCACCATCATCACTAGCATCAACATCATCACCAGCATCAACATCATCACCATCGCCACCATCATCACCATCATCACCATCATCACCATCATCACCATCATCACCATCATCACCATCATCACCATCATAACCATCATCACCATCATCACCATCATCACCATCATCACCATCATCACCATCATCACCATCATCACCATCATAACCATCATCACAATCATCACCATCATCGCCATCATCACCATCATCACCATCATCACCATCATCACCATCATCACCATCAACACCATCATCACCATCATCACCATCATCACCATCATCACCATCATCACCATCATCACCATCATCACCATCATCACCATCATCACCATCATCACCATCATCACCATCATCACCATCATCACCATCATCACCATCATCACCATCATCACCATCATCACCATCATCACCATCATCACCATCATCACCATCATCACCATCATCACCATCATCACCATCATCACCATCATCACCATCATCACCATCATCACCATCATCACCATCATCACCATCATCACCATCATCACAATCATCACCATCATCACCATCATCACCATCATCACAATCATCACCATCATCACCATCATCACCATCATCACCATCATCACCATCATCACCATCATCACCATCATCAACATCATCCCCATCATCACCACGATAACGAGCTTTTTGTTCGAAAATGTAATTTTTCAGGGAGATATGAAGTCTTGCATTTTCTGACTCGGGTGCTATTGGGTTTGTATCATAACCAGCATCACCATCATCACCATCATCACCATCATCACCATCATCACCATCATCACCATCATCACCATCATCACCATCATCACAATCATCACCATCATCACCATCATCACCATCATCACCACCATCACCATCATCACAATCATCACCATCATCACCATCATCACCATCATCACCATCATCACCATCATCACCATCATCACCATCATCACCATCATCACCATCATCACCATCATCACCATCATCACCATCATCACCATCATCAACATCATCCCCATCATCACCACGATAACGAGCTTTTTGTTCGAAAATGTAATTTTTCAGGGAGATATGAAGTCTTGCATTTTCTGACTCGGGTGCTATTGGGTTTGTATCATCACCAGCATCACCATCATCACCATCATCACCATCATCACCATCATCACCATCATCACCATCATCACCATCATCACCATAATCACCAGCATCACCATCATCACCATCATCACCATCATCACCATCATCACCATCATCACCATCATCACCATCATCACCATCATCACCATCATCACCATCATCACCATCATCACCATCATCACCATCATCACCATCATCACCATCATCACCATCATCACCATCATCACCATCATCACCATCATCACCATCATCACCATCATCACCATCATCACCATCATCACCATCATCACCATCATCACCATCATCACCATCATCACCATCATCACCATCATCACCATCATCACCATCATCACCATCATCACCATCATCACCATCATCACTATCATCACAATCATCACAATCATCACCATCATCACCATCATCACCATCATCAACATCATCACCATCATCACCACGATAACGAGCTTTTTGTTCGAAAATGTAATTTTTCAGGGAGATATGAAGGCTTGCATTTTCTGACTCGGGTGCTCTTGGGTTTGTATCATCACCAGCGTCAACATCATCACCATCGTCACCATCATCACCATCATCACCACGATAACGAGCTTTTTGTTCGAAAATGTAATTTTTCAGGGAGATATGAAGGCTTGCATTTTCTGACTCGGGTGCTCTTGGGTTTGTATGGGAAAAAACCAAGGTCGAGATATCGCAAAATCAATTGCACAATTCGAATCTGCATTCTTCGCTGATCACGATAACGAGCTTGTTTGTTCGAAAATGTCATTTTTCAGGGAGATATGAAAACCTGAATTTTCTGACTCGGGTGCTCTTGGGTTTGTATGGGAAAAATCGAAGGTCTAGAAATCGCAAAATAATTGCATATTTGGAATTTACGTTCTTCGATGAACACGATAACGAGCTTTTTGTTCGAAAATGTCATTTTTCAGGGAGATATGAATGCTTGAATTTTCTGACTCGAGTGCTCTTGGGTTTTTATGGGAAAAATCGAAGGTCGAGATATCGCAAAATCAATTGCATATTTGGAATCTGCATTTTTCGCTGATCACGATAACGAGCTTTTTTGTTTGAGCATCACCATCATCACCATCATCACCATCATCACCATCATCACCATCATCACCATCATCACCATCATCACCATCATCACCATCATCACCATCATCACCATCATCACCATCATCACCATCATCACCATCATCACCATCATCACCATCATCACCATCATCACCATCATCACCATCATCACCATCATCACCATCATCACCATCATCACCATCATCACCATCATCACCATCATCACCATCATCACCATCATCACCATCATCACCAGCATCACCATCATCACCATCATCACCATCATCACCATCATCACCATCATCACCATCATCACCATCATCACCATCATCACCATCATCACCATCATCACCATCATCACCATCATCACCATCATCACCATCATCACCATCATCACCATCATCACCATCATCACCATCATCACAATCATCACCATCATCACCATCATCACCATCATCACCATCATCACCATCATCACCATCATCACCATCATCACCATCATCACCATCATCACCATCATCACCATCATCACCATCATCACCATCATCAACATCATCCCCATCATCACCACGATAACGAGCTTTTTGTTCGAAAATGTAATTTTTCAGGGAGATAGGAAGTCTTGCATTTTCTGACTCGGGTGCTATTGGGTTTGTATCATCACCAGCATCACCATCATCACCATCATCACCATCATCACCATCATCACCATCATCACAATCATCACCATCATCACAATCATCACCATCATCACCATCATCACCATCATCACCATCATCACCATCATCACCGTCATCACCATCATCACCATAATCACCAGCATCACCATCATCACCATCATCACCATCATCACCATCATCACCATCATCACCATCATCACCATCATCACCATCATCACCATCATCACCATCATCACCATCATCACCATCATCACCATCATCACCATCATCACCATCATCACCATCATCACCATCATCACCATCATCACCATCATCACCATCATCACCATCATCACCATCATCACCATCATCACCATCATCACCATCATCACCATCATCACCATCATCACCATCATCACCATCATCACCATCATCACCATCATCACTATCATCACAATCATCACAATCATCACCATCATCACCATCATCACCATCATCACCATCATCACCATCATCAACATCATCACCATCATCACCACGATAACGAGCTTTTTGTTCGAAAATGTAATTTTTCAGGGAGATATGAAGGCTTGCATTTTCTGACTCGGGTGCTCTTGGGTTTGTATCATCACCAGCGTCAACATCATCACCATCGTCACCATCATCACCATCATCACCACGATAACGAGCTTTTTGTTCGAAAATGTAATTTTTCAGGGAGATATGAAGGCTTGAATTTTCTGACTCGGATGCTCTTGGGTTTGTATGGGAAAAATCAAAGGTCGAGATATCGCAGAATCAATTGCATGTTTGGAATTTACGTGCTTCGATGATCACGGTAACGAGCTTTTTGTTCGAAAATGTCATTTTTCAGGGAAATATGAAGGCTTGCATTTTCTGACTCGGGTGCTCTTGGGTTTGTATGGGAAAAATCGAAGGTCGAGATATCGCAAAATAATTGCATATTTGGAATTTACGTTCTCCGATGATCACGATAACAAGCTTTTTGTTCGAAAATCACCATCGTCAATATCATCACCAACATCATCACCATCATCACCATCATCATCATCACCGTTATCACCATCATCACCATCATCACCATCATCACCATCATCACCATCATCACCATCATCACCATCATCACCATCATCACCATCATCATCATCATCACCATCATCACTATCATCACCATCATCACCATCATCACCATCATGAACATGATCACCATCGTCAATATCATCACCATCATCACCATCATGACCATGATCACCATCGTCAATATCATCACCAACATCATCACCATCATCATCATCACCGTTATCACCGTTATCACCATCATCACCATCATCACCATCATCACCATCATCACCATCATCACCATCATCACCATCATCACCATCATCACCATCACCAACATCATCACCATCATCATCATCATCATCATCATCGTTATCACCATCATCACCATCATCACCATCATCACCATCATCACCATCATCACCATCATCACCATCATCATCACCATCATCACCATCATCACCATCATCACCATCATCACCATCATCACCACCATCACCATCATCACCATCATCACCATCATCACCATCATCACCATCATCACCATCATCACCATCATGACTGTCTAGTAATGTACGAAATGTGAACAACTGAATAATCTAAACAGCTTGTACTTTTTTTTTGAAAACAAATGAAATAAGCAAGTAGATTAATGTACAATTTTAGATAGTATTAATAATGGGCTATCAATATAATAATGTGCAAATAACAACAAAATAGTGTACTATTCTTGAACATTCCGCCGCCCCTGAAACAATGTTTCAGCAGACAGGTAGCACGGCAAGCTTGTGGATTGGTCGAGTTAGGTTGCCGTTTGCGGTTCGAAGTGTGACGACTCGTATAAGGCCATCTGATCCCGGATGTGTCTCGATGACTCGTCCCATTGCCCATTTCCCTGGTGGTAGATTGGGGTCCTTGATAACAACAAGATCATTAATCTTAATGTTCTTCTCAGTGTGCTGCCATCGGGGACGTTGTTGCAGTGACGTCAAATACTCGCTCTGCCACCTCTTCCAATACCCTTGAATGTTTGCCTGAAGGTTCTGCCAGGTAGTAAGTCGATTTATTGGTACGTCGATCATAGGCTCTGGTATTGCAGCATACGATTCCCCTAGAAAAAAATGAGCGGGTGTTAATGGGTCTAATTCTGTATCTGAGATTTGGCATAATGGCCGCGAGTTTAGTATGGCTTCGATTTGAGTCAAAAGGGTCAAAAGGTGAGGATATCATCGTTTATGACTCGGCGCAGATGTTGCTTCACGGATTTCACCCCCGCCTCCCATAAACCGCCGAAATGGGGTGCTGCGGGGGGAATGAAGTGCCACGAGATGCCATCGCGAGCTAATGATTCGGCAACGATCGAATTATGATTTTCGGATAAAACAAGTTCGTGCATTGTAGTTAACAGACGAGCACATCCGCGAAAATTCGTTCCGTTGTCCGAATATATGTATGTGCGACGGTTTGCCACGACGCGCGGTAAAACGACGAAGTGCTGAAAGGAATGACTCAGTCGTGAGGTCACTCACTATATCGAGGTGGATTGCCTTCGTAACAAGGCAAACAAATAGCGAAATGTAACCTTTTGAGAGTGTAGACTTTCGACCCGATTTAGTTTTTAATGTTATTGGCCCGGCATAATCGCATCCGCAGTGTGCGAAAGGTTTGCTGACATGAATACGCTGAGGTGGGAGATTACCCATTAACTGACTAATGGTGGCCTTCCTCTGGCGGAAGCAGCGCATGCATAGGTGCGTGATTTTGCGCAGTAAATTTTGACATCCAATAATCCAGTATTCGTGGCGGATAAGCGCAAATAGTGTCGAGATGCCAGGACGCAAGTAGCGAATGTGGGCGTCTAAAACGATGAGCTTCGTGATGGTGTGATCCTTCGGAATGATGATTGGATGCTTAGTGTTAAATGATAGATTTGCTTGTTGAAGTCTTCCCCCCACACGTAGGATATTATCGGAATCTAGAAATGGAGATAAATTACCAATTTTGCTACTTTTAGGGAAAACATTGTAATTTCGATAATGAGTTATGTCGTCACCGAAGTACCGAATCTGTAACCATCTGATTATATGTATTTTGGCACTGCAAATTTCTTGAGGTCTTAGAAGGTGTGAGGAAGATCGCTCCTTTTTCCTGCAGTTAGCTATAAACCGATACATTCGAGCGACAGTTCTGATGAGAACCATCCAGGATGAAATGCGTTGCGACAATATTTCGAAAGGATGTTCATCTGTAGTGGTTAGGTATGATTGTTGTACAATTCTTTTCTCCTCCTTCTTTGAATCAGGATCATCTTCAAATTGGTTTACTGTTGGCCAGTGTTCGGGACTATAGCGAAGCCATTTCGGGCCCGTCCACCACATTGAGTGCTCCAACAATTGCGATGGTAGTATACCGCGAGAAGCGCAATCAGCAGGATTGCATTCTGACCTTACATGGAACCAACGATTTCGTGGTATCGTGCTAAGGATTTCTGCAGTACGGTTTCCAACGAAAACACTCCAACGTCGCGGAGGAGACGACCTTGGAATCGGACCATGCATAAACATTTGGAAAGGTGACATTAAGGGAATTTTGAACCGCCACGAGCAGTCGGGACAATAAGACCGCACCGCACAATTCTAATCGCGGTATGCTTAGTTGCTTTAACGGAGCAACTCGTGATTTTGCAGCAACAATGTTCGTTTCGAAGTGTCCGTTCGGTAGTTGGTAACGCGAATATATCACTGCAGCATACGCAGACTCCGAAGCGTCTGAAAAGCCATGTAATTCAAATGCTGCGCATCCTAAACCGATTACGCTCACGTTCTTTTATTACCGAAAGAATCACAGACTTAACCATAATATACTTATCTTCAAAGTCCTCGAAGTCAGGCATTGGATTTGTATAGCCCTCCTTACCCACGTGCTCGTAGATCTGCTTCTGAGACGCGTTGAACTCATTCCACAGGTCCTCTGCTTTCTGCAATTTCACCTGCAGTTCCACTACTGTGCTTTTCTCACTTATCGTTTCAGTATAAGACGCTAACTTAGTTAGTGAACCCTTTAAATGGCCACGTGTTAGACGAAGAACAGATAGTGAATGTGACTCCGACATTTTAGTTTCTTATCACACTCACTGCGCGGATTACCGATAGTCTGAACTAAAGTACAGTCGAGTTCTTCACGTGTAAAGGAAATACACGAAAAACGATTGAACGACTTAAACTCCGGTTCGAATTGGACCAAAAAATGTCTAGTAATGTACGAAATGTGAACGGCGAAAAATAAAACACTTTTGTTTCGAGGTTTCGACAATCGTTAGTATGTACAAAGGTTTATTTAAAAATGAAAACGAGATTTGGATAATTGTTCTTCGCGAGGCGATCGAAATGCAAGTGGACGAGAGTTTTCCTCCCCAGCCACCATCGAGCCACCCACGCACAATCAGCAAGGTAGGTAGGCAGTAGATGAAGAGCACATAAGCGAGAAAATGCCATTTTCGAGAGATAAGAGTGATAATTGCGGGAATGGTCCGATGGGAGCTGTTGGCAGAATATTTTGCGGCTCGCTGCAAATGCATCAGAAGATAACGAAGACGAGAAAAATCGAGAGTGTTGGCTGATGGGCTGATGCATGTGCAGCGATTCACGGATACTCTCTCGTTTGTTAATTTATGATATGAGTTAATTTATAATATACAAATTGAAATGAAATAAACGAATGAATATCATCATCATCACCATCATCATTAGCATCACCATCATCACCGTCATCACCATCATCACCATCATCACCATCATCACCATCATCACCATCATCACCATCATCACCATCATCACCATCATCACCATCATCACCATCATCACCATCATCACCATCATCAGAATCGCCATCATCACCATCATCAGAATTGCCCTCATCACCATCATCAGATTCGCCATCATCACCATCGTCACCATCATCACCATCATCACCGTTATCACCATCATCACCATCATCACCATCATCACCATCATCACCATCATCACCATCATCACCATCATCACCATCATCACCATCATCACCATCATCACCATCATCACCATCATCACCATCATCACCATCATCAGAATCGCCATCATCACCATCATCACCATCATCACCGTCGTCACTATCATCACAATCATCAGCATCATCACCATCATCACAATCATCAGAATCGCCATCATCACCATCATCACCGTCGTCACTATCATCAGCATCATCACCTTCATCACCATCATCACCATCGTCACCATCATCACCATCATCACCATCATCACCGTTATCACCATCATCACCATCATCACCATCATCACCATCATCACCATCATCACCATCATCACCATCATCACCATCATCACCATCATCACCATCATCACCATCATCACCATCATCACCATCATCACCATCATCAGAATCGCCATCATCACCATCGTCACCATCATCACCGTCGTCACTATCATCACAATCATCAGCATCATCACCATCATCACAATCATCAGAATCGCCATCATCACCATCATCACCGTCGTCACTATCATCAGCATCATCACCTTCATCACCATCATCACCATCGTCACCATCATCACCATCGTCACTATCATCACTATCATCAGCATCATCACTATCATCAGCATCATCACCGTCATCACCATCATCACCATCATCATCATCATCATCATCATCACCATCATCACCGTCATCACCATCATCACCATCATCACCATCATCACCATCATCATTATCATCACCATCATCATTATCATCACCATCATCACCGTCATCACCGTCACCACCATCATCACCATCATCACCATCATCACCATCATCACCATCATCACCATCATCACCGTCATCACCATCATCACCATCATCAGAATCGCCATTATCACCATCACCATCATCACCATCATCACCATCATCACCGTCATCACCATCATCACCATCATCACCATCATCACCATCATCACCATCATCACCATCATCACCATCATCACCATCATCACCATCATCACCATCATCACCATCATCACCATCATCACCATCATCACAATCATCACCATCATCACCATCATCACCATCATCACCATCATCACCATCATCACCATCATCACTAGCATCAACATCATCACCAGCATCACCAGCATCAACATCATCACCATCGCCACCATCATCACCATCATCACCATTATCACCATCATCACCATCATCACCATCATCACCATCATCACCATCATCACCATCATCACCATCATCACCGTCATCACCATCATCACCATCATCACCATCATCACCAGCATCAACATCATCACCAGCATCAACATCATCACCGTCATCACCATCATCACCATCATCAGAATCGCCATTATCACCATCACCATCATCACCATCATCACCATCATCACCGTCATCACCATCATCACCATCATCACCATCATCACCATCATCACCATCATCACCATCATCACCATCATCACCATCATCACCATCATCACCATCATCACCATCATCACCATCATCACCATCATCACAATCATCACCATCATCACCATCATCACCATCATCACCATCATCACCATCATCACCATCATCACTAGCATCAACATCATCACCATCATCACCAGCATCACCAGCATCAACATCATCACCATCGCCACCATCATCACCATCATCACCATTATCACCATCATCACCATCATCACCATCAACACCATCATCACCGTCATCACCATCATCACCATCATCACCATCATCACCATCATCACCATCATCACCGTCATCACCATCATCACCATCATCACCAGCATCAACATCATCACCAGCATCACCAGCATCAACATCATCACCATCATCACCATCATCACCATCATCACCATCATCGCCATCATCACCATCATCACCATCATCACCATCATCACCATCATCACCATCATCACCGTCATCACCATCATCACCATCATCACCAACATCACCATCATCGCCATCATCACCATCATCACCATCATCACCATCAACACCATCATCACCGTCATCACCATCATCACCATCATCACCATCATCACCATCATCACCGTCATCACCATCATCACCATCATCACCAGCATCAACATCATCACCAGCATCACCAGCATCAACATCATCACCATCGCCACCATCATCACCATCATCACCATCATCACCATCATCACCATCATAACCATCATCACCATCATCACCATCGACCTTTTTGTTCGAAAATGTCACTTTTCAAGGAGATATCTGGTTTTCAGTTATCTGGCTCGGGTACTCTTGGGTTTTTATGGGAAAAATGAAAGGTCGAGATATCGCAAAATAATTGCATATTTGGAATCTGCATTCTTCGCTGATCACGATAACGAGCTTTTTTGTTCGAAAATGTCATTTTTCAGGGAGATATGAAAACTTGAATTTTCTGACTCGGGTGCTCTTGGGTTTGTATCATCACCAGCATCACCATCATCACCATCATAACCATCATCACCGTCATCACCATCATCACCATCATCAGAATCGCCATTATCACCATCACCATCATCACCATCATAACCATCATCACCATCATCACCATCATCACCATCATCACCATCATCACCATCATCACCATCATCACCATCATCACCATCATCACCATCATCACCATCATCACCATCATCACCATCATCACGATCATCACCATCATCACGATCATCACCATCATCACCATCATAACCATCATCACCATCATCACCATCATCACCATCATCACCATCATCACCATCATCTCCATCATCACCATCATCACCATCGCCACCATCATCACCATCATCACCATCATCACCATCATCACCATCATCACCATCAACACCATCATCACCGTCATCACCATCATCACCATCATCACCATCATCACCATCATCACCATCATCACCATCATCACCGTCATCACCATCATCACCATCATCACCAGCATCAACATCATCACCAGCATCACCAGCATCAACATCATCACCATCATCACCATCATCACCATCATCACCATCATCGCCATCATCACCATCATCACCATCATCACCATCATCACCATCATCACCATCATCACCGTCATCACCATCATCACCATCATCACCAACATCACCATCATCGCCATCATCACCATCATCACCATCATCACCATCAACACCATCATCACCGTCATCAGCATCATCACCATCATCACCATCATCACCATCATCACCGTCATCACCTTCATCACCAGCATCAACATCATCACCAGCATCACCAGCATCAACATCATCACCATCGCCACCATCATCACCATCATCACCATCATCACCATCATCACCATCATAACCATCATCACCATCATCACCATCATCAGAATCGCCATTATCACCATCACCATCATCACCATCATCACCATCATCACCATCATCACCGTCATCACCATCATCACCATCATCACCATCATCACCATCATCACCATCATCACGATCATCACCATCATCACGATCATCACCATCATCACCATCATCACCATCATCACCATCATCACCATCATCACCATCATCACCTTCATCACCGTCATCACCATCATCACCATCATCACTAGCATCAACATCATCACCAGCATCACCAGCATCAACATCATCACCATCGCCACCATCATCACCATCATCACCATCATCACCGTCATCACCATCATCACCATCATCACCAACATCACCATCATCGCCATCATCACCATCATCACCATCATCACTATCATCACCATCATCACCATCATCACCATCATCACCATCATCACCATCATCACCATCATCACCGTCATCACCATCATCACCAGCATCAACATCATCACCAGCATCACCAGCATCAACATCATCACCATCGCCACCATCATCACCATCATCACCATCATCACCATCATCACCATCATAACCATCATCACCATCATCACCATCATCAGAATCGCCATTATCACCATCACCATCATCACCATCATCACCATCATCACCATCATCACCATCATCACGATCATCACCATCATCACGATCATCACCATCATCACCATCATCACCATCATCACCATCATCACCATCATCACCTTCATCACCGTCATCACCATCATCACCATCATCACTAGCATCAACATCATCACCAGCATCACCAGCATCAACATCATCACCATCGCCACCATCATCACCATCATCACCATCATCACCATCATCACCATCATCACCATCATCACCATCATCACCATCATCACCATCATCACCATCATCACCATCATCACCATCATCACCATCATCACCATCATCACCATCATCACCATCATCACCATCATCAATATCATCACCATCATCACCATCATCACAATCATCACCATCATCACCATCATCACCATCATCACCATCATCACCATCATCACCATCATCACCATCATCACCATCATCACCATCATCACCATCATCACCATCATCACCATCATCACCATCATCACCATCATCACCATCATCACCATCATCACCATCATCACCATCATCACGATCATCACCATCATCACGATCATCACCATCATCACCATCATAACCATCATCACCATCATCACCATCATCACCATCATCACCATCATCACCATCATCACCATCATCACCATCATCACCATCATCACCATCATCACCATCATCACCATCATCACCATCATCACCATCATCACCATCATCACCATCATCACCATCATCACCATCATCACCATCATCACCATCATCACCATCATCACCATCATCACTATCATCACCATCATCACCATCATCACCATCAACACCATCATCACCGTCATCACCATCATCACCATCATCACCATCATCACCATCATCACCGTCATCACCATCATCACCAGCATCAACATCATCACCAGCATCACCAGCATCAACATCATCACCATCGCCACCATCATCACCATCATCACCATCATCACCATCATCACCATCATAACCATCATCACCATCATCACCATCATCAGAATCGCCATTATCACCATCACCATCATCACCATCATCACCATCATCACCATCATCACCATCATCACGATCATCACCATCATCACGATCATCACCATCATCACCATCATCACCATCATCACCATCATCACCATCATCACCTTCATCACCGTCATCACCATCATCACCATCATCACTAGCATCAACATCATCACCAGCATCACCAGCATCAACATCATCACCATCGCCACCATCATCACCATCATCACCATCATCACCATCATCACCATCATCACCATCATCACCATCATCACCGTCATCACCATCATCACCATCATCACCATCATCACCATCATCACCGTCATCACCATCATCACCAGCATCAACATCATCACCAGCATCACCAGCATCAACATCATCACCATCGCCACCATCATCACCATCATCACCATCATCACCATCATCACCATCATAACCATCATCACCATCATCACCATCATCAGAATCACTAGCATCAACATCATCACCAGCATCACCATCATCACCATCATCACCATCATCACCATCATCACCATCATCACCATCATCACCATCATCACCATCATCACCATCATCACCATCATCACCATCATCACCATCATCACCATCATCACCATCATCACCATCATCACCATCATCACGATCATCACCATCATCACGATCATCACCATCATCACCATCATAACCATCATCACCATCATCACCATCATCACCATCATCACCATCATCACCATCATCACCATCATCACCATCATCACCATCATCACCATCATCACCATCATCACCATCATCACCATCATCACCATCATCACCATCATCACCATCATCACCATCATCACCATCATCACCATCATCACCATCATCACCATCATCACCATCATCACCATCATCACCATCATCACTATCATCACCATCATCACCATCATCACCATCATCACCATCAACACCATCATCACCGTCATCACCATCATCACCATCATCACCATCATCACCATCATCACCGTCATCACCATCATCACCAGCATCAACATCATCACCAGCATCACCAGCATCAACATCATCACCATCGCCACCATCATCACCATCATCACCATCATCACCATCATCACCATCATAACCATCATCACCATCATCACCATCATCAGAATCGCCATTATCACCATCACCATCATCACCATCATCACCATCATCACCATCATCACCATCATCACGATCATCACCATCATCACGATCATCACCATCATCACCATCATCACCATCATCACCATCATCACCATCATCACCTTCATCACCGTCATCACCATCATCACCATCATCACTAGCATCAACATCATCACCAGCATCACCAGCATCAACATCATCACCATCGCCACCATCATCACCATCATCACCATCATCACCATCATCACCATCATCACCATCATCACCATCATCACCATCATCACCATCATCACCATCATCACCATCATCACCATCATCACCATCATCACCATCATCACCATCATCACCTTCATCACCGTCATCACCATCATCACCATCATCACTAGCATCAACATCATCACCAGCATCACCAGCATCAACATCATCACCATCGCCACCATCATCACCATCATCACCATCATCACCATCATCACCATCATCACCATCATCACCATCATCACCATCATCACCATCATCACCATCATCACCATCATCACCATCATCACCATCATCACCATCATCACCATCATCACCATCATCACCATCATCACCATCATCAATATCATCACCATCATCACCATCATCACAATCATCACCATCATCACCATCATCACCATCATCACCATCATAACCATCATCACCATCATCACCATCATCAGAATCGCCATTATCACCATCACCATCATCACCATCATCACCATCATCACGATCATCACCATCATCACGATCATCACCATCATCACCATCATCACCATCATCACCATCATCACCATCATCACCTTCATCACCGTCATCACCATCATCACCATCATCACTAGCATCAACATCATCACCAGCATCACCAGCATCAACATCATCACCATCGCCACCATCATCACCATCATCACCATCATCACCATCATCACCATCATCACCATCATCACCATCATCACCATCATCACCATCATCACCATCATCACCATCATCACCATCATCACCATCATCACCATCATCACCATCATCACCATCATCACCATCATCAATATCATCACCATCATCACCATCATCACAATCATCACCATCATCACCATCATCACCATCATCACCATCATCACCATCATCACCATCATCACCATCATCACCATCATCACCATCATCACCATCATCACCATCATCACCATCATCACCATCATCACCATCATCACCATCATCACCATCATCACGATCATCACCATCATCACGATCATCACCATCATCACCATCATAACCATCATCACCATCATCACCATCATCACCATCATCACCATCATCACCATCATCTCCATCATCACCATCATCACCATCGCCACCATCATCACCATCATCACCATCATCACCATCATCACCATCATCACCATCATCACCATCATCACCATCATCACCATCATCACCATCATCACCATCATCACCATCATCACCATCATCACCATCATCACCATCATCACCATCATCACCATCATCACCATCATCACCATCATCACCATCATCACCATCATCACCATCATCACTATCATCACCATCATCACCATCATCACCATCATCACCATCATCACCATCATCACCATCATCACCATCATCACCATCATCACCATCATCACCATCATCACCATCATCACCATCATCACCATCATCACCATCATCACCATCAACACCATCATCACCATCATCACCATCATCACCATCATCACCATAATCACCATAATCACCATCATCACCATCATCACCATCATCACCATCATCACCATCATCACCATCATCACCATCATCACCATCATCACCATCATCACCGTCATCACCATCATCACCATCATCACCATCATCACCATCATCACCATCATCACCATCATCACCATCAACACCATCATCACCATCATCACCATCGTCACCACGATAACGACCTTTTTGTTCGAAAATGTCACTTTTCAAGGAGATATCTGGTTTTCAGTTATCTGGCTCGGATACTCTTGGGTTTTTATGGGAAAAATGAAAGGTCTAGATATCGCAAAATCAAATGCATATTTGGAATCTGCATTCTTCGCTGATCACGATAACGAACTTTTTTGTTCGAAAATGTCATTTCCCACGGAGATATGAAGGGTTGCATTTTCTGACTCGGGTGCTCTTGGGTTTGTATCATCACCAGCATCACCATCATCACCATCATCACCATCATCGCCATCATCACCATCATCACAATCATCACCATCATCACCATCATCACCATCATCGCCATCATCACCATCATCACCATCATCACCATCATCACCATCATCACCATCATCGCCATCATCACCATCATCACCATCATCACCATCAACACCATCATCACCGTCATCACCATCATCACCATCATCACCATCATCACCATCATCACCGTCATCACCATCATCACCATCATCACCAGCATCAACATCATCACCATCGCCACCATCATCACCATCATCACCATCATCACCATCATCACCATCATCACCATCATAACCATCATCACCGTCATCACCATCATCACCATCATCAGAATCGCCATTATCACCATCACCATCATCACCATCATCACCATCATCACCGTCATCACCATCATCACCATCATCACCATCATCACCATCATCACCATCATCACCATCATCACCATCATCACGATCATCACCATCATCACGATCATCACCATCATCACCATCATCACCATCATCACCATCATCACCTTCATCACCGTCATCACCATCATCACCATCATCACTAGCATCAACATCATCACCAGCATCACCAGCATCAACATCATCACCATCGCCACCATCATCACCATCATCACCATCATCACCGTCATCACCATCATCACCATCATCACAATCATCACCATCATCACCATCATCACCATCATCACCTTCATCACCGTCATCACCATCATCACCATCATCACTAGCATCAACATCATCACCAGCATCACCAGCATCAACATCATCACCATCGCCACCATCATCACCATCATCACCATCATCACCATCATCACCATCATCACCGTCATCACCATCATCACCAGCATCAACATCATCACCAGCATCACCAGCATCAACATCATCACCATCGCCACCATCATCACCATCATCACCATCATCACCATCATCACCATCATAACCATCATCACCATCATCACCATCATCAGAATCGCCATTATCACCATCACCATCATCACCATCATCACCATCATCACCATCATCACCATCATCACCATCATCACGATCATCACCATCATCACGATCATCACCATCATCACCATCATCACCATCATCACCATCATCACCATCATCACCTTCATCACCGTCATCACCATCATCACCATCATCACTAGCATCAACATCATCACCAGCATCACCAGCATCAACATCATCACCATCGCCACCATCATCACCATCATCACCATCATCACCATCATCACCATCATCACCATCATCACCATCATCACCATCATCACCATCATCACCATCATCACCATCATCACCATCATCACCATCATCACCATCATCACCATCATCGACATCATCACCATCATCAATATCATCACCATCATCACCATCATCACAATCATCACCATCATCACCATCATCACCATCATCACCATCATCACCATCATCACCATCATCACCATCATCACCATCATCACCATCATCACCATCATCACCATCATCACCATCATCACCATCATCACCATCATCACCATCATCACCATCATCACGATCATCACCATCATCACGATCATCACCATCATCACCATCATAACCATCATCACCATCATCACCATCATCACCATCATCACCATCATCACCATCATCTCCATCATCACCATCATCACCATCGCCACCATCATCACCATCATCACCATCATCAATATCATCACCATCATCACCATCATCACAATCATCACCATCATCACCATCATCACCATCATCACCATCATCACCATCATCACCATCATCACCATCATCACCATCATCACCATCATCACCATCATCACCATCATCACCATCATCACCATCATCACCATCATCACCATCATCACCATCATCACCATCATCACCATCATCACCATCATCACCATCATCACCATCATCACCATCATCACCATCATCACCATCATCACCATCATCACCATCATCACCATCATCACCATCATCACCATCATCACCATCATCACCATCATCACCATCATCACCATCAACACCATCATCACCATCATCACCATCATCACCATCATCACCATAATCACCATAATCACCATCATCACCATCATCACCATCATCACCATCATCACCATCATCACCATCATCACCATCATCACCATCATCACCATCATCACCGTCATCACCATCATCACCATCATCACCATCATCACCATCATCACCATCATCACCATCATCACCATCAACACCATCATCACCATCATCACCATCATCACCATCATCACCATCATCACCATCATCACCATCATCACCATCATCACCATCATCACCATCATCACCATCATCACCATCATCACCATCATCACCATCATCACCATCATCACTATCATCACCATCATCACCATCATCACCATCATCACCATCATCACCATCATCACCATCATCACCATCATCACCATCATCACCATCATCACCATCATCACCATCATCACAATCATCACCATCATCACCATCATCACCATCATCGCCATCATCACCATCATCACCATCATCACCATCATCACCATCATCACCATCATCGCCATCATCACCATCATCACCATCATCACCATCATCACCATCATCACCATCATCACGATCATCACCATCATCACGATCATCACCATCATCACCATCATCACCATCATCACCATCATCACCATCATCACCTTCATCACCGTCATCACCATCATCACCATCATCACTAGCATCAACATCATCACCAGCATCACCAGCATCAACATCATCACCATCGCCACCATCATCACCATCATCACCATCATCACCATCATCACCATCATCACCATCATCACCATCATCACCATCATCACCATCATCACCATCATCACCATCATCACCATCATCACCATCATCACCATCATCACCATCATCACCATCATCACCATCATCACCATCATCACCATCATCAATATCATCACCATCATCACCATCATCACAATCATCACCATCATCACCATCATCACCATCATCACCATCATCACCATCATCACCATCATCACCATCATCACCATCATCACCATCATCACCATCATCACCATCATCACCATCATCACCATCATCACCATCATCACCATCATCACCATCATCACCATCATCACCATCATCACCATCATCACCATCATCACCATCATCACCATCATCACGATCATCACCATCATCACGATCATCACCATCATCACCATCATAACCATCATCACCATCATCACCATCATCACCATCATCACCATCATCACCATCATCTCCATCATCTCCATCATCACCATCGCCACCATCATCACCATCATCACCATCATCACCATCATCACCATCATCACCATCATCACCATCATCACCATCATCACCATCATCACCATCATCACCATCATCACCATCATCACCATCATCACCATCATCACCATCATCACCATCATCACCATCATCACCATCATCACCATCATCACCATCATCACCATCATCACCATCATCACTATCATCACCATCATCACCATCATCACCATCATCACCATCATCACCATCATCACCATCATCACCATCATCACCATCATCACCATCATCACCATCATCACCATCATCACCATCATCACCATCATCACCATCATCACCATCATCACCATCATCACCATCAACACCATCAACACCATCATCACCATCATCACCATCATCACCATCATCACCATAATCACCATAATCACCATCATCACCATCATCACCATCATCACCATCATCACCATCATCACCATCATCACCATCATCACCATCATCACCATCATCACCGTCATCACCATCATCACCATCATCACCATCATCACCATCATCACCATCATCACCATCATCACCATCAACACCATCATCACCATCATCACCATCGTCACCACGATAACGACCTTTTTGTTCGAAAATGTCACTTTTCAAGGAGATATCTGGTTTTCAGTTATCTGGCTCGGATACTCTTGGGTTTTTATGGGAAAAATGAAAGGTCTAGATATCGCAAAATCAAATGCATATTTGGAATCTGCATTCTTCGCTGATCACGATAACGAACTTTTTTGTTCGAAAATGTCATTTCCCACGGAGATATGAAGGGTTGCATTTTCTGACTCGGGTGCTCTTGGGTTTGTATCATCACCAGCATCACCATCATCACCATCATCACCATCATCACCGTCATCACCATCATCACAATCATCACCATCATCACCATCATCACCATCATCGCCATCATCACCATCATCACTAGCATCAACATCATCACCAGCATCACCAGCATCAACATCATCACCATCGCCACCATCATCACCATCATCACCATCATCACCATCATCACCATCATCACCATCATCACCATCATCACCATCATCACCATCATCACCATCATCACCATCATCACCATCATCACCATCATCACCATCATCACCATCATCACCATCATCACCATCATCACCATCATCACCATCATCACCATCATCACCATCATCAATATCATCACCATCATCACCATCATCACAATCATCACCATCATCACCATCATCACCATCATCACCATCATCACCATCATCACCATCATCACCATCATCACCATCATCACCATCATCACCATCATCACCATCATCACCATCACCACCATCATCACCATCATCACCATCATCACCATCATCACCATAATCACGATCATCACCATCATCACGATCATCACCATCATCACCATCATAACCATCATCACCATCATCACCATCATCACCATCATCACCATCATCTCCATCATCACCATCATCACCATCGCCACCATCATCACCATCATCACCATCATCACCATCATCACCATCATCACCATCATCACCATCATCACCATCATCACCATCATCACCATCATCACCGTCATCACCATCATCACCATCATCACCAGCATCAACATCATCACCAGCATCAACATCATCACCATCGCCACCATCATCACCATCATCACCATCATCACCATCATAACCATCATCACCGTCATCACCATCATCACCATCATCAGAATCGCCATTATCACCATCACCATCATCACCATCATCACCATCATCACCGTCATCACCATCATCACCATCATCACCATCATCACCATCATCACCATCATCACCATCAACACCATCATCACCATCATCACCATCATCACCATCATCACCATCATCACCATCATCACCATCATCACCATCATCACCATCATCATCATCATCACCATCATCACCATCATCACCATCATCACCATCATCACCATCATCACCATCATCACCATCATCACCATCGTCACCACGATAACGACCTTTTTGTTCGAAAATGTCACTTTTCAAGGAGATATCTGGTTTTCAGTTATCTGGCTCGGATACTCTTGGGTTTTTATGGGAAAAATGAAAGGTCGAGATATCGCAAAATCAATTTCATATTTGGATTCTGCACTCTTCGCTGACCACGATTACGAGCTTTTTTTCGAAAATGTAATTTTTCAGAGAGATATGAGGGCTTGCATTTTCTGACTCGGGTGCTCTTGGGTTTTTATGGGAAAAATCGAAGGTCTAGATATCGCAAAATCAAATGCATATTTGGAATCTGCATTCTTCGCTGATCACGATAACGAACTTTTTTGTTCGAAAATGTCATTTTTCACGGAGATATGAAGGCTTGCATTTTCTGACTCGGGTGCTCTTTGGTTTGTATCATCATCACCATCACCATCATCACCATCATCACCGTCATCACCATCATCACCATCATCACCATCATCACCATCATCACCATCATCACCATCATCACCATCATCACCATCATCACCATCATCACCATCATCACCATCATCACCATCATCACCATCATCACCATCATCACCATCATCACCATCATCACCATCATCACCATCATCACCATCATCACCATCATCACCATCATCACCATCATCACCATCATCACCATCATCACCATCATCACCATCATCACCATCATCACCATCATCACCATCACCACCATCATCACCATCATCACCATCATCACCATCATCACCATAATCACGATCATCACCATCATCACGATCATCACCATCATCACCATCATAACCATCATCACCATCATCACCATCATCACCATCATCACCATCATCACCATCATCTCCATCATCACCATCATCACCATCGCCACCATCATCACCATCATCACCATCATCACCATCATCACCATCATCACCATCATCACCATCATCACCATCATCACCATCATCACCGTCATCACCATCATCACCATCATCACCAGCATCAACATCATCACCAGCATCAACATCATCACCATCATCACCGTCATCACCATCATCACCATCATCACCAGCATCAACATCATCACCAGCATCAACATCATCACCATCGCCACCATCATCACCATCATCACCATCATCACCATCATAACCATCATCACCGTCATCACCATCATCACCATCATCAGAATCGCCATTATCACGATCATCACCATCATCACCATCATAACCATCATCACCATCATCACCATCATCACCATCATCACCATCATCTCCATCATCACCATCATCACCATCATCACCATCATCACCATCATCACCATCATCACCATCATCACCATCATCACCATCATCACCATCATCACCATCATCACCATCATCACCATCATCACCATCATCACCATCATCACCATCATCACCATCATCACCATCATCACCATCATCACCATCATCACCATCATCACCATCATCACCATCATCACCATCATCACCATCATCACCATCATCACAATCATCACCATCATCACCATCATCACCATCATCACCATCATCACCATCATCACCATCAACACCATCATCACCATCGTCACCACGATAACGACCTTTTTGTTCGAAAATGTGACTTTTCAAGGAGATATCTGGTATTCAGTTATCTGGCTCGGGTACTCTTGGGTTTTTATGGGAAAAATGAAAGGTCGAGATATCGCAAAATCAATTTCATATTTGGATCCTGCACTCTTCGCTGACCACGATTACGAGCTTTTTTTTCGAAAATGTAATTTTTCAGAGAGACTGACTCGGGTGCTCTTGGGTTTGTATGGGAAAAATCGAAGGTCGAGATATCGCAAAATAATTGCATATTTGGAATCTGCATTCTTCGCTGATCACGATAACGAGCTTTTTTGTTCGAAAATGTCATTTTTCAGGGAGATATAAAAACTTGAATTTTCTGACTCGGGTGCTCTTGGGTTTTTATGGGAAAAATCGAAGGTCTAGATATCGCAAAATCAAATGCATATTTGGAATCTGCATTCTTCGCTGATCACGATAACGAGCTTTTTTGTTTGAGCATCACCATCATCACCATCATCACCATCATCACCATCATCACAATCATCACCATCATCACCATCATCACCATCATCACCACCATCACCATCATCACAATCATCACCATCATCACCATCATCACCATCATCACCACGATAACGAGCTTTTTGTTCGAAAATGTAATTTTTCAGGGAGATATGAAGGCTTGCATTTTCTGACTCGGGTGCTCTTGGGTTTGTATGGGAAAAAACCAAGGTCGAGATATCCCAAAATCAATTGCATATTTCGAATCTGCATTCTTCGCTGATCACGATAACGAGCTTTTTTGTTCGAAAATGTAATTTTTCAGGGAGATATGAAAACTTGAATTTTCTGACTCGGGTGCTCTTGGGTTTTTATGGGAAAAATCGAAGGTCTAGATATCGCATAATCAAATGCATATTTGGAATCTGCATTCTTCGCTGATCACGATAACAAACTTTTTTGTTCGAAAATGTCATTTTTCACGGAGATAGGAGGGCTTGCATTTTCTGCCTCGGATGCTCTTGGGTTTTTATGGGAGAAATCGAAGGTCGAGATATCGCAAAATCAATTGCATATTTGGAATCTGCATTTTTCGCTGATCACGATAACGAGCTTTTTTGTTTGAGCATCACCATCATCACCATCATCACCATCATCACCATCATCACCATCATCACCATCATCACCATCATCACCATCATCACCATCATCACAATCATCACCATCATCACCATCATCACCATCATCACCACCATCACCATCATCACAATCATCACCATCATCACCATCATCACCATCATCACCATCATCACCATCATCACCATCATCACCATCATCACCATCATCACCATCATCACCATCATCACCATCATCACCATCATCAACATCATCCCCATCATCACCACGATAACGAGCTTTTTGTTCGAAAATGTAATTTTTCAGGGAGATATGAAGTCTTGCATTTTCTGACTCGGGTGCTATTGGGTTTGTATCATCACCAGCATCACCATCATCACCATCATCACCATCATCACCATCATCACCATCATCACCATCATCACCATCATCACCATCATCACAATAATCACCATCATCACAATCATCACCATCATCACCATCATCACCATCATCACCATCATCACCATCATCACCATCATCACCATCATCACCATCATCACCATCATCACCATCATCAACATCATCCCCATCATCACCACGATAACGAGCTTTTTGTTCGAAAATGTAATTTTTCAGGGAGATATGAAGTCTTGCATTTTCTGACTCGGGTGCTATTGGGTTTGTATCATCACCAGCATCACCATCATCACCATCATCACAATCATCACAATCATCACCATCATCACCATCATCACCATCATCACCATCATCACCATCATCAACATCATCACCATCATCACCACGATAACGAGCTTTTTGTTCGAAAATGTAATTTTTCAGGGAGATATGAAGGCTTGCATTTTCTGACTCGGGTGCTCTTGGGTTTGTATCATCACCAGCGTCAACATCATCACCATCGTCACCATCATCACCATCATCACCACGATAACGAGCTTTTTGTTCGAAAATGTAATTTTTCAGGGAGATATGAAGGCTTGCATTTTCTGACTCGGGTGCTCTTGGGTTTGTATGGGAAAAAACCAAGGTCGAGATATCGCAAAATCAATTGCACAATTCGAATCTGCATTCTTCGCTGATCACGATAACGAGCTTTTTTGTTCGAAAATGTCATTTTTCAGGGAGATATGAAAACTTGAATTTTCTGACTCGGGTGCTCTTGGGTTTTTATGGGAAAAATCGAAGGTCTAGATATCGCATAATCAAATGCATATTTGGAATCTGCATTCTTCGCTGATCACGATAACAAACTTTTTTGTTCGAAAATGTCATTTTTCACGGAGATATGAGGGCTTGCATTTTCTGCCTCGGATGCTCTTGGGTTTTTATGGGAGAAATCGAAGGTCGAAATATCGCAAAATCAATTGCATATTTGGAATCTGCATTTTTCGCTGATCACGATAACGAGCTTTTTTGTTTGAGCATCACCATCATCACCATCATCACCATCATCACCATCATCACCATCATCACCATCATCACCATCATCACCATCATCACCATCATCACCATCATCACCATCATCACCATCATCACCATCATCACCATCATCACCATCATCACCATCATCACCATCATCACCATCATCACCATCATCACCATCATCACCATCATCACCATCATCACCATCATCACCATCATCACCATCATCACCATCATCACCATCATCACCGTCATCACCATCATCACCATCATCACCAGCATCACCATCATCACCATCATCACCATCATCACCATAATCACCATCATCACCATCATCACCATCATCACCATCATCACCATCAACACCATCATCACCCTCATCACCATCATCACCATCATCACCATCATCACCGTCATCACCATCATCACCGTCATCACCATCATCACCATCATCACCATCATCACAATCATCACCATCATCACCATCATCACTAGCATCAACATCATCACCAGCATCAACATCATCACCATCGCCACCATCATCACCATCATCACCATCATCACCATCATCACCATCATCACCATCATCACCATCATCACCATCATCACCATCATCACCATCATAACCATCATCACCATCATCACCATCATCACCATCATCACCATCATCACCATCATCACCATCATAACCATCATCACAATCATCACCATCATCGCCATCATCACCATCATCACCATCATCACCATCATCACCATCATCACCATCAACACCATCATCACCATCATCACCATTATCACCATCATCACCATCATCACCATCATCACCATCATCACCATCATCACCATCATCACCATCATCACCATCATCACCATCATCACCATCATCACCATCATCACCATCATCACCATCATCACCATCATCACCATCATCACCATCATCACCATCATCACCATCATCACCATCATCACCATCATCACCATCATCACCATCATCACCATCATCACCATCATCACAATCATCACCATCATCACCATCATCACCATCATCACAATCATCACCATCATCACCATCATCACCATCATCACCATCATCACCATCATCACCATCATCACCATCATCACCATCATCACCATCATCACCATCATCAACATCATCCCCATCATCACCACGATAACGAGCTTTTTGTTCGAAAATGTAATTTTTCAGGGAGATATGAAGTCTTGCATTTTCTGACTCGGGTGCTATTGGGTTTGTATCATAACCAGCATCACCATCATCACCATCATCACCATCATCACCATCATCACCATCATCACCATCATCACAATCATCACCATCATCACCATCATCACCATCATCACCACCATCACCATCATCACAATCATCACCATCATCACCATCATCACCATCATCACCATCATCACCATCATCACCATCATCACCATCATCACCATCATCACCATCATCACCATCATCACCATCATCACCATCATCAACATCATCCCCATCATCACCACGATAACGAGCTTTTTGTTCGAAAATGTAATTTTTCAGGGAGATATGAAGTCTTGCATTTTCTGACTCGGGTGCTATTGGGTTTGTATCATCACCAGCATCACCATCATCACCATCATCACCATCATCACCATCATCACAATCATCACCATCATCACAATCATCACCATCATCACCATCATCACCATCATCACCATCATCACCATCATCACCGTCATCACCATCATCACCATAATCACCAGCATCACCATCATCACCATCATCACCATCATCACCATCATCACCATCATCACCATCATCACCATCATCACCATCATCACCATCATCACCATCATCACCATCATCACCATCATCACCATCATCACCATCATCACCATCATCACCATCATCACCATCATCACCATCATCACCATCATCACCATCATCACCATCATCACCATCATCACCATCATCACCATCATCACCATCATCACCATCATCACCATCATCACCATCATCACCATCATCACCATCATCACCATCATCACTATCATCACAATCATCACAATCATCACCATCATCACCATCATCACCATCATCACCATCATCACCATCATCAACATCATCACCATCATCACCACGATAACGAGCTTTTTGTTCGAAAATGTAATTTTTCAGGGAGATATGAAGGCTTGCATTTTCTGACTCGGGTGCTCTTGGGTTTGTATCATCACCAGCGTCAACATCATCACCATCGTCACCATCATCACCATCATCACCACGATAACGAGCTTTTTGTTCGAAAATGTAATTTTTCAGGGAGATATGAAGGCTTGCATTTTCTGACTCGGGTGCTCTTGGGTTTGTATGGGAAAAAACCAAGGTCGAGATATCGCAAAATCAATTGCACAATTCGAATCTGCATTCTTCGCTGATCACGATAACGAGCTTTTTTGTTCGAAAATGTGACTTTTCAAGGAGATATCTGGTATTCAGTTATCTGGCTCGGGTACTCTTGGGTTTTTATGGGAAAAATGAAAGGTCGAGATATCGCAAAATCAATTTCATATTTGGATCCTGCACTCTTCGCTGACCACGATTACGAGCTTTTTTTTCGAAAATGTAATTTTTCAGAGAGATATGAGGGCTTGCATTTTCTGACTCGGGTGCTCTTGGGTTTGTATGGGAAAAATCGAAGGTCGAGATATCGCAAAATAATTGCATATTTGGAATCTGCATTCTTCGCTGATCACGATAACGAGCTTTTTTGTTCGAAAATGTCATTTTTCAGGGAGATATAAAAACTTGAATTTTCTGACTCGGGTGCTCTTGGGTTTTTATGGGAAAAATCGAAGGTCTAGATATCGCAAAATCAAATGCATATTTGGAATCTGCATTCTTCGCTGATCACGATAACGAGCTTTTTTGTTTGAGCATCACCATCATCACCATCATCACCATCATCACCATCATCACAATCATCACCATCATCACCATCATCACCATCATCACCACCATCACCATCATCACAATCATCACCATCATCACCATCATCACCATCATCACCACGATAACGAGCTTTTTGTTCGAAAATGTAATTTTTCAGGGAGATATGAAGGCTTGCATTTTCTGACTCGGGTGCTCTTGGGTTTGTATGGGAAAAAACCAAGGTCGAGATATCCCAAAATCAATTGCATATTTCGAATCTGCATTCTTCGCTGATCACGATAACGAGCTTTTTTGTTCGAAAATGTAATTTTTCAGGGAGATATGAAAACTTGAATTTTCTGACTCGGGTGCTCTTGGGTTTTTATGGGAAAAATCGAAGGTCTAGATATCGCATAATCAAATGCATATTTGGAATCTGCATTCTTCGCTGATCACGATAACAAACTTTTTTGTTCGAAAATGTCATTTTTCACGGAGATAGGAGGGCTTGCATTTTCTGCCTCGGATGCTCTTGGGTTTTTATGGGAGAAATCGAAGGTCGAGATATCGCAAAATCAATTGCATATTTGGAATCTGCATTTTTCGCTGATCACGATAACGAGCTTTTTTGTTTGAGCATCACCATCATCACCATCATCACCATCATCACCATCATCACCATCATCACCATCATCACCATCATCACCATCATCACAATCATCACCATCATCACCATCATCACCATCATCACCATCATCACCATCATCACAATCATCACCATCATCACCATCATCACCATCATCACCATCATCACCATCATCACCATCATCACCATCATCACCATCATCACCATCATCACCATCATCACCATCATCACCATCATCACCATCATCACCATCATCACCATCATCACCATCATCACCATCATCAACATCATCCCCATCATCACCACGATAACGAGCTTTTTGTTCGAAAATGTCATTTTTCAGGGAGATATGAAAACTTGAATTTTCTGACTCGGGTGCTCTTGGGTTTTTATGGGAAAAATCGAAGGTCTAGATATCGCATAATCAAATGCATATTTGGAATCTGCATTCTTCGCTGATCACGATAACAAACTTTTTTGTTCGAAAATGTCATTTTTCACGGAGATATGAGGGCTTGCATTTTCTGCCTCGGATGCTCTTGGGTTTTTATGGGAGAAATCGAAGGTCGAAATATCGCAAAATCAATTGCATATTTGGAATCTGCATTTTTCGCTGATCACGATAACGAGCTTTTTTGTTTGAGCATCACCATCATCACCATCATCACCATCATCACCATCATCACCATCATCACCATCATCACCATCATCACCATCATCACCATCATCACCATCATCACCATCATCACCATCATCACCATCATCACCATCATCACCATCATCACCATCATCACCATCATCACCATCATCACCATCATCACCATCATCACCATCATCACCATCATCACCATCATCACCATCATCACCATCATCACCATCATCACCATCATCACCATCATCACCATCATCACCGTCATCACCGTCATCACCATCATCACCATCATCACCAGCATCACCATCATCACCATCATCACCATCATCACCATCATCACCATCATCACCATCATCACCATCATCACCATCATCACCATCAACACCATCAACACCATCATCACCGTCATCACCATCATCACCATCATCACCATCATCACCGTCATCACCATCATCACCGTCATCACCATCATCACCATCATCACCATCATCAACATCATCCCCATCATCACCACGATAACGAGCTTTTTGTTCGAAAATGTAATTTTTCAGGGAGATATGAAGTCTTGCATTTTCTGACTCGGGTGCTATTGGGTTTGTATCATCACCAGCATCACCATCATCACCATCATCACCATCATCACCATAATCACCATCATCACCATCATCACAATCATCACCATCATCACAATCATCACCATCATCACCATCATCACCATCATCACCATCATCACCATCATCACCGTCATCACCATCATCACCATAATCACCAGCATCACCATCATCACCATCATCACCATCATCACCATCATCACCATCGCCACCATCATCACCATCATCACCATCATCACCATCATCACCATCATCACCATCATCACCATCATCACCATCATAACCATCATCACCATCATCACCATCATCACCATCATCACAATCATCACCATCATCACCATCATCACCATCATCACCATCATCACCATCATCACCGTCATCACCATCATCACCATAATCACCAGCATCACCATCATCACCATCATCACCATCATCACCATCATCACCATCATCACCATCATCACCATCATCACCATCATCACCATCATCACCATCATCACCATCATCACCATCATCACCATCATCACCATCATCACCATCATCACCATCATCACCATCATCACCATCATCACCATCATCACCATCATCACCATCATCACCATCATCACCATCATCACCATCATCACCATCATCACAATCATCACCATCATCACCATCATCACCATCATCACAATCATCACCATCATCACCATCATCACCATCATCACCATCATCACCATCATCACCATCATCACCATCATCACCATCATCACCATCATCACCATCATCAACATCATCCCCATCATCACCACGATAACGAGCTTTTTGTTCGAAAATGTAATTTTTCACCATCACCATCATCACCATCATCACCATCATCACCATCATCACCATCATCACCATCATCACCATCATCACCATCATCACCATCATCACCATCATCAACATCATCCCCATCATCACCACGATAACGAGCTTTTTGTTCGAAAATGTAATTTTTCAGGGAGATATGAAGTCTTGCATTTTCTGACTCGGGTGCTATTGGGTTTGTATCATCACCAGCATCACCATCATCACCATCATCACCATCATCACCATCATCACCATCATCACCATCATCACAATCATCACCATCATCACCATCATCACCATCATCACCACCATCACCATCATCACAATCATCACCATCATCACCATCATCACCATCATCACCATCATCACCATCATCACCATCATCACCATCATCACCATCATCACCATCATCACCATCATCACCATCATCACCATCATCACCATCATCACCATCATCACCATCATCACCATCATCAACATCATCCCCATCATCACCACGATAACGAGCTTTTTGTTCGAAAATGTAATTTTTCAGGGAGATATGAAGTCTTGCATTTTCTGACTCGGGTGCTATTGGGTTTGTATCATCACCAGCATCACCATCATCACCATCATCACCATCATCACCATCATCACCATCATCACCGTCATCACCATCATCACCGTCATCACCATCATCACCATCATCACCATCATCACCATCATCACCATCATCACCATCATCACCATCATCACCATCATCACCATCATCACCATCATCACCATCATCACCATCATCACCATCATCACCATCATCACCATCATCACCATCATCACAATCATCACCATCATCACCATCATCACCATCATCACCATCATCACCATCATCACCATCATCACCATCAACACCATCATCACCATCGTCACCACGATAACGACCTTTTTGTTCGAAAATGTCACTTTTCAAGGAGATATCTGGTTTTCAGTTATCTGGCTCGGGTACTCTTGGGTTTTTATGGGAAAAATGAAAGGTCGAGATATCGCAAAATAATTGCATATTTGGAATCTGCATTCTTCGCTGATCACGATAACGAGCTTTTTTGTTCGAAAATGTCATTTTTCAGGGAGATATGAAAACTTGAATTTTCTGACTCGGGTGCTCTTGGGTTTTTATGGGAAAAATCGAAGGTCTAGATATCGCAAAATCAAATGCATATTTGGAATCTGCATTCTTCGCTGATCACGATAACGAGCTTTTTCGTTTGAGCATCACCATCATCACCATCATCACCATCATCACCATCATCACAATCATCACAATCATCACCATCATCACCATCATCACCATCATCACCATCATCACCATCAACACCATCATCACCATCATCACCATCATCACCGTCATCACCATCATCACCATCATCACCATCATCAACATCATCACCATCATCACCATCATCACCATCATCACCATCATCACCATCATCACCGTCATCACCATCATCACCATCATCACCATCATCACAATCATCACCATCATCACCATCATCACCATCATCACCATCATCACCATAATCACGATCATCACCATCATAACCATCATCACCATCATCACCGTCATCACCATCATCACCATCATCACCATCATCACAATCATCACCATCATCACCATCATCACCATCATCACCATCATAACCATCATCACCATCATCACCATCATCACCGTCATCACCATCATCACCATCATCACCATCATCACAATCATCACCATCATCACCATCATCACCATCATCACCATCATCACCATCATCACCATCATCACCATCATCACCATCATCACCATCATCACCATCATCACCATCATCACCATCATCACCATCATCACCATCATCACCATCATCACCATCATCACCATCATCACCATCATCACCATCATCACCATCATCACCATCATCACCATCATCACAATCATCACCATCATCACCATCATCACCATCATCACCATCATCACCATCATCACCATCATCACCATCATCACCATCAACACCATCATCACCATCGTCACCACGATAACGACCTTTTTGTTCGAAAATGTGACTTTTCAAGGAGATATCTGGTATTCAGTTATCTGGCTCGGGTACTCTTGGGTTTTTATGGGAAAAATGAAAGGTCGAGATATCGCAAAATCAATTTCATATTTGGATCCTGCACTCTTCGCTGACCACGATTACGAGCTTTTTTTTCGAAAATGTAATTTTTCAGAGAGATATGAGGGCTTGCATTTTCTGACTCGGGTGCTCTTGGGTTTGTATGGGAAAAATCGAAGGTCGAGATATCGCAAAATAATTGCATATTTGGAATCTGCATTCTTCGCTGATCACGATAACGAGCTTTTTTGTTCGAAAATGTCATTTTTCAGGGAGATATGAAAACTTGAATTTTCTGACTCGGGTGCTCTTGGGTTTTTATGGGAAAAATCGAAGGTCTAGATATCGCAAAATCAAATGCATATTTGGAATCTGCATTCTTCGCTGATCACGATAACGAGCTTTTTTGTTTGAGCATCACCATCATCACCATCATCACCATCATCACCATCATCACCATCATCACCATCATCACCATCATCACCATCATCACCATCATCACAATCATCACCATCATCACCATCATCACCATCATCACCATCATCACCATCATCACCATCATCAACATCATCCCCATCATCACCACGATAACGAGCTTTTTGTTCGAAAATGTAATTTTTCAGGGAGATATGAAGTCTTGCATTTTCTGACTCGGGTGCTATTGGGTTTGTATCATCACCAGCATCACCATCATCACCATCATCACCATCATCACCATCATCACCATCATCACCATCATCACAATCATCACCATCATCACCATCATCACCATCATCACCACCATCACCATCATCACAATCATCACCATCATCACCATCATCACCATCATCACCATCATCACCATCATCACCATCATCACCATCATCACCATCATCACCATCATCACCATCATCACCATCATCACCATCATCACCATCATCAACATCATCCCCATCATCACCACGATAACGAGCTTTTTGTTCGAAAATGTAATTTTTCAGGGAGATATGAAGTCTTGCATTTTCTGACTCGGGTGCTATTGGGTTTGTATCATCACCAGCATCACCATCATCACCATCATCACCATCATCACCATCATCACCGTCATCACCATCATCACCGTCATCACCATCATCACCATCATCACCATCATCACCATCATCACCATCATCACCATCATCACCATCATCACCATCATCACCATCATCACCATCATCACCATCATCACCATCATCACCATCATCACCATCATCACCATCATCACCATCATCACAATCATCACCATCATCACCATCATCACCATCATCACCATCATCACCATCATCACCATCATCACCATCAACACCATCATCACCATCGTCACCACGATAACGACCTTTTTGTTCGAAAATGTCACTTTTCAAGGAGATATCTGGTTTTCAGTTATCTGGCTCGGGTACTCTTGGGTTTTTATGGGAAAAATGAAAGGTCGAGATATCGCAAAATAATTGCATATTTGGAATCTGCATTCTTCGCTGATCACGATAACGAGCTTTTTTGTTCGAAAATGTCATTTTTCAGGGAGATATGAAAACTTGAATTTTCTGACTCGGGTGCTCTTGGGTTTTTATGGGAAAAATCGAAGGTCTAGATATCGCAAAATCAAATGCATATTTGGAATCTGCATTCTTCGCTGATCACGATAACGAGCTTTTTCGTTTGAGCATCACCATCATCACCATCATCACCATCATCACCATCATCACAATCATCACAATCATCACCATCATCACCATCATCACCATCATCACCATCATCACCATCATCACCATCAACACCATCATCACCATCATCACCATCATCACCGTCATCACCATCATCACCATCATCACCATCATCACCATCATCACCATCATCACCATCATCACCATCATCACCATCATCACCATCATCACCATCATCACCATCATCACCATCATCACCATCATCACAATCATCACCATCATCACCATCATCACCATCATCACCATCATCACCATAATCACGATCATCACCATCATAACCATCATCACCATCATCACCGTCATCACCATCATCACCATCATCACCATCATCACAATCATCACCATCATCACCATCATCACCATCATAACCATCATCACCATCATCACCATCATCACCGTCATCACCATCATCACCATCATCACCATCATCACAATCATCACCATCATCACCATCATCACCATCATCACCATCATCACCATCATCACCATCATCACCATCATCACCATCATCACCATCATCACCATCATCACCATCATCACCATCATCACCATCATCACCATCATCACCATCATCACCATCATCACCATCATCACCATCATCACCATCATCACCATCATCACCATCATCACCATCATCACCATCATCACCATCATCACCATCATCACAATCATCACCATCATCACCATCATCACCATCATTACCATCATCACCATCATCACCATCATCACCATCAACACCATCATCACCATCATCACCATCGTCACCACGATAACGACCTTTTTGTTCGAAAATGTGACTTTTCAAGGAGATATCTGGTATTCAGTTATCTGGCTCGGGTACTCTTGGGTTTTTATGGGAAAAATGAAAGGTCGAGATATCGCAAAATCAATTTCATATTTGGATCCTGCACTCTTCGCTGACCACGATTACGAGCTTTTTTTTCGAAAATGTAATTTTTCAGAGAGATATGAGGGCTTGCATTTTCTGACTCGGGTGCTCTTGGGTTTTGTATGGGAAAAATCGAAGGTCGAGATATCGCAAAATAATTGCATATTTGGAATCTGCATTCTTCGCTGATCACGATAACGAGCTTTTTTGTTCGAAAATGTCATTTTTCAGGGAGATATAAAAACTTGAATTTTCTGACTCGGGTGCTCTTGGGTTTTTATGGGAAAAATCGAAGGTCTAGATATCGCAAAATCAAATGCATATTTGGAATCTGCATTCTTCGCTGATCACGATAACGAGCTTTTTTGTTTGAGCATCACCATCATCACCATCATCACCATCATCACCATCATCACCATCATCACCATCATCACCATCATCACCATCATCACCATCATCACCATCATCACCATCATCACCATCATCACCATCATCACCATCATCACCATCATCACCATCATCACCATCATCACCATCATCACCATCATCACCATCATCACCATCATCACCATCATCACCATCATCACCATCATCACCATCATCACCATCATCACAATCATCACCATCATCACCATCATCACCATCATTACCATCATCACCATCATCACCATCATCACCATCAACACCATCATCACCATCATCACCATCGTCACCACGATAACGACCTTTTTGTTCGAAAATGTGACTTTTCAAGGAGATATCTGGTATTCAGTTATCTGGCTCGGGTACTCTTGGGTTTTTATGGGAAAAATGAAAGGTCGAGATATCGCAAAATCAATTTCATATTTGGATCCTGCACTCTTCGCTGACCACGATTACGAGCTTTTTTTTCGAAAATGTAATTTTTCAGGGAGATATGAAGGCTTGCATTTTCTGACTCGGGTGCTCTTGGGTTTGTATGGGAAAAAACCAAGGTCGAGATATCCCAAAATCAATTGCATATTTCGAATCTGCATTCTTCGCTGATCACGATAACGAGCTTTTTTGTTCGAAAATGTAATTTTTCAGGGAGATATGAAAACTTGAATTTTCTGACTCGGGTGCTCTTGGGTTTTTATGGGAAAAATCGAAGGTCTAGATATCGCATAATCAAATGCATATTTGGAATCTGCATTCTTCGCTGATCACGATAACAAACTTTTTTGTTCGAAAATGTCATTTTTCACGGAGATAGGAGGGCTTGCATTTTCTGCCTCGGATGCTCTTGGGTTTTTATGGGAGAAATCGAAGGTCGAGATATCGCAAAATCAATTGCATATTTGGAATCTGCATTTTTCGCTGATCACGATAACGAGCTTTTTTGTTTGAGCATCACCATCATCACCATCATCACCATCATCACCATCATCACCATCATCACCATCATCACCATCATCACCATCATCACCATCATCACAATCATCACCATCATCACCATCATCACCATCATCACCACCATCACCATCATCACAATCATCACCATCATCACCATCATCACCATCATCACCATCATCACCATCATCACCATCATCACCATCATCACCATCATCACCATCATCACCATCATCACCATCATCAACATCATCCCCATCATCACCACGATAACGAGCTTTTTGTTCGAAAATGTAATTTTTCAGGGAGATATGAAGTCTTGCATTTTCTGACTCGGGTGCTGTTGGGTTTGTATCATCACCAGCATCACCATCATCACCATCATCACCATCATCACCATCATCACCATCATCACCATCATCACCATCATCACAATCATCACCATCATCACAATCATCACCATCATCACCATCATCACCATCATCACCATCATCACCGTCATCACCATCATCACCATAATCACCAGCATCACCATCATCACCATCATCACCATCATCACCATCATCACCATCATCACCATCATCACCATCATCACCATCATCACCATCATCACCATCATCACCATCATCACCATCATCACCATCATCACCATCATCACCATCATCACCATCATCACCATCATCACCATCATCACCATCATCACAATCATCACCATCATCACCATCATCACCATCATAACCATCATCACCATCATCACCATCATCACCGTCATCACCATCATCACCATCATCACCATCATCACAATCATCACCATCATCACCATCATCACCATCATCACCATCATCACCATCATCACCATCATCACCATCATCACCATCATCACCATCATCACCATCATCACCATCATCACCATCATCACCATCATCACCATCATCACCATCATCACCATCATCACCATCATCACCATCATCACCATCATCACCATCATCACCATCATCACCATCATCACCATCATCACCATCATCACCATCATCACCATCATCACCATCATCACCATCATCACCATCATCACCATCATCACAATCATCACCATCATCACCATCATCACCATCATAACCATCATCACCATCATCACCATCATCACCGTCATCACCATCATCACCATCATCACCATCATCACAATCATCACCATCATCACCATCATCACCATCATCACCATCATCACCATCATCACCATCATCACCATCATCACCATCATCACCATCATCACCATCATCACCATCATCACCATCATCACCATCATCACCATCATCACCATCATCACCATCATCACCATCATCACCATCATCACCATCATCACCATCATCACCATCATCACCATCATCACCATCATCACCATCATCACAATCATCACCATCATCACCATCATCACCATCATCACCATCATCACCATCATCACCATCATCACCATCATCACCATCATCACCATCATCACCATCATCACCATCATCACCATCATCACCATCATCACCATCATCACCATCATCACCATCATCACCATCATCACCATCATCACCATCATCACCATCATCACCATCATCACCATCATCACCATCATCACCATCATCACCATCATCACCATCATCACCATCATCACCATCATCACCATCATCACCATCATCACCATCATCACCATCATCACCATCATCACCATCATCACCATCATCACCATCATCACAATCATCACCATCATCACCATCATCACCATCATCACCATCATCACCATCATCACCATCATCACCATCAACACCATCATCACCATCATCACCATCGTCACCACGATAACGACCTTTTTGTTCGAAAATGTGACTTTTCAAGGAGATATCTGGTATTCAGTTATCTGGCTCGGGTACTCTTGGGTTTTTATGGGAAAAATGAAAGGTCGAGATATCGCAAAATCAATTTCATATTTGGATCCTGCACTCTTCGCTGACCACGATTACGAGCTTTTTTTTCGAAAATGTAATTTTTCAGAGAGATATGAGGGCTTGCATTTTCTGACTCGGGTGCTCTTGGGTTTTGTATGGGAAAAATCGAAGGTCGAGATATCGCAAAATAATTGCATATTTGGAATCTGCATTCTTCGCTGATCACGATAACGAGCTTTTTTGTTCGAAAATGTCATTTTTCAGGGAGATGTAAAAACTTGAATTTTCTGACTCGGGTGCTCTTGGGTTTTTATGGGAAAAATCGAAGGTCTAGATATCGCAAAATCAAATGCATATTTGGAATCTGCATTCTTCGCTGATCACGATAACGAGCTTTTTTGTTTGAGCATCACCATCATCACCATCATCACCATCATCACCATCATCACAATCATCACCATCATCACCATCATCACCATCATCACCACCATCACCACGATAACGAGCTTTTTGTTCGAAAATGTAATTTTTCAGGGAGATATGAAGGCTTGCATTTTCTGACTCGGGTGCTCTTGGGTTTGTATGGGAAAAAACCAAGGTCGAGATATCCCAAAATCAATTGCATATTTCGAATCTGCATTCTTCGCTGATCACGATAACGAGCTTTTTTGTTCGAAAATGTAATTTTTCAGGGAGATATGAAAACTTGAATTTTCTGACTCGGGTGCTCTTGGGTTTTTATGGGAAAAATCGAAGGTCTAGATATCGCATAATCAAATGCATATTTGGAATCTGCATTCTTCGCTGATCACGATAACAAACTTTTTTGTTCGAAAATGTCATTTTTCACGGAGATAGGAGGGCTTGCATTTTCTGCCTCGGATGCTCTTGGGTTTTTATGGGAGAAATCGAAGGTCGAGATATCGCAAAATCAATTGCATATTTGGAATCTGCATTTTTCGCTGATCACGATAACGAGCTTTTTTGTTTGAGCATCACCATCATCACCATCATCACCATCATCACCATCATCACCATCATCACCATCATCACCATCATCACCATCATCACAATCATCACCATCATCACCATCATCACCATCATCACCACCATCACCATCATCACAATCATCACCATCATCACCATCATCACCATCATCACCATCATCACCATCATCACCATCATCACCATCATCACCATCATCACCATCATCACCATCATCACCATCATCACCATCATCAACATCATCCCCATCATCACCACGATAACGAGCTTTTTGTTCGAAAATGTAATTTTTCAGGGAGATATGAAGTCTTGCATTTTCTGACTCGGGTGCTGTTGGGTTTGTATCATCACCAGCATCACCATCATCACCATCATCACAATCATCACCATCATCACCATCATCACCATCATCACCATCATCACAATCATCACCATCATCACAATCATCACCATCATCACCATCATCACCATCATCACCATCATCACCATCATCACCGTCATCACCATCATCACCATAATCACCAGCATCACCATCATCACCATCATCACCATCATCACCATCATCACCATCATCACCATCATCACCATCATCACCATCATCACCATCATCACCATCATCACCATCATCACCATCATCACCATCATCACCATCATCACCATCATCACCATCATCACCATCATCACCATCATCACCATCATCACCATCATCACCATCATCACCATCATCACCATCATCACCATCATCACCATCATCACCATCATCACCATCATCACTATCATCACAATCATCACAATCATCACCATCATCACCATCATCACCATCATCACCATCATCACCATCATCAACATCATCACCATCATCACCATCATCACCACGATAACGAGCTTTTTGTTCGAAAATGTAATTTTTCAGGGAGATATGAAGGCTTGCATTTTCTGACTCGGGTGCTCTTGGGTTTGTATCATCACCAGCGTCAACATCATCACCATCGTCACCATCATCACCATCATCACCACGATAACGAGCTTTTTGTTCGAAAATGTAATTTTTCAGGGAGATATGAAGGCTTGCATTTTCTGACTCGGGTGCTCTTGGGTTTGTATGGGAAAAAACCAAGGTCGAGATATCGCAAAATCAATTGCACAATTCGAATCTGCATTCTTCGCTGATCACGATAACGAGCTTTTTTGTTCGAAAATGTCATTTTTCAGGGAGATATGAAAACTTGAATTTTCTGACTCGGGTGCTCTTGGGTTTTTATGGGAAAAATCGAAGGTCTAGATATCGCATAATCAAATGCATATTTGGAATCTGCATTCTTCGCTGATCACGATAACAAACTTTTTTGTTCGAAAATGTCATTTTTCACGGAGATATGAGGGCTTGCATTTTCTGCCTCGGATGCTCTTGGGTTTTTATGGGAGAAATCGAAGGTCGAAATATCGCAAAATCAATTGCATATTTGGAATCTGCATTTTTCGCTGATCACGATAACGAGCTTTTTTGTTTGAGCATCACCATCATCACCATCATCACCATCATCACCATCATCACCATCATCACCATCATCACCATCATCACCATCATCACCATCATCACCATCATCACCATCATCACCGTCATCACCATCATCACCATCATCACCAGCATCACCATCATCACCATCATCACCATCATCACCATCATCACCATCATCACCATCATCACCATCATCACCATCATCACCATCAACACCATCATCACCGTCATCACCATCATCACCATCATCACCATCATCACCGTCATCACCATCATCACCATCATCACCATCATCACCATCATCACCATCATCACCATCATCACCATCATAACCATCATCACCATCATCACCATCATCACCATCATCACCATCATCACCATCATCACCATCATCACCATCATAACCATCATCACAATCATCACCATCATCGCCATCATCACCATCATCACCATCATCACCATCATCACCATCATCACCATCATCACCATCATCACCATCATCACCATCATCACCATCATCACCATCATCACCATCATCACCATCATCACCATCATCACCATCATCACCATCATCACCATCATCACCATCATCACCATCATCACCATCATCACCATCATCACCATCATCACCATCATCACCATCATCACCATCATCACCATCATCACCATCATCACCATCATCACCATCATCACCATCATCACAATCATCACCATCATCACCATCATCACCATCATCACAATCATCACCATCATCACCATCATCACCATCATCACCATCATCACCATCAACACAATCATCACCATCATCACCATCATCACCATCATCACCATCATCACCATCATCACCATCATCACCATCATCACCATCATCACCATCATCACCATCATCACCATCATCACCATCATCACCATCATCACCATCATCACCAGCATCAACATCATCACCATCATCACCATCATCACCACGATAACGACCTTTTTGTTCGAAAATGTGACTTTTCAAGGAGATATCTGGTATTCAGTTATCTGGCTCGGGTACTCTTGGGTTTTTATGGGAAAAATGAAAGGTCGAGATATCGCAAAATCAATTTCATATTTGGATCCTGCACTCTTCGCTGACCACGATTACGAGCTTTTTTTTCGAAAATGTAATTTTTCAGAGAGATATGAGGGCTTGCATTTTCTGACTCGGGTGCTCTTGGGTTTGTATGGGAAAAATCGAAGGTCGAGATATCGCAAAATAATTGCATATTTGGAATCTGCATTCTTCGCTGATCACGATAACGAGCTTTTTTGTTCGAAAATGTCATTTTTCAGGGAGATATGAAAACTTGAATTTTCTGACTCGGGTGCTCTTGGGTTTTTATGGGAAAAATCGAAGGTCTAGATATCGCAAAATCAAATGCATATTTGGAATTTGCATTCTTCGCTGATCACGATAACGAGTTTTTTTGTTCGAAAATGTCATTTTTCAGGGAGATATGAAAACTTGAATTTTCTGATTCGGGTGCTCTTGGGTTTTTATGGGAAAAATCGAAGGTCTAGATATCGCAAAATCAAATGCATATTTGGAATCTGCATTCTTCGCTGATCACGATAACGAACTTTTTTGTTCGAAAATGTCATTTTTCAGGGAGTTATGAAAACTTGAATTTTCTGACTCGGGTGCTCTTGGGTTTTTATGGGAAAAATTGAAGGTCGAGATATCGCAAAATCAATTGCATATTTGGAATTTGCGTTCTTCGATAATTACGATAACGAGCTTTTTGGTCGAAAATGTCATTTTTCAGGGAGATATGAAAACTTGAATTTTCTGACTCGGGTGCTCTTGGGTTTTTATGGGAAAAATCGAAGATCTAGATATCGCAAAATCAAATGCATATTTGGAATCTGCATTCTTCGCTGATCACGATAACGAACTTTTTTGTTCGAAAATGTCATTTTTCACGGAGATATGAGGGCTTGCATTTTCTGACTCGGGTGCTCTTGGGTTTTTATGGGAAAAATCGAAGATCTGGATATCGCATAATCAAATGCATATTTGGAATCTGTATTCTTCGGTGATCACGATAACGAACTTTTTTGTTCGAAAATGTCATTTTTCACGGAGATATGAGGGCTTGCATTTTCTGACTCGGATGCTCTTGGGTTTTTATGGGAGAAATCGAAGGTCGAGATATCGCAAAATCAATTGAATATTTGGAATCTGCATTCTTCGCTGATCACGATAACGAGCTTTTTTGTTTGAAAATGTCACTTTTCAAGGAGATATCTGGTTTTCAGTTATCTGGCTCGGGTACTCTTGGGTTTTTATGGGAAAAATGAAAGGTCGAGATATCGCAAAATCAATTTCATATTTGGATTCTGCACTCTTCACTGACCACGATTACGAGCTTTTTTGTTTGAGCATCACCATCATCACCATCATCACCATCATCACCATCATCACCATCATCACCATCATCACCATCATCACCATCATCACCATCATCACCATCATCACCATCATCACCATCATCACCATCATCACCATCATCACCATCATCACCGTCATCACCATCATCACCATCATCACCAGCATCACCATCATCACCATCATCACCATCATCACCATCATCACCATCATCACCATCATCACCATCAACACCATCATCACCGTCATCACCATCATCACCATCATCACCATCATCACCATCATCACCGTCATCACCATCATCACCGTCATCACCATCATCACCATCATCACCATCATCACAATCATCACCATCATCACCATCATCACCATCATCACCATCATCACTAGCATCAACATCATCACCAGCATCAACATCATCACCATCGCCACCATCATCACCATCATCACCATCATCACCATCATCACCATCATCACCATCATCACCATCATAACCATCATCACCATCATCACCATCATCACCATCATCACCATCATCACCATCATCACCATCATAACCATCATCACAATCATCACCATCATCGCCATCATCACCATCATCACCATCATCACCATCATCACCATCATCACCATCAACACCATCATCACCATCATCACCATCATCACCATCATCACCATCATCACCATCATCACCATCATCACCATCATCACCATCATCACCATCATCACCATCATCACCATCATCACCATCATCACCATCATCACCATCATCACAATCATCACCATCATCACCATCATCACCATCATCACAATCATCACCATCATCACCATCATCACCATCATCACCATCAACACAATCATCACCATCATCACCATCATCACCATCATCACCATCATCACCATCATCACCATCATCACCATCATCACCATCATCACCATCATCACCATCATCACCATCATCACCATCATCACCATCATCACCATCATCACCATCATCACCAGCATCAACATCATCACCATCATCACCATCATCACCATCATCACCAGCATCAACATCATCACCATCATCACCATCATCACCACGACAACGACCTTTTTGTTCGAAAATGTGACTTTTCAAGGAGATATCTGGTATTCAGTTATCTGGCTCGGGTACTCTTGGGTTTTTATGGGAAAAATGAAAGGTCGAGATATCGCAAAATCAATTTCATATTTGGATCCTGCACTCTTCGCTGACCACGATTACGAGCTTTTTTTTCGAAAATGTAATTTTTCAGAGAGATATGAGGGATTGCATTTTCTGACTCGGGTGCTCTTGGGTTTGTATGGGAAAAATCGAAGGTCGAGATATCGCAAAATAATTGCATATTTGGAATCTGCATTCTTCGCTGATCACGATAACGAGCTTTTTTGTTCGAAAATGTCATTTTTCAGGGAGATATGAAAACTTGAATTTTCTGACTCGGGTGCTCTTGGGTTTTTATGGGAAAAATCGAAGGTCTAGATATCGCAAAATCAAATGCATATTTGGAATCTGCATTCTTCGCTGATCACGATAACGAGCTTTTTTGTTTGAGCATCACCATCATCACCATCATCACCATCATCACCATCATCACAATCATCACCATCATCACCATCATCACCATCATCACCATCATCACCATCATCACCACCATCACTATCATCACAATCATCACCATCATCACCATCATCACCATCATCACCACGATAACGAGCTTTTTTTTCGAAAATGTAATTTTTCAGGGAGATATGAAGGCTTGCATTTTCTGACTCGGGTGCTCTTGGGTTTGTATGGGAAAAAACCAAGGTCGAGATATCGCAAAATCAATTGCATATTTGGAATCTGCATTCTTCGCTGATCACGATAACGAGCTTTTTTGTTCGAAAATGTCATTTTTCGGGGAGATATGAAAACTTGAATTTTCTGACTCGGGTGCTCTTGGGTTTTTATGGGAAAAAATCGAAGGTCTAGATATCGCATAATCAAATGCATATTTGGAATCTGCATTCTTCGCTGATCACGATAACGAGCTTTTTTTTCGAAAATGTAATTTTTCAGGGAGATATGAAGGCTTGCATTTTCTGACTCGGGTGCTCTTGGGTTTGTATGGGAAAAAACCAAGGTCGAGATATCGCAAAATCAATTGCATATTTGGAATCTGCATTCTTCGCTGATCACGATAACGAGCTTTTTTGTTCGAAAATGTCATTTTTCGGGGAGATATGAAAACTTGAATTTTCTGACTCGGGTGCTCTTGGGTTTTTATGGGAAAAAATCGAAGGTCTAGATATCGCATAATCAAATGCATATTTGGAATCTGCATTCTTCGCTGATCACGATAACGAGTTTTTTTGTTCGAAAATGTCATTTTTCAGGGAGATATGAAAACTTGAATTTTCTGATTCGGGTGCTCTTGGGTTTTTATGGGAAAAATCGAAGGTCTAGATATCGCAAAATCAAATGCATATTTGGAATCTGCATTCTTCGCTGATCACGATAACGAACTTTTTTGTTCGAAAATGTCATTTTTCAGGGAGTTATGAAAACTTGAATTTTCTGACTCGGGTGCTCTTGGGTTTTTATGGGAAAAATTGAAGGTCGAGATATCGCAAAATCAATTGCATATTTCGAATTTGCGTTCTTCGATGATCACGATAACGAGCTTTTTGGTCGAAAATGTCATTTTTCAGGGAGATATGAAAGCTTGAATTTTCTGACTCGGGTGCTCTTGGGTTTTTATGGGAAAAATCGAAGATCTAGATATCGCATAATCAAATGCATATTTGGAATCTGTATTCTTCGCTGATCACGATAACGAGCTTTTTTGTTCGAAAATGTCATTTTTCGGGGAGATATGAAAACTTGAATTTTCTGACTCGGGTGCTCTTGGGTTTTTATGGGAAAAAATCGAAGGTCGAGATATCGCAAAATCAATTGAATATTTGGAATCTGCATTCTTCGCTGATCACGATAACGAGCTTTTTTGTTCGAAAATGTCATTTTTCAGGGAGTTATGAAAACTTGAATTTTCTGACTCGGGTGCTCTTGGGTTTTTATGGGAAAAATTGAAGGTCGAGATATCGCAAAATCAATTGCATATTTCGAATTTGCGTTCTTCGATGATCACGATAACGAGCTTTTTGGTCGAAAATGTCATTTTTCAGGGAGATATGAAAACTTGAATTTTCTGACTCGGGTGCTCTTGGGTTTTTATGGGAAAAATTGAAGGTCGAGATATCGCATAATCAAATGCATATTTGGAATCTGCATTCTTCGCTGATCACGATAACGAACTTTTTTGTTCGAAAATGTCATTTTTCACGGAGATATGAGGGCTTGCATTTTCTGACTCGGGTGCTCTTGGGTTTTTATGGGAAAAATCGAAGATCTAGATATCGCATAATCAAATGCATATTTGGAATCTGTATTCTTCGCTGATCACGATAACGAACTTTTTTGTTCGAAAATGTCATTTTTCACGGAGATATGAGGGCTTGCATTTTCTGACTCGGATGCTCTTGGGTTTTTATGGGAGAAATCGAAGGTCGAGATATCGCAAAATCAATTGAATATTTGGAATCTGCATTCTTCGCTGATCACGATAACGAGCTTTTTTGTTTGAAAATGTCACTTTTCAAGGAGATATCTGGTTTTCAGTTATCTGGCTCGGGTACTCTTGGGTTTTTATGGGAAAAATGAAAGGTCGAGATATCGCAAAATCAATTTCATATTTGGATTCTGCACTCTTCACTGACCACGATTACGAGCTTTTTTGTTTGAGCATCACCATCATCACCATCATCACCATCATCACCATCATCAGCATCATCACCATCATCACCATCATCACCATCATCACCATCATCACCATCATCACCATCATCACCATCATCACCATCATCACCATCATCACCGTCATCACCATCATCACCATCATCACCAGCATCACCATCATCACCATCATCACCATCATCACCATCATCACCATCATCACCATCATCACCATCATCACCATCAACACCATCATCACCGTCATCACCATCATCACCATCATCACCATCATCACCATCATCACCGTCATCACCATCATCACCGTCATCACCATCATCACCATCATCACCATCATCACAATCATCACCATCATCACCATCATCACCATCATCACTAGCATCAACATCATCACCAGCATCAACATCATCACCATCGCCACCATCATCACCATCATCACCATCATCACCATCATCACCATCATCACCATCATCACCATCATAACCATCATCACCATCATCACCATCATCACCATCATCACCATCATCACCATCATCACCATCATCACCATCATCACAATCATCACCATCATCGCCATCATCACCATCATCACCATCATCACCATCATCACCATCATCACCATCAACACCATCATCACCATCATCACCATCATCACCATCATCACCATCATCACCATCATCACCATCATCACCATCATCACCATCATCACCATCATCACAATCATCACCATCATCACCATCATCACCATCATCACAATCATCACCATCATCACCATCATCACCATCATCACCATCATCACCAGCATCAACATCATCACCATCATCACCATCATCACCATCATCACCAGCATCAACATCATCACCATCATCACCATCATCACCACGACAACGACCTTTTTGTTCGAAAATGTGACTTTTCAAGGAGATATCTGGTATTCAGTTATCTGGCTCGGGTACTCTTGGGTTTTTATGGGAAAAATGAAAGGTCGAGATATCGCAAAATCAATTTCATATTTGGATCCTGCACTCTTCGCTGACCACGATTACGAGCTTTTTTTTCGAAAATGTAATTTTTCAGAGAGATATGAGGGCTTGCATTTTCTGACTCGGGTGCTCTTGGGTTTGTATGGGAAAAATCGAAGGTCGAGATATCGCAAAATAATTGCATATTTGGAATCTGCATTCTTCGCTGATCACGATAACGAGCTTTTTTGTTCGAAAATGTCATTTTTCAGGGAGATATGAAAACTTGAATTTTCTGACTCGGGTGCTCTTGGGTTTTTATGGGAAAAATCGAAGGTCTAGATATCGCAAAATCAAATGCATATTTGGAATCTGCATTCTTCGCTGATCACGATAACGAGCTTTTTTGTTTGAGCATCACCATCATCACCATCATCACCATCATCACCATCATCACAATCATCACCATCATCACCATCATCACCATCATCACCATCATCACCATCATCACCACCATCACTATCATCACAATCATCACCATCATCACCATCATCACCATCATCACCATCATCACCACGATAACGAGCTTTTTGTTCGAAAATGTAATTTTTCAGGGAGATATGAAGGCTTGCATTTTCTGACTCGGGTGCTCTTGGGTTTGTATGGGAAAAAACCAAGGTCGAGATATCGCAAAATCAATTGCACAATTCGAATCTGCATTCTTCGCTGACCACGATTACGAGCTTTTTTTTCGAAAATGTAATTTTTCAGGGAGATATGAAGGCTTGCATTTTCTGACTCGGGCGCTCTTGGGTTTTTATGGGAAAAAATCGAAGGTCTAGATATCGCATAATCAAATGCATATTTGGAATCTGCATTCTTCGCTGATCACGATAACGAGTTTTTTTGTTCGAAAATGTCATTTTTCAGGGAGATATGAAAACTTGAATTTTCTGATTCGGGTGCTCTTGGGTTTTTATGGGAAAAATCGAAGGTCTAGATATCGCAAAATCAAATGCATATTTGGAATCTGCATTCTTCGCTGATCACGATAACGAACTTTTTTGTTCGAAAATGTCATTTTTCAGGGAGTTATGAAAACTTGAATTTTCTGACTCGGGTGCTCTTGGGTTTTTATGGGAAAAATTGAAGGTCGAGATATCGCAAAATCAATTGCATATTTCGAATTTGCGTTCTTCGATGATCACGATAACCAGCTTTTTTGTTCGAAAATGTCATTTTTCAGGGAGATATGAAAACTTGAATTTTCTGACTCGGGTGCTCTTGGGTTTTTATGGGAAAAATCGAAGGTCTAGATATCGCAAAATCAAATGCATATTTGGAATCTGCATTCTTCGCTGATCACGATAACGAGCTTTTTTGTTTGAGCATCACCATCATCACCATCATCACCATCATCACCATCATCACAATCATCACCATCATCACCATCATCACCATCATCACAATCATCACCATCATCACCATCATCACCATCATCACTAGCATCACCATCATCACCATCATCACCATCATCACCATCATCACCACGATAACGAGCTTTTTGTTCGAAAATGTAATTTTTCAGGGAGATATGAAGGCTTGCATTTTCTGACTCGGGTGCTCTTGGGTTTGTATGGGAAAAAACCAAGGTCGAGATATCGCAAAATCAATTGCATATTTGGAATCTGCATTCTTCGCTGATCACGATAACGAGCTTTTTTGTTCGAAAATGTCATTTTTCGGGGAGATATGAAAACTTGAATTTTCTGACTCGGGTGCTCTTGGGTTTTTATGGGAAAAAATCGAAGGTCTAGATATCGCATAATCAAATGCATATTTGGAATCTGCATTCTTCGCTGATCACGATAACGAGTTTTTTTGTTCGAAAATGTCATTTTTCAGGGAGATATGAAAACTTGAATTTTCTGATTCGGGTGCTCTTGGGTTTTTATGGGAAAAATCGAAGGTCTAGATATCGCAAAATCAAATGCATATTTGGAATCTGCATTCTTCGCTGATCACGATAACGAACTTTTTTGTTCGAAAATGTCATTTTTCAGGGAGTTATGAAAACTTGAATTTTCTGACTCGGGTGCTCTTGGGTTTTTATGGGAAAAATTGAAGGTCGAGATATCGCAAAATCAATTGCATATTTCGAATTTGCGTTCTTCGATGATCACGATAACGAGCTTTTTGGTCGAAAATGTCATTTTTCAGGGAGATATGAAAACTTGAATTTTCTGACTCGGGTGCTCTTGGGTTTTTATGGGAAAAATCGAAGATCTAGATATCGCATAATCAAATGCATATTTGGAATCTGTATTCTTCGCTGATCACGATAACGAGCTTTTTTGTTCGAAAATGTCATTTTTCGGGGAGATATGAAAACTTGAATTTTCTGACTCGGGTGCTCTTGGGTTTTTATGGGAAAAAATCGAAGGTCGAGATATCGCAAAATCAATTGAATATTTGGAATCTGCATTCTTCGCTGATCACGATAACGAGCTTTTTTGTTCGAAAATGTCATTTTTCAGGGAGTTATGAAAACTTGAATTTTCTGACTCGGGTGCTCTTGGGTTTTTATGGGAAAAATTGAAGGTCGAGATATCGCAAAATCAATTGCATATTTCGAATTTGCGTTCTTCGATGATCACGATAACGAGCTTTTTGGTCGAAAATGTCATTTTTCAGGGAGATATGAAAACTTGAATTTTCTGACTCGGGTGCTCTTGGGTTTTTATGGGAAAAATTGAAGGTCGAGATATCGCATAATCAAATGCATATTTGGAATCTGCATTCTTCGCTGATCACGATAACGAACTTTTTTGTTCGAAAATGTCACTTTTCACGGAGATATGAGGGCTTGCATTTTCTGACTCGGGTGCTCTTGGGTTTTTATGGGAAAAATCGAAGATCTAGATATCGCATAATCAAATGCATATTTGGAATCTGTATTCTTCGCTGATCACGATAACGAACTTTTTTGTTCGAAAATGTCATTTTTCACGGAGATATGAGGGCTTGCATTTTCTGACTCGGATGCTCTTGGGTTTTTATGGGAGAAATCGAAGGTCGAGATATCGCAAAATCAATTGAATATTTGGAATCTGCATTCTTCGTTGATCACGATAACGAGCTTTTTTGTTTGAAAATGTCACTTTTCAAGGAGATATCTGGTTTCAGTTATCTGGCTCGGGTACTCTTGGGTTTTTATGGGAAAAATGAAAGGTCGAGATATCGCAAAATCAATTTCATATTTGGATTCTGCACTCTTCACTGACCACGATTACGAGCTTTTTTTTCGAAAATGTAATTTTTCAGAGAGATATGAGGGCTTGCATTTTCTGACTCGGGTGCTCTTGGGTTTGTATGGGAAAAATCGAAGGTCGAGATATCGCAAAATAATTGCATATTTAGAATCTGCATTCTTCGCTGATCACGATAACGAGCTTTTTTGTTCGAAAATGTCATTTTTCATGGAGATATGAGGGCTTGAATTATCTGACTCGGGTGCCCTTGGGTTTGTATGGGAAAAATCGAAGGTCGAGATATCGCAAAATAATTGCGTATTTGGAATCTGCATTCTTCGCTGATCACGATAACGAGCTTTTTTGTTCGAAAATGTAATTTTTCAGGGAGTTATGAAAACTTGAATTTTCTGACTCGGGTGCTCTTGGGTTTTTAAGGGAAAAATCGAAGGTCGAGATATCGCAAAATAATTGCGTATTTGGAATCTGCATTCTTCGCTGATCACGATAACGAGCTTTTTTGTTCGGAAATGTCATTTTTCAGGAAGATATGAAAACTTGAATTTTCTGACTCGGGTGCTCTTGAGTTTTTATGGGAAAAATCGAAGGTCGAGATATCGCAAAATCAATTGCATATTTGGAATTTGAGTTCTTCGATGATCACGATAACGAGCTTTTTGGTCGAAAATGTCATTTTTCAGGGAGATATGAGGGCTTGCATTTTCTGACTTGGGTGTTCTTGGGTTTGTATGGGAAAAAACCAAGGTCGAGATATCGCAAAATCAATTGCATATTTGGAATCTGCATTCTTCGCTGATCACGATAACGAGCTTTTTTGTTCGAAAATCTCATTTTTCAGGGAGATATGAAAACTTGAATTTTCTGACTCGGGTGCTCTTGAGTTTTTATGGGAAAAATCTTAGATCCAGATATCGCAAAATCAATTTCATATTTGGATTCCGCACTCTTCGCTGACCACGATAACGAACTTTTTTGTTCGAAAATGTCATTTTTCACGGAGATATGAGGGCTTGCATTTTCTGACTCGGATGCTCTTGGGTTTTTATGGGAGAAATCGAAGGTCGAGATATCGCAAAATCAATTGCATATTTGGAATCTGCATTCTTCGCTGATCACGATAACGAGCTTTTTTGTTTGAAAATGTCGCTTTTCAAGGAGATATCTGGTTTTCAGTTATCTGGCTCGGGTACTCTTGGGTTTTTATGGGAAAAATGAAAGGTCGAGATATCGCAAAATCAATTTCATATTTGGATTCTGCACTCTTCGCTGACCACGATTACGAGCTTTTTTTCGAAAATGTAATTTTTCAGAGAGATATGAGGGCTTGCATTTTCTGACTCGGGTGCTCTTGGGTTTTTATGGGAAAAATCGAAGGTCTAGATATCGCATAATCAAATGCATATTTGGAATCTGCACTCTTCGCTGATCACGATAACGAGCTTTTTTGTTCGAAAATGTAATTTTTCAGGGAGATATGAAAACTTGAATTTTCTGACTCGGGTGCTCTTGGGTTTTTATGGGAAAAATCGAAGGTCGAGATATCGCAAAATAATTGCATATTTAGAATCTGCATTCTTCGCTGATCACGATAACGAGCTTTTTTGTTCGAAAATGTCTTTTTTCAGGGAGATATGAGGGCTTGAATTATCTGACTCGGGTGCTCTTGGGTTTTTATGGGAAAAATCGAAGGTCGAGATATCGCAAAATAATTGCGTATTTGGAATTTGCATTCTTCGCTGATCACGATAACGAGCTTTTTTGTTCGAAAATGTCATTTTTCAGGGAGATATGAGGGCTTGAATTATCTGACTCGGGTGCTCTTGTGTTTGTATGGGAAAAATCGAAGGTCGAGATATCGCAAAATAATTGCGTATTTGGAATCTGCATTCTTCGCTGATCACGATAACGAGCTTTTTTGTTCGAAAATGTAATTTTTCAGGGAGATATGAAAACTTGAATTTTCTGACTCGGGTGCTCTTGGGTTTTTATGGGAAAAATCGAAGGTCGAGATATCGCAAAATAATTGCGTATTTGGAATCTGCATTCTTCGCTGATGACGATAACGAGCTTTTTTGTTCGAAAATGTCATTTTTCAGGGAGATATGAAAACTTGAATTTTCTGGCTCGGGTGCTCTTGAGTTTTTATGGGAAAAATCTTAGATCCAGATATCGCAAAATCAATTTCATATTTGGATTCCGCACTCTTCGCTGACCACGATTACGAGCTTTTTTTTCGAAAATGTAATTTGTCAGAGAGATATGAATGCTTGAATTTCCTGACTCGGGTGCTCTTGGGTTTTTATGGGAAAAATCCAAGGTCTAGATATCGCAAAATCAAATGCATATTTGGAATCTGCATTCTTCGCTGATCACGATAACGAACTTTTTATTTCGAAAATGTCATTTTTCATGGAGATATGAAAACTTGAATTTTCTGACTCGGGTGCTCTTGGGTTTTTATGGGAAAAATCGAAGATCTAGATATCGCATAATCAAATGCATATTTGGAATCTGCATTCTTCGCTGATCACGATAACGAACTTTTTTGTTCGAAAATGTAATTTTTCACGGAGATATGAGGGCTTGCATTTTCTGACTCGGATGCTCTTGGGTTTTTATGGGAGAAATCGAAGGTCGAGATATCGCAAAATCAATTGCATATTTGGAATCTGCATTCTTCGCTGATCACGATAACGAGCTTTTTTGTTTGAAAATGTCGCTTTTCAAGGAGATATCTGGTTTTCAGTTATCTGGCTCGGGTACTCTTGGGTTTTTATGGGAAAAATGAAAGGTCGAGATATCGCAAAATCAATTTCATATTTGGATTCTGCACTCTTCGCTGACCACGATTACGAGCTATTTTTTCGAAAATGTAATTTTTCAGAGAGATATGAGGGCTTGCATTTTCTGACTCGGGTGCTCTTGGGTTTGTATGGGAAAAATCGAAGGTCGAGATATCGCAAAATAATTGCGTATTTGGAATCTGCATTCTTCGCTGATCACGATAACGAGCTTTTTTGTTCGAAAATGTCATTTTTCAGGGAGATATGAAAACTTGAATTTTCTGACTCGGGTGCTCTTGGGTTTTTATGGGACAAATCGAAGGTCGAGATATCGCAAAATAATTGCATATTTGGAATCTGCATTCTTCGCTGATCACGATAACGAGCTTTTTTGTTCGAAAATGTAATTTTTCAGGGAGATATGAAAACTTGAATTTTCTGACTCGGGTGCTCTTGGGTTTTTATGGGAAAAATCGAAGGTCTAGATATCGCAAAATCAAATGCATATTTGGAATCTGCATTCTTCGCTGATCACGATAACGAACTTTTTTGTTCGAAAATGTCATTTTTCACGGAGATATGAGGGCTTGAATTATCTGACTCGGGTGCTCTTGGGTTTTTATGGGAAAAATCGAAGGTCGAGGTATCGCAGAGGCCAGTACAGTGAAATTTGCTATATAGAGTTTACACTGTACATATTGTGTACGATTTTCTTCTTTCGTTTCAGGAAAATATGTAGCAAATGAAATTTTCCTTCACACCCTGCAGCTCAATATAAATAAAAAGAGGAAAACCACTTCATACTGTAATGCTTTTATTATAATTATTCTATACTTTGAATAAATATAATTTAAACAATAAATTGACAGCTTGTTTCTATATACTCTTGTCGACCTTATTATTATTTTAAATTTCTTTGTATATATTTTTTAACATTTTAGTAACTATTATATTAAATATTTATTAACTGCTAATTCCGTTAGCTATTATTATTTTATGAATTTAAACATTTTCTCAATATCGATGCAACAAGAGTTGCATTTTTAAAATAACAGAAGTAACAAACGACAGGGCATAACACATTTTATGAGAGTACAATTCGAAATATATTTAAATCAAAAATACGTAGACATTTGACTTTTCTAAAATAGTATCATAGCTTTAACGAAAACGAACTCAACTCTGACTAACAATTCGAAAAACTCTCAAAGTGATACTAGCAATATGGTATTAATTGAGAAAAATTATACATTTTCAAAAAACAAATCTGTTAGTAGCAAAGGATAGGGAGATATTGACTCCTCGTCTTGGAATGAATGAAAATAATAAGCAAATGCTTGGTTTCAACAATTTTAAGTATTCAAGTTTAATCATATGCGTATTTGAGTTATTTACTGTTTGGTTATATTACTTTTTGAAGGAAGAATAAATAGATTTAATAAATATATTGAAATGTTTAAACTTTGTTATTACTTTATATAGTTAGCTTTTAATAATTAAATGTTGGTGTTATGTTTTCGATTTACTTAGTCTTCCTTTGACAAGCTTCCCAAGTCGGAGAGGAATGTCTCCGGCGTTAGGATATGTGATGAGCCAACGATGACTTCCCAGTTTTTGACCGCATTTGTCACTTCGTAGGCGCATCTCATCTCGGACATACTTACGCCTCCAACCACGAATACTATGAGACGTGGAACATTTTTAACAGCTGTTTGAGCCTTGTCCTTATGCCAGTGACCATAACGAGCGCTATAAGCAAAAATCATTTAAACTTCTTCATAATTATAGGATTTTTTGTAGTTTACCTCGTCGGTGCATGGTATGTTGCATTCTGTGCTCGACCCGATAAGAATGTAAAATGTCTCTGATCCAACTTATCCTCGATGCAATCTTCCATGATGTCTTTAATCACAGGCGTCCAGCGGGACATCTGATACGTGTGCTCTGTAATACGTTCCTTTCGCGGTACTGTGTATGGCTTCTTACGACTCTGTACATTAAAAATACCTTTTATCCGATCTATATTTTATGTAACGAATATCTTACATCAGCGATAACATTAATACCCAAGTAGCTAAGATTTCGGACCATGTCTTGTTCTTTCGGACCTAGCTGAGCGTGGGTGAATAATTTTGTTAGATTCTCCTCCGAGATACCATTCTTGATCATCACATATAATGCGATTATACGGACTTTATCGCAATTGGGCACATTCTGAACGAAAAAAAAAATTTAACTCGAACAAATTTAAAATAGATTTTGCTACGTACTTGATCAAGGAGAATGGGGACGATATTTCGCATATGGTCCTTAATTTTCTCGCCCTCGGCATCTGTACCCATTGCAAGATCTTGTTCCACCCGACATAATTTGTCCACATAATTCTAGCGGAGAAAGATTTTAAAAGTAGGCTTTTATTAAATCCTCTTAAGTACTAACTTGATAGGCTTTCATGCAATCTTCAGCCAAATGTAGATGTGTTGCGTATTTGGACAGTTCCTTTTGATATTGAGGCATCTTTTTGATCATTTGTGAAAGATCGCGCATCGATGATTTATCAGCTAGTAAACAAGCATAGTATAGTTAACAGAAGTAGGAAATAGACCCTAAACAATGGGTCACAGATTTCACTTACTTGATGTCATTCGTTTTGAATCTGTAAACTTTTTCAAATTTTGCGTTACTTGCGTGGATACCACGGCAATATGCTGATGACGTAACTCAACCCAGAGTTCATCGTTTTCATCAAGTAAAACTTCCTTGTCCGGAGCATTCGGCCCCGGATTATACTTGTACACATCATTGACAATTTCGAGTAAATCATATGCCATAGCTTGTAATGTAAGTTCGTGTAGAAGTGGAGAAACACAATCGAATCCACGATCCAGAATGAGAAGCTGTGAACGTGCCTTTTCTGGACCCTCGCCCATTGTGGGCTCATCTGCTTTGTAGGCATCTAATTTTTGCTGCACCGATGCAGCCAAGTCAACATTTTTATCCCAATCGGAGCGATAACGTAACATTGGATATTCACCCAAAGTGGCACACAAAGTGGCAATTTGTTCGGCGATCCGTTCAATGTGCTTCGCGCGTATTGAAGCGAATGCTGGCGAGTAAAGGCATGGGAATGTGTCCGGCGAATCAAGAGAAAATACCTGTTTGTTGCATTAAATGAAATTCAGTTAGATTCAAGTTTTCAAACAGTTCTTTCTATCCAAACGGTTAGTGGGAATTTGTTACACATGTGACGTTAAGCATTCGAACTAATGCATGCAAACAAATAGTATGAAGCAAACAACAGTCAATTTTCGGTAGGCCTGTGACCATGCAATCGCATAATACATAAACATAAAGGTTTCAACATTTCCAGTTTGCTATGTGTTAAAGTGGAAAGCGTTAGGAATGATAAGCATGAAAACAGAATTACAAGATTCGATTGTTACTTGTCAACTGTGTACAGTGAGTGGCTTGTTCTTAAATACCTGCAGACGAATGCCAAATTATATGAGCAGACAAATTATTATTATTTTTTTGTTTAACTAACTACTCGCATAAGCATTCTACTTATTGTGTCTCTACTCGATAATGTACGATTGAAAATCATGATTGATTTAAAGCTCTATATCTGCTCAGGCTTCATAATTTGGCATGTGCTGCGGTATTTTTGTATATAGTCAGCAGCTGTTGGTATTGCTGTGCACATTAAATTGAACACTACAAAAATAAAAACAAAACCTAAGGAGATTCTTTATACAAGTCGTGTTTGGTGGCATGTTGTTATTTAGGTTTCAAATGTTTATTGTTTGCTTGTCTGACAAAAAAGGGTGCAACACTGTTACACTTTTGTTTCTTGTTCTCTATTTAGGGCTTTTCGTCATTTTTTTTTATATTTATGAACATTTTCGCACCTGACATTCATACGGAAGAAAAGCGATATTGATCTCCTTTAGAGTTTTGATCTTTCTTGCAGCGCACGATTTACACAAGTCATTGAACAGTTCTTCAGGACAAACTATAATTAAAAAAATAATAATACGCATGGAGATTCTATGTTGTTTACTCTCCTTTTATAAGTGATAGATAGGAAAACCTGCATGTTTCGTAGGAAAGAAGTATACATACGTACGCTCAACGTACAACTAATTAAATAAAATAAACTTGCAATTCAACTATCAACAACTGACACTACGTTTCGTAAAATAATGTAAATGTTTACGTTTACCTTGTTGTTTTGCCATAAAAAAAGTGAAAGTGTGAAGTATGTGATTGGTTAAAACCTATGTGGACTCTTATAAATGGTTTTAGGACTTATCAAGTTAAGAGAAAAACAAATGCAATTTACATATTTGTACATTAAATGCGTTAGGAAAATCGTTGTTCAATTTAAACCCAATGTTATGCACAAAAAAAGGTCGGATTTCAAAATATAAAAACCATTCCTGCAATGAGAGCTCCAAAATTTTACATAAGACAAACACCAGACGATTATGGAAGCTTAGAGAGCGCAGTTTTTTAGAATGAACACTCGATCCCAATCTGGACAGTTAGACCCCAAAAAGACAATCGATTATTTGCAGCATTGGTTAGTACAAAAGTTATTAGAAAGAACTGCGTCAATTGCATTTTTAACAGCTTTTTTTCGTATCTTAGTGTGATTTGATACCTTTTCTTCATAGGCAATGAACGCTATATTGATTTCTTTACACGTTTTTATGTACTTCTTGCAAATATCCTTTCGAGATAACAAAATCTCAAATACATCGTCGGGAGCGGCTAAATAATTTATATAATTTGTGTGAACCAATTCAATAAATCAAATTCAAAAGAGAGAAAGATAATAGGAAACCTTTCGCATTGGTATTACCTTCAGTGAAAAATACATGCGCGTAGCGATACATGGGACGTGCTGGATTTTCAAAATCACGCATCAAAGCCCGAACTGATTCGTCTGATGGTGTTATTAGATAGACGGCTTCCATGGTGGGAAGTGGTTCTCGTTTTTTGTTGATATCCTCTACCACTGAAAAGGCAGAATACATCAAGAGAAAAACAAAAAAAGTTGCATTTCGTCTCGTACATGTTATTCCTTCCGCGCTAATTTCGTGCATCTTACAGCAGGCGGAAACCATCCGCATAGCTAGTTTATCGACAACTAGAACCCGCCATTCCACGGTAGAGGGCTTAGCTGGAGTGGCTGCTCCTTTCTTCGGCTGGGCTGGTGGTTTGTACTTAACCACCTCATTCATAATTTCTGAAAAGAAAAATTGGGAGAAACACATCAAAACAGCGTTCAACAAAATGATTTAAAACATCGCTTCAATCTGTATTATTTTGTATATTTTGAGCACAATTGTACCTGCCTACCAGGCGACCTGATTCCTGGCATATATTTGATAGTTTGCGCAAACATAGCAGGTTGGAATCACTTCCCAACTAAGTGGAATTCTTTACACCTGACGATTCGATTCGGAACAAAGTTTTCCATGAATTCCAAATTGAAATTTATCAATAAAGTCCTATAAAGACTTGAACTTTCGTAATCGATTACCCTCTAAGGCTATGATCATAGTGAAGTAGCGAGCAAAACGAAGGTGAAAGTAACGGAAGCAGAACAGACACGTCATTTTCTTTTGTGTTCACAAAAAGCCGACGATTATCAGCCCTTATCGATGAATTTCTTTAATTAAATAGGCGAAATTTATTGAACAGATAAGTCTTTGCTGCCAAATGTGAGTATTTTATGTAGAAAAAATGCCTGTAAAATGGATTATTTTCTTCAGTGAAAATAGCAATGAGTATTTCATATAAAATGTGTGCTTTTAAGTGGTAGTATTGTAAAGAAGGTTAAACGGGTAACTATCGTGGATGCATGGTCACAACTATTTTGTAGAACAACGGTTAATATTAGTATACATATTACGATGATTAATCCAGCAATTACGATAAGGAACTCTTATCTTCTGAAAAATAGTTTGTTTCCGAGATATGAGCACTTGAAGCATCCAGTTCGGGGGCTTAAGGTCTATATGGGAAAAATCGAAGGATGTATGTATGTTTAAGAATCACAAATTCCGTTCTATTTAATGATGCTGTGAATACGGAAACTCGAAAAGCTAAACAACTCTCTAGCGCAAGGGATCGATAGTTGGAGGGGAGAAAACGGGCTGGACAGGAGCCAGATTTCAATTGTTCCGGAAGAGTCTAGAAGCCGCAGACAAATGGAAAAGTTCACGTAGAAACTTTGTGGACATCGATGGATACCACTTCAAAAATATGGAGTATATATGTGTACAATCTGAGCCACTGGATTATGTCTGTTTTGGGTTATTATCCTGTTGGAAGACCCAAACGCAAGGGCATTACCCCATATGGTAACATAACATCGTTTAAGATGCTTTTATATACTTATTGGTCCATTTTACCATTAATGCAATGCAATGGGCCCAAACGAGCAGCAGAAAAACTACGCCACACCATCGCATTACCCCCATCATGCTTAAAAGTTTATAAGCAATAGCGAGTTTGAAGTCGCTTGACAAGTGGTCTCCTAAAATACGAAGGATCGAAATCAATGTTTATTTGGAAGGTCGATAAGTACCTAAATTAACTTCGGTCAACCGACGAGATACTGTTGTAGCACTTACTGTTAGCTGAAAATCTTGAATCAATTTCGGCGCAGTTATGAAGGGATCGATTTTAACTTTTCGTGCCAACAAAGCGTTCCTTCGGGAGCTTGTTTTACGTGGCCGAACGCCGCGATGCACAACAGCTATTTCTTTTGTTTTCTTATATCGACCTATAGTTCGGGAAACCGACGATTTATTTATATTGCATTTTATAGCTATTTCCTTTGTGAAATGTCTGATGTTAAATTATCCACAATACGCTACCTTAACGCATCACCCAATTTATTAGGAGCTATAATTACCCTTTTTCAAGATCACTTTGCCCCTGCTTTGTGTAAAAATGATACTTCAGGCCACGAACCTTCGACATGTGCTCAATACGACACAACTCAGAAATGAAGGAAAACATCTGCGACATAACGGTAAATATACTGTTGAGCGTTGCAGTCACTTCAGTTGCAATTGTTTTGTCGCGAGAAAATTTTAAAGATTTTTATGAATTATATGTTTTAGTTTTCCTTATATATAGAGTTATAAACATATGTGAAGATTTTTATGTTTTCGATTAAAAATTTAATGAGCTTTATGAAATTTCTCAGTTTTCAGTTGGAGTTGCAAATGTTTTTTCCCGATATTGTATGTCAGCATCTTTTAAAAATCTTGCAACTGTAAGAGGGCGGCTGGAAACTTTCATAGCAGAGACGTAAGGAGAAAGCTACTTGACTCAACTGTTGTTACATATGTACATATGTACTTTCATATACAAACAGCAATTGCATCATCACTGTCGATATGCTGGTTGCGTTATTGGTAAATCTCTCAAACCATTTTTGTATTTTCTCTCATATCTTAAAAATTCCAAACAAAAAGTGGCTATTCCTTCGTTTCCCACAGATAACCACAGTTGACAACTATCTCAAACGATTATTGGTTGCATTCATTCGACAGCCCGCGATCTTGGACTTTGATGAATCACCTCCCAACCACCGTACTGTTGACTCACTAATATGCATACATACATGTTCCATGTAATCAACGATCAATTCGTTCTGAAACAATTTCGAAAATTGTAAACAAAAAACAAAAACAAACCCACACACGTTCAATAATCTATTTTTGCTCAAAAGTAAGAAAAAAATCCCTAAAGGGAACAAAATATCGTCACTAATGCGTTACGCATACTCATCCACATAAATGTGCATTGACTGACACACACAGCACTGCGCAAATGTCAAAAAAAAACCTCTCGAAGAAAAATCGATGACAAATTTTTGCAATTGGTTTTCTCATTTCACACAATCGATGTAATTGTTTAATTTAATACTTTAATAGAGAAGGGGGCGAAGGCGTGAATGCTAATATGCGCTTATGTATGTATATGCAGGACCGATTGATGAATCTTTTCGGGGCGATACATGGAGTGGTTTCACACCAATGACGTGAAATGCGTTCTAAAAGGTATGTACTTATTTCAACTCACTTTGTCCGACAAGCACTTTCAAAGCCATTTTTGCACGATTAGTTTAAAACTATTTGCTCGATAAGAAGAGTTTAATTTTTTTTCCAATTCACACTGGAACTATGAACCACAATACGCTATCACACGGCTGTAAATGAACTGACAACTGCTTTCTTCAGTCAGAAAAATCCTAAGGAAATTTCAGTGTTGAGTAATTGTCATGCGCGGGCTGAATGGTTCTTGTACTGGGTTATGTCATTACTACGTTTGCCAGCGATATACTGGGTGGCAGAGAACGCTCAGATCGATAGGCAGTCTCAACAAACAATTTTTTCAATTGGCGTCAATTGCTGGTCGCCTAGTACTTGACGTAAAAGAAGAAACAAGACGCAATTTAAAAAAAATAATTTTACATTTGCAGCATATTTTTGTTATTTTAGAGACCGCCGCGGCTCAGCCATTAAGGTAGTGACTTCTAACGTCAGTGATGTAGCCAAACCAAGTTCACAACGTCCTCCTAACATCCTAGAAAAATCCACTTATATCCATCTACAAGCCGCATAGGTCATAGGTAACAAAGTGTGGTATCAAAACGGCTCTTCGACGCTTATTGTACCCTAAGTACAAGCATAAGTGAGACTCGTAGCCTATTTTTACAAATGTTAATCTGTTCTGCATTGCACGACGAATGAAACCAACCAAGTACTCGTTTATGAAAATTTTATTTTTAAATCAAAAATTTCCGGTCTTCTGACCCTATTTCAAACTAAGGCAATGGGGTTATACGTTGAGAGCTCAGCTCCCAATGATTTGGCTTTATTCCCAAATTTCTAAATTTCATAGTTTCCATAAGCTCGACTGTACTCAGACAACCGTACGGAATTTATTTTAATGAAACCGGTTGCATCAGCCGGCACATAACCCCCGTGAACATCCATTGAAACCAAATCCTGATTATATAAACATCGAGGAGAGGACCTAGCCACAGCCTTACAGAAGCCCGGCCATAATTCCATTATAACTTTTCCGTTGACATTTTCTTGAGATATCTCCAAGCATCTTCGAGTATAGACTGCCTCTGGACTAAACCAGAATCCGTTGTACACATAATCGGCCATACGGTTTCGTAGAAAGGTCTTATTGCGGTATATTTCCCGGTCGAGACAAAATACCTCTAAGTCTTGGTGGGCAGTGTAAAGAATTGTGCCTCCCGGTGTCTCGTACACTCCTCGAGATTTAAGACCAACAAATCGATTTTCGACAATGTCAATACGACCAATACCATATTTCCCTCCGATGTCGTTGAGGAATTCCAAGATCGCTAATGGTTTAGCAATCGCATTGCCCGTGCCCAAGTCTTTTAATTTAGTGGGAAGACCTTTCTCAAAATGAATTTCTAGTTGATATGGATTCGAAGGTGCTTGTTTGAAATTAGAAGTCATCTCATAAAGATTATCCGGGGCCTGTTGAAGTGGATCTTCCAAAATTCCCGATTCATAGCTAACGTGCATTATATTAGCGTCGGTGCTCCATGGTGCAGATGGCTTAGCACTCACGGGAATATTATTTTGATTAGCATATTCGATAAGATCAAGTCGTCCCTGGAATCGATTACAAAACTCTTCATCTCGCCATGGAGCAATAATCTGCGAAATGTACCAATATTAATGAGTGCTAGTTACTTGACCAAAAAGACTTACCTTGACCCCTGGATATAGAGCGTACGCACACATCTCGAATCTTATTTGATCATTGCCTTTCCCAGTTGCTCCGTGGGCTATATATTGAGCACCTCTAGATTTAGCAGTCTCCACCAAGGCCACGGATATACACGGTCGCGCTAAAGAGGTTCCAAGTAGATAACGCTCTTCGTAAATGAGTCCCATTTGAATCGATGGCCAGATGTAATTGTTAACAAAATCATCGCGTAGATCTTTTACGATAACCTACGAAAATACTTTTTGATATTGTTAACTAAACACCCATTTGGATTGCACCTCTTTAGCTCCGATCTTAAGTGCTTTTGCACGGGCTGCGTCAAAATCCTCCTTTTGACCTACGTCGGCCATGAAGCATATTACTTCGAATTTGTTGTCTAGCAGCCATTTGAGTATACAACTCGTATCCAAGCCGCCGGAGTAAGCTAAAATAACTCTGTTTACTGCACTCATAGCGATTCAATTTCGAACTGATGATGTTCTGGATGGGAAAAAGCTGCTACGGCGATAGCAAAGATCAGTGATAACACAGGCAGTAATTCAATGTGAATTATTTAGCAACATGAGCTATCAGTTGGGCCAATCGGATCACAAGAAGATTCTGATTTCTCCAGAGGGTAAGCAATAAAGGAACCCGTCGTATTTCAACAATGTTATTTACTTCATAGGGAGCTTCTTCTATTTCACAATAAACATGTGCCAAGGCGAAAGCACGGATCAGTGATAACACAGGTGTCACTGTGTTAATTTGGTAACAATGGCTTTCAGTTCGGCCAGTTGGATCACAATAAGATTCTGATTTCTGTAGAGTGTAACCAACAAATAAGGCAAGATAGGGGTTAGAATATACCCGCGGCTGGGAGTGCCAGCAATACGATGGGACTAAATACCTCATGGATCTCTTCCCCATGAAACAAAAGACAAAGCTGGGCGCAGAGTTCATGACTCTGAATTACGAGTACCTACACTCATATCACAAAATAACATTACTTGGGTGTTAAATCTGACTGGTCTTCTTTGGGTAAAATATTCTGGATCTAGTTCCCCGATCAAATCTCTGTGTGGAAACTATCCTTTTCTTGAAAAGACATACACAATTTTGGGACAAAATTATTCATCAGCAACAAAATTGTGCAGAACGTAATGGATGTTGTATTCTACAACGCCCGACTGCCGATGGCCGAAGTCCGGAGTCCTCGCTATAACTACTTCTTAACGTAAACTGTCCTACGAAAGATAAGGAAGCAAAGGTAAAGGACGCGTTTTATGAAACAATATATGAAATATTTGATAATTTCTCATCCTTCGACAGGATCATATCGTAATCAGGGACCTCAACGCGAAAATAGAAAAAGATGCATTGTGGCCAAAAATAGGAGAAGAAAATGTTCGTGTGCCATAAGAATTACAAGGCCGCAGGAACTAATACCATCGGAATCAATGAAATATGTAAGTGAAAAATTAACAGATAAGTTACATGGGCTCATCATAACTATATGGAACAATGGAACCATCCCAGAGGAATGTGAAAAATCGGACATCATTCTCATATTTAAAAATGGCGACCGAACACAATGCAACAATTACCGAGGAATAAGAGACTGCCATCGTACGCAAAAGGAATAATCGGATTTTCACTATGGCAACTTTTAGAAATGGGAATTCCATGACATGGTACACCAGCCAATCGTGGATTTTAAAACAAGATGGGATAAGCTCACCAGGAGTTAAGCTAAAATTCCAGACCTTTTACCTCGAATTTTGCAATTTTATACAAAGGCTTCTCTGTCTGTCCATCTGTACGCATATATCATATATCTGTCTGACCTTCTGTCCGTACGCACATCATATATGTATGTATTTACAAATTTGCGCGAAGTGAATGTGAATTATAATGTATCATATCCTAAAAATAGTCGGTTGGTGAATTGGGTTTATTCGTCATTACGGTTTAAGTATTTGATGGGATATATAATAATACTAGATACATATATTATAATACATGTTTATAATTCACATTCACTTTGCGCAGTTTGCATGTACATATATTATATATGTGTACAGACGGACAGATAGGAAAGCCTTTTTAAAGCCTTCCCTGCCTCAGCTTTACAAGGTAGAAGACTAAAAGTACGTGTCGCTATAAAGCGATCGAAAACGTATCCCGAAAAAGTTGGTGAAACTGATACAAGTTTGCCTAAAGGGAAACAAAGTCTAATAGTGGTAGGAAAGGTAGGCTTAGAAGTAGATGAAGAGAAAACCAAACATGTGGCCTTTATTAACCATAATAATGCCAATTACACTTTACGGATGTAAAACCTGGTCTTAAGGACTAAGAAGTAGGAAAATAGACTTCGGGCCTTTCAAACGGAGATCTTGAGGATCTATGGTGGAAATTAGAACGAAGGAACAGGCGAACTCGAGCAACTCTATTAAGCCCCAGGCATTATCTGAGTAATTAAATCGCGAAGATTAAGATGGTAGAACAGATGGACAGTGAACAAAAAGTCAAACGAACAATGAGTGGGAAACCCGGAGGAAAAGGACCGACAGGAAGGCCGCGCCGTAGATGGTAGGATGGATCTAGAAGGGAAGGAAATGACAGGGAGTCTTGGCAAAGGGTAATCAACGAGACTCTGAATTTTCGAGTTCCAAATGGGCGATAATAATAATAATAATAATAAAACAACTCTTATTTCACAATAAACACGCTGCTAGGGCTGTAGCACAGATCAGCGATAACACAGGTGCCACAGTAATATTAATTACTTAGCAACAAGGGCTCTCAGTGGAGCCATACAGATCACAACAAGTTTCTGATACCTTCAGAGTGTAAACAATGAAAAAAAAACACGTCAACCATTTCAAGCAATGTTATTTATTTCATATAGAACTACTTTTATTTCACAATAAACATTTATTTTTCGTGTATTAGCTTGCGCATATATTTTTCTATTTTCTTGTGGAAATAAATTTCAATATTATATTCTGGTAAAGAAAACGAAAAGCTTGTCGACGACCATTCTATTTTTGTTTGAGTGGAAAATTAAATAATTCCTTATCAATTTGCATGTAGTACGTGCTTGCGATAGTATATTCTACTAAGCAGATAATCCACGACTATGTTTTTCAATTCATTTTTCTTTTGGTTTATTTACTTGATGTATTTAACTACTGTTTGCTTCTCTTCTTGTTATAAATAGTAAAATAATTTCGATTTTTTCTTTTGTAAATATGTATAAACAAGCTAACACTCTTTTATAATCTGTTACTTGTCTATTTTAAGATTAAATCGACTATATCTGTTGTCTTTTTTCCTTTCCATAGAGAGTATCGATTTCCTATCTTTTGCTTTCAAATAGATAGTAGGTTTGGTAAAATTTTCTTCTTAACGTTCTTTTCATAAGGTACCTTTTGAATGCAATGTTTTAAGACTACATTTATTTTTAATAATTATTCGTAAATAGATTAGAGTAATGTTGTTAGATTAAATTAAAATTATACCACAGAATAAGATTTTCCACAAAGTAATAAAAAAAAAGACTTAGATTTAAAAAAAACATAGATTTACAATTTTTTTTTGTTTCAAAATGCTGTAATTCGTTTTGTTCATTTATTAAATTTTTAACGCCCATAGTTGGGTAACGTTTTAGCGAAAGAATCAAAAACGATCGTATTTACAAATGCCATATTAAAGCCATAGCGAAAAGTTTAATTGAATCAAGTAGACATATAAATCTACATAGAAAGACTAAATATTACGCTTGATCAGTGACTTGAATCCGAAACTTGCGTTCCTGGTTTGCTCGAAACGGCTCTTGCATCATTTACTTATATAATTTGAAATGCATTTATTTTACAAACTTAAATTAAATGCTAGGCTATATAAACATAAATAAGAACTTACTAGCGAATAAATTTAGCGAAAAGAAAAATTTACAAAATACACACGTACCCTATCAAAAAGCACAAATAATCTAAGCAATTCATTTTGCGGTGAAAAAATAACTTTTTTTTTAAATGATTTTTCAATTTACATTTTTTATTAAAAAAATAAATTTTTTTTAAAATTTTAATATTACCACGAAGCTTTCGCGTAAATTGATTGATACATTTTTTTGGAAACAAAAGAAATATCATAAAAGCATAGTCATCTAAAATTGCTTTCTTTTTCTGGGGCAGTTGTATGAGTATATCGTTAATTTTAAAACAGGTATTTATCAAAATATTTAATAAAAAGAGTGCAGATTGTTTAGAGTATTTGAAAATATTTGTTGCTTGTTAGAATGGTTTTTCTCGGGCTGTTATCGAGCAGGAGAGATTTATGTACATGTACGTGTGATGTGTACATGGGCATTTTTCTATCCCTGACTGTTATCTCAATAAATAAAAGTGCACATTAATCGACTAATTTTTTTATTTTTCTTTTTGAAATTAATTAGTGCCTGTTTGAGAGAAAATTTTTTAGCCTCGACCTATGTTGGACATAATACCTTGAGAATGTAGTCTGTGAGTAAGGTTGGAACGGTTGGGCTATCTTCGTTAATTGCTTTCAAAACTGTCAAATAAAGAGAAGATAAATGTAAAACAAAGAAACTTTCATCGGCGTGTATACGTACTTTTAATTAAAACTTGTAGCGCTTGATTGTTAGGTGTTCCATTTTCCATATGATAAGGAATCACAGTGGTTAGATATTTTGGATCTTGACCTGAATATATATTCTGTGTGTTAAATTCGAAGCGATAGGGTAATTAGTTTATACCAACCTTGCAACTTTCCACGCTTCTTTTCGACATGAAACTGTCTTCGCTTATTTTGTACTGCTAATAACAACGAAATGAACGTATTTTTCAATTCCTTTTCGTATTCCAATTCATCACGCAGAGCTAATTCGTTGATTAACGTTTCACTGAATTCCTGTATAAGAACCTCCATTTCCATGTATAGTTCATTCAATTGCGATATTGAGAGATATTGCAGTTCTTAAAAGAGAAACAAACACATTTTCTCTCGTTTTTTTCTTCATCTCAAAGTGCACTTACTGTCTTCATATAGAGGAGCACCCAGAACTTCTTTTGCTTTCTCCATGATTTCCGATTCCAGAGCATCTCCCTCAGACGGTGTCGCCTCATCCATAATATCATCAATCTCTTTAATAACTTCTTCGACGGTTTTAATGGGTTCCTCTTGCTCAGGGTTAAGACCATTTAATATAAGAGCATGCATATCTAGATCGTTGGCAACGGCCTCATCCTCACTAGATAAATCATTCATATCTTCTAATAGACTATTTGGATTCTGTATTGTTCCATTGCCAGAATCAACGCCGTTGACGGTAGGGTTTTGTTGGCAACGATTATCGGACAAATTTAAAGTGGGCATATGCATTTGCCGTGTGTAGGATTTGGACCAATCGATTGGGAGAATATTGCCGAAATTACCTGTAATTGTCCACCACATCCTGCAATAAGAAAAAGTCGAGGCAATCAATTTTAAGTTATTTGTACAGATAGAAATCCTTAGATAATAACATTTTTATTCAACCAATATGACTAACATAGAAAGGAATTGTATGTAACGTATGTATTGTCATGAATCGAATTTGCATACTTCCAAGCCAAATATGCATTTCCTATCGTAAGTTTATAGTTTCGAATGCACGATTGCAGCGGCATGTAAACTTTGCCGCTTACTGCATATATGCGTTCGTTTTCTGCATTAATTTTGAGAATTATTACAGTGCCTTTTGAAATGTCGAATGGATTACCAAATTAGAAACAGCCGCTGTCTATTGCCAGTTATTGAATCAGTTTCGTTTACACATGCCATTCGTTGTCTGGAAATAAAGAGACGCATGATTGTATGCGATTGTCCATATTTAGAGTTCTTCATTTCGATGTTGGCGTATCAACATTAGCTCGTTTACCTTGTCTCTTTAAACGGTAAACCTATGTGTAATTTTTTGCATTGAGTACATGCGTTGTATGTAAACAGCATGCTCCCCCACCGGGTTCTGGTTCAACAATCAAATTCATGCTAATTAAAAATATTTAGTTTTCTCATCTTTATTACAATGCCAGAATTCTCACACACTTCGCAGCCACTTATGTGTACCCTTGAAAAACGATGTGTGTGCTGGTTTCTTGATAAACTCATGACTAGTGCGCTGTGTCGATGAGACATCTGAAATTGAGATTGAGAAGTACTTTCAGATCATTCATCTGATGAATCTATTTTTGTCGAGTGTTTCTCATTCTTGATAGTCGCTCTCATAAATGTTGCATGCGTATAATTGTAGAACCCAATGTGAAATGGAGAAAAAAACTTCGTCATCTCTTCACTACATACTAACACATGTGGATTTGACAATGAAAATTCTAATTAATATGAGCATGAGCCAATTGCGTGGTGACATTTAAGGAAAAACAAGTTGGATTCCTTGTTTTTTTATATACGAATATATATAACTCCGTAAAATTAGTATTTACTTAGGCTTGTTTTTAAGTCCAGTTCACTGAACTTTGTCCAGTTAGGTTTGCCCTTTGATATTCCTATTCTCTTAACTAGATTGTTCAGTCCTACCAACATGATTTCAGGTGCCCTCTAAATGAATTTTCTTCAAGTTCTTAAAGTTCGCTATTGGGATTTGAAGGCTCATATTCGATACATTTTTGGGTGCACACTACGATACGTAGTAAAACTAGGGGTGGAACAAGACTGACCAAAAAACTATAGTCACCAAATCACATTGTAGTAAAATACTTGTTTCGCCATAACAGGCCCAAGCAACTCTGCCCTTCGGCACTGATTGGACTTACTCCAACAAATATCCCGACATTGAGTTCACTCGACCACCCAAGTATTCCGAATATTAGGTCTCTTACATAGTATTTTTTCCAACGTTCCGTTAAAATACATATGTCCCTTTTGAACAAGTCATTTTTGGACCAAAGAGCCCTGTTCTGTGGCATCTGGGTAGCGATTATCCCGACTTTAGAAAAGGTGGTAACCGGTGAGGGATAAGTTTGGCGAGCAAGGCGGATGAGGCAAAACTTCATAATCAGCTTCAGGAAACTGGACCGAGCTGACATGTGATCTTACAAGACAGTCGTAGCTGGATTTTCGTTAATATTTGCTACAAATTCTTCATTATTAAAAACCTTCTCTGGTCTACCTTTTACGTTATTTTCTAGTTAAAATTCTTTTTCGGAAAATTTTAAATTTTCTGATCGACTGCGCCCAGGTACTATTTTCTTTTGAGTTGAAGATTCAATAGTCAGAAAAGGTTTACTGATTTTAGAATGAAATGCACTCCTTAAAGAAGAAAAATATTTGTTTCTATTTCTTTCCAAAACCATACGTCACAATGATCATCTTAGGAATGATCAGAACGTTCGCAACTTCATAAGTAATGATCCAATAGTACCAACGGAGTTTTATACTCTACTATTGTTTAGAGATAATCTGAACATGGTAATCTCGAGAAATGATGTACGAGATGTTGACAAAGAAGGAGAGCAGACGACGATCAGCGAACCACGATAAGGCAGAAGACAACTGATATAATTCAGCTGCGCTCAAATGTTCCCTGTCGAGGCGTCATTTGACACTTTCGTTATCAGCGGTCGAACCAACGCATCCTTAGCAGCAGCCTTATCTAGGGTCAGGCCATCATATCTTTTATAATGTATTTATCTCGACTCTCGAGAGGGTCAGCCATCATATCTTTTATAATGTATTTATCTCGACTCTCGAGATAATGATGTAATGTAATCCACATGTTTGAAATAGTATATAAGCTAATCGTAACGTAAAATAAAAGCAGTATCCTACAAATACTCAACGATGTTATATCTCTTAACATTTGGTCCTTCGAAGAAAAACAAAACTAAGTTTTCCCCCACCAGTGGTAAAAGACTTAGATTTTATTTAAAACCAGCGAAGAAGTTTTCCAGTCGCTAAAGATCGAGAAAACTAAAAAGCGTATCCGAGGCTTAAACATCGGAAGAAGAAGTTTTCCAGTCGCTTATCGGCTTAGACATCGGAGAGTGCAAAATAATATAATATATTATAAAATAATATAAAAAATATAATAATGCCGAAAGAAAAACAACAACTGCTAGAGAAGCAAAAGGAACTCGGCGAAGAAGTTATATCCATAAGGGATAAGATTTCTGAAAGCAGAATCCGATCAGCTCAAATGGGAGAAACAAAGAAACGCCTAGGTCGGATTAAACGGCAACTAGAGGCTAATCATAGCAAATTATTAGCGAAAGGATGCACAGTAGACGCATACTCTAAAAATAACTATTTTGAAGCAATTACAGAAATAGTGGATAATGATTCAGATAAACTTGAGGAGAAAATTGACTTCGAAAACAATCCTCAGTCAAGTAGTATGGTATTTAAAAGTGAGAAAACTAAACCAACGTTTAAAAATCCAATAGAAAACAGTGATACGAGTATTAATAAACCAATCTACACAAGAATTCAAAAAAATAAGAATTACCACAAGAATTATTAAATGATGCTCTATCAGAAATAGATAATGATCAAAAAGCAGAATTGATAGTAACAAAAACTGGATTGGAAGAGCAAGTTCAAAAAATAAAAGAAAGTTATGAAGCATTATTAAAGGGAAATAATAATGAAACTCAGAATGAAGTAATTGAAGACGAAATTTTGGAAATAAACAAAGAATACCGAGCTATACTAAAGAAAATAATGGTGGCACTTTCAGAACCTGAAACAAAATCTAAAAATCAAATAAAATTAGAAGACATAAGAATTCCAGTTTTTTTCGGAAACATCAATGAATGGCCATCCTTTCATGATCTCTTCAAAAATTTGGTACATGATTGCAAGTCGTTTTCAAATGCAGAAAAAATGTACCGCTTAAAAAATTACGTAAAAGGAGAAGCTGATAAACTTATTCAACATCTAAAAATCACAGATGCCAATTATGAAGCAGCCTGGGAAATTCTAAAAATGAGATTCGAGAATAATAGGCTTTTATTCACAACTCAAGTTGACCGAATGTTAGACCATCCTATGGTAAACAGCGAATCAGTGTCAAGCATTAAGCAATTATTAGACACAACGAATGAATGTGTCCAGGCGCTTAAAGGTCTAAATATTAAGATTGATGATGCCGAACCCTGTATAGGCAGGATAATTGTGCGCAAGCTTGATCGCGATGGACTTCGCTTGTATGAACAAACAGTTAAAAGAAGTAAAGAAATTCAGACACTTCAAGAGGTTCGCAGTTTTCTTGAACAGCAGTATCAGGCATTGGAAGCAGCGAGAGGCAAGAAACAGGTCAACAGCGGCAATTACAGGACCAACAAATCAGGTAATTCATTTTATACAGTACAGAAAGTATGCGAAAGTAAGCTTGCAGAAAATTTCAAGGCACAACAATAATCGACCGCAGGCAATTTGTTAATAAAAATAAGTTGTGTTACATATGCAAGAGTCACAAATTTAATGAAAAGTATCCTACAAATACTCAACGATGTTGTATCTCTTAACAACTATACTACAAATGTATATTTTTGACAAACAATTTAAGATATTGACTCCCACCCATTAAACTTGTCAGAGTGGTGAACCTTTGTAAAAAGCTAAAGATCCCAAATGGTACACAGTTGGCTCGAAAATCGAATGAGCTGTCAGCGTGGTGTCCATTGTCCTGATAAATGATTTTAAAGGAACCCATTTTCTAACAGCCAACAAACTTGTGAACGGCATAACATAGACTTTATCATATCCGCTTCCCTAATTTGACAAGCGTAGGGGGGATCAGCTAAATCGACTCACACGATTTAGCACACCTTTGAGTCTGCGGCAGAGCGTGAAGGTTGTTGACGGCTTTTCTGAAATGTTGCCATCTATCTGCCAACCAATACCGCATAAAGTCCGCCATGAACCAGTACCTCGCACAGAGGTGAGTTATCAAACTACTTGAATGACAGAACTTCGGTAGTAAAATTGGGCTTACAACATCTAACTACTCCTCACCTTTATTAGGTCCAGAACTTTCCCGCTTAATTAGTTTATTTCGAATACTACTATAAATCTCCTGAGCTCGCAGATCATCTTCCTTGCTAGATCAAGCACGAGCCACTTAATTAAAAATAAAGAAGCAATCTGACATTTCATTCTAAACAGTTCGGTTTACTTAGTCTGGAAATGTGTGTGGATTTAATTATTATAATGAAGATAGTTTATAAATATTTAGTTGAATTATTTTCCATTTTTGTCGAACACATGTTATCTTCCCCGTTCATAGAACTTCTGACCAAAAAAAAAAATGGATAACGTCATTTTACCATAGACAATCTAAAAAAAATATATGTATACAGAGACCGAGACGAATAATAAGAGATCTAGAGAATATGGTGGGTGTCGTTGTATCTTTTGATCGATTACCATGCTTTTATGAGATTTCGCATGATTTTGATGGAGCACTATACCTTTTCTGTTGATCTTTTCTGTTTGAGTCAATCATTCCGCCCTGTAGACATTGATTGTCGTATTTTATAGTAGAAGCTTTAAAAAATGTCCCTGTAAACTCTCCAAACAGACAGCGTGACCTTTGGAAGTGCTTTAAGCCGATTTATCTCTTTTACTCCAGGGCCTCTGGCGTTTAACATTATTGTAAGTAAGCTATTTCTGAACCCCAGCGATGATTCGCCTCAAACATGGATCATTTCCTTTATGTTTGAGAAGCAAATTACAGACGTCAATGCGAATAAGCGATTTATTTTTTTTTGCAAAAACATGTGGAACCCATACGTGGTACTTCTTCAAGACTTACATTTCCGTCACGAAACATGGTATACGGAACACTTTTATATTGTTGTATGACTCACAAAATGTGCACCCAAAGTCGAATTTATCAATTCCGTAGCTTGCGTAGCATTTTTATCATTTGAAAACAGAAAAGAAGCAAAGGCGTAAATGTTGCTTATCGACATCCAAATGCTTTTCGACAAAGTAATACATACGCAATGACAACTTGTAAAAGAAACCTATATCAGCAATGAATAAGTTAAGTTATGACCAAGTTATTGTCCAATAAAAATTACCTTGTCAGAAACGAGTCCTGCAAGAACACCCGCGAAGGATATTTGAATGATATTCTATCCAAAATGGCAATGTCCACACAATGCATTCAAATAAAAAAATTATCGAAATCTAAATCGTGAATCTGTTTTATTTAATTTCATTTTCGGAAACACAAATTGGATAGCCTTATACATATTGTCAGTTGACCCAGACAGTACAGGGAGATCGTGGCTCGATAGTTAACATGTTGCCTCCTAAACCTTTCACGGGGTTCGCTCCCCACAATTCTGCGAGACATTTTCTCCTTAGATCATTCTCTAAAAACCATCTTAACGACATCCTACAATCTAGACCGAACAGCATGTGGTATCAAGCCATAGCCTACCGCACCAGTAGAGTTCAGCTAAAAAAATGTTTACTCTTAAGTATGATACAGGAAATCTTCAATCATATTCATGTCAATCAAACCCTATTAAAAATTAAACTTTTGTTTTCGAAAGTTACAATCTTATGACACAGCTTTGTGGTTGTTGGTTTCAATTCAAGCGTAAATAGATTATTAAGAGCGTGAATTCAAATCACGTTTAAAAGCGTATTTTCGACGCTTTGTTTTACTATAATCAGAAAAGGTGTTTGGTTCATCACATGTAGTACTTTCACTCGCTGTCTCAATGTGTTCCATTGGCTGGGTATTGCAGAGACATTAGATATACTCTGTTCATTAAAGTTATATGCATCGTTTTATTTAAATTTAAAAGTTTAAGTGATTACCATAACTATGATGTCGTTATGTTGCCTAACTATTTAGCTAACCTAATTAACTACAGCGAAATTTAACTCAAACTTGATGTTTCCAATGAACACACATGTCTTAAACACATTCGTATGTATATTCGAAAATGCGCTCAGGTACACAACAAATATCAACCACCCACTAAAAAAATATCTAAATTTAGGAAAATCCTGCAATAATATAATCTCGATTAGCCTCTTTAAAAATAGATGGCTGAAGGAGAATCTGACACATTTATTTCGGTTGGAGTAAATTGTATTAAAATACTGGAGAACTGAGAAAGAGACATTCCAGTTGTTTGAAAATCGTGCAGAATAAATCAATAATCAAAGCTATGATCACTCCATACGAAGATACTGTTTAGCTTTTAGAATGTATTCCAAGACGACAGAAAACTCTTTGATCACATAAGAACCGCTGTTTGTTTAACGCCAACTCGATAATTTCGTATTAATTTGAATAACGGTAAAGGCATCTAGCAATACCAAATATCATACTTAAATGCACATATGGATTGGCTTTCCTATTAATAATTAAGACAATTAGTACGTTTGCTTGCGTTTTAGATCATTTGTGTATAGCATGCATACACATACATTTGTGTACGCAAAAAGAAGCCAATTAGATAGATAGGTTAGTCTATAGTTTGCTTTCGTCTTCCGGTTTATCGTATATAGTTCGATGACCGATTTCCTTTCCGTAAAACCATTATAACATTCGAAGACTTTCGCCAAATAAATAAAACATAATTGACAACATGTTACTGTGGTGGACACGAATGGCCAACACTTATGCACATCTTTATTTTTCATTAGAGCCAAGTTAGTTTCCACAGGTGCGTTTCGTTTTTTATGTGTCGGATTAATGATTCCACACGAATTATTGTATTCGTATGTACATACATTACATAGGTATACAGTGTTTGAGAAAAGTATTCGTAAAGTAGAAGCTTACATACTGGAGTGATCTCAATTGCAAACTGAACAAAAGATGTGCTGCCAATTGTAGGTCGGTTTCATAGGCAACGTAGTCTGTGATAACTGCCAAATAGCGGTCTGATTTCTGCAGATTCCTCTAGCCAAGTGTGGCGGCAGTCAAGGCAGTGGCTGTTAAACGATATGATATGCTAGACTAATGGCCTGCACTGACTATGTATAACGATTCTGGCGATCGGAATGACGTCTGTTTAACAGATCCCCTCCATATAGACAGGTAGTTCATGATTTCCTAGATATCCTTAACCTGGTTGATAGGGTTAATTTTTAGCTGTGGTTAGGGACAGCGGGAGACATTCGATGTAGGTAATGGAGGTTGCCCCTGATTAGTTCGGCGGCCTTATCAGTCTCTTCTACGTTGCTGCTACTGAGTAGGCGAGCTTTGATACGGCCCAAGTGACCAGTAGCACATTTTCTAAAGTCCGATTGCAGAACTGGTCACCATTAATTGAATGAAATTTCCTATATATTTTTTTTTGAGCTTTGAGTTTTTTCCTATCACTTTTTTGTAATAGTTAATTTTGGTGAGAGCTTCTCTCACTCTTATCGGATATACTGGACTGGACTTGGACTTTTCCATCCGAACGAGGGCATGATAGAATTTCGATCGGTTTATAGAGTCATGCGTCTTTTTACGAGGGTGGTCCGATAAGTACTTAGCCTCACCGCCAGATGGCGCCAGTATCGCAAGTACTTACTATCGTGTAGTACATTCTAGTAGACGGCTACTGTCGAAATTTCAGCCAGATCGGACTCGTAGTTTTGTTTTGACCACGTGTGGAAGCGGGAGTGTCCGTGGATTTTAGAAAAATGGAAAAAGAGCAAAATCGATCGGTGGATCATTCTTGTTTTTGGAAGGGAAACCGCGCAGCGAAATCAAAGAGCGTTTGGATGCTGTGTACGGTGACTCTTCTCCTTTGATGGCGACCATCAAAAATTGGTTTAACGATTTTCAACGTGGTCGCACGTCGGTTTTTGATGATCCACGTCCAGGTGCCCCGAAAACGGAGGATAACTTGACAAAAATCTACGATCTCGTATTGGCAGACCGCCGATTGAAGGTGCGCGAGATAGCTGAGACAGTAGGCATTTCAAAAGATCGCGTGGGTCATATCCTGCATGAAATGTTTGGGCATGAGAAAGCTGTCGGCGCGATGGGTGCCGCGTTTGCTCACTCCGGACAACAAGCGCAACCGTGAGACCACTTCAAAGCAGTGTTTGACGCTGTTTAAGCGCAATCCGAAGGATTTTCTGCGTCGTTTCGTGACAGTCGACGAAACATGGATCCACTGGTACACACCAGAGACCGAGGAACAGTCGAAACAGTGGACTTCACCCGGCGAACGTGCTCCGAAGAAGGCGAAGACTGTCCTATCGGCCGGAAAGATGATGGCCACCGTTTTCTGGGATTCACAAGGTGTGATCCACATCGACTACCTGGAGAAGGGCAAAACGGTCATAGGACTGTACTATGCCAAATTGAAGAAAAAACGCCCCCACTTGGCGAAGAAAAAAATGCTCTTCCACGCACCGGCTCACACCTCCGCCCTCGAATTGGGCTACGAACTGCTGCCCAATCCACCGTATTCTCCAGATTTGGCCCCGTGCGACTTCTTTTTGTTTCCAAACTTGAAAAAACTCCGGGCAGAAATTTCAGTCGAATGAGGAGGTCATTGCCGTCACGGAGGACTACTTTGCAGATCTCGAGAAAACGTATTTTTCAGACGGGTTAAAGAAGTTGGAGCAACGCTGGGTCAAGTGTATCGAGCTAAAAGGAGACTATATTGAAAAATAAATCGCCACTTCTCCAAAATTTTTGTTTTTCTTTTGTAGGCTAAGTACTTATCGGACCACGCTCGTAAAATCTACGGGTAGACCGAGAAAATATGTTCATCCATTGAGCAGTTCTTCCTGAAATCATATTGGTAGTTTCCGATTATTTCCTTGACCTATGACGTCAGTCTCTTGAGCAACGATAACCCTCGGTAATTGGTGGGGTCATTCGGTTACTCTTCTTAAATACGGGAATGATGACCGTATACCGCCCCTCCTCGGGGTATAGTGTTATTATTACATATTGTTGCGACGAGCCCATGTAACTTCTCTGTTAATTCATCAATATATGGCAATAATTCTGTATCATTTACCTTTCACAGTAATCGTGTGAGGTGTATTTGAGAGTTGGTAATAGCTCTTCGTGAATGAAACCTTGATTGTCGGTGTTGTAAGCGCAAATTTGTTTGTAAAGCTATATGTTCGGATGAAAATGGGACATCGCTCATGACCGAGGGATTAAAATTACAACCGAAAGTCGTCTACTTTAGCGTTGAAATTCAGGATAGGATAAGCGTAGTTAAGACGCGATTAACGGTCTCCAGGCAGCAGCTGATGAACTGTTTTCACTTTGAAAGGAAACATATTCAAGCCTTTCAATGCTGTGTAGAGAATGTATAATGACAAATTGTTCAGCTCATTGACAGTTCATCTGCGCCTTTTTTACCCATAGCCGCGATATTCTCGATCGAGCACTGAAGGGTATTTATTTCCGCGCCTCTTCTGTCATGTGCATGTGGTATTCTAGTCTTTTAGTGTTTAACCATTTGGCGTAAGACGGTCAGATCTAGAAGTCTGCGCCCAAGTTCTCGTTGCGCCAATATCACTCACGAATTATTCCAAAAAAAAAAAAAAAATAGTGACGCGTATTCCTGATCTAGAGAAGTATACAGCCTTCATGACTTATCGACATGTATTCCGCATCTGTTCACCTTGTATAAAGCATCAGTGGGGTATGATCTCATTCCTACCGATCTTTGAGCTTTATTTAGTTTGTCGAGATAATAAGCGCAGTTGAGGACAATTAATTTGTTGGAAAAATAAGGCAGGAAAAAAACTCTTCCGACAGTGCCCATAAAGGCTACATTTTCATTCCGTCGTCTGTCTACTCTAATTAACAGTTTCAAATATTGCTCACTAATGTGCTAATTTCAAAATTAGAAACAAGCTATAATTTCCTTAAATCAACATCTCAATTCAACATACACTTCGCTTTACTTCTAATGACCCTACATATGAATTTCAATTGGCCGTTGCTGGTGTTGAATTTCCTTGCAAACATTCCAACAACGCCTTTCTTTGTTCTTTTCATTCTATTCCGTCAACATTAAACTGTTTACCTAAGCATAAAACTGTGCAAATGACTATGTTCTTACCCACATACATACATATGTTTTTTTCAAATACTTTAAAAATGTATCTTGAGAGCAGTGTCAAGAGATAATAATGCGCAATTACTCGTAGATTTGAACGGTGATTGCTTTTAATTCGTTTTGATATTGATTATATGGTAATGCGAGAGTTGCAACCGTATGCATATTTACACGTACATGACGTATGTCGACTATAAACGCGCATGTCCGTTTTGCACACTACCCTTCAACGTTTAAGAAACACAAAATGAATTCGAAGGAACGAAAATTAAAAAATTATACAAATATTCAAAAGAAACGTCTGACACTCATTTCGCTATAGATTAATTTTGACTTTAAGTGAGTCACGGCGTATTTCCTTGGAGTATTTTTGCCAACCATATTGACCGATGGGATTCAACGGACAATTGTTTTAAACATCTTCCCGAGGAACAAAGAAATTATGCTTTATGATACACAATTGAAGCAAGCTGCGTTACATTCCAGCGATAAAGTCTTTTGAACTAGTTTTCGAATATGAAGGGCGAAGTACTTGATAACTGAGAAAAACATCCTGCTTGATTTTGGCGTGCGTAGATAAACATTGGAGCACTTTCATTTCATATGCCGAATGATGCTCCTGATCGGAAAATAATCTTAGGAATCGGAATGCAAGGTCGCCACGAATAACGTAAATTATTTTATTAGCAAATACCAGTCGCTTGATTATAAAATTAAGCTTGAATAGTCACCAAGGCAACGCATACACAAGTTATTCTTCGTTAAATAATGAATGAAATCGATGTAATTGAGCTACATTTATAGGTGCATGCACAGGGGTACATGCTCATTTTATTTAAGAATAACTACATTTCAATATCACATTTTACGATATTCCTTTACACTTTCTTTCCGTTTTTGTTTCTGTCTCTATGAGCGGAGATTAGTTGTTCATTCGTCTAAACTATTAATGAATGACTGCAGGCTTCACACAATGCAGTAGTTAAAAGCTCAAAAACTAAAACACGTATTCATTCGTATCTGACGACGCTATTACTCGTACATACAGGGAGCATTATTGCCTCTATCTATCAAAGATGCCGTCTTCACAATATTCTCGGGAGCTGGGTTTTCTCCAGTTTTTCATTCTAATATTCTGCGCTCTCTGTTAAACCAGAGGCATTGAAAATAAAATATAAATTGCGCATCTTTTTTGGGCTGGGTAAATTGGAGATTTCTTCAGATTAAGTGTATTTAGATAGGTTCAAGAGCAGCCACGCCCGGTTAAAAGTTAGCTTGAGTAGAAAAGTTCTCGCCATTTTTCCCGGTCTTTCCCTGGTGAATAACCCGTCCACCTTTCTTTTTTAGACTGATCCCATCTCTCCTGCCATGTTTTCGCACTCCACTGTTTTTCTTCCAGCTTGAAACCTTTGATATACTTTGCAGCTCGCTAGGAAATGTGTCTGTTTGAAGCATTCATGCGATAGCGCAATGCTTTTGCCCATTGTAGTGGTCTGTAAAATCCCTGACAGAACTTAGCTCCTTAGTTGGCTGAATCCCTCAATTCTTCCAAAATGTTCCTTGTAACTAGGCCTTGCATCGATCATCCCATCTATGTCTTACGCCAGTTTTAATGTTAATATATGTACATCGTGATCACTCTCTTGTGATTGCTCTCTTTCCTTGAGACTACCTACTAGCACTTCTTCAGTTTTTTGTTTAGCGAGCTCTAACTAAGTCAACCACTTTTCGAATGGCCTCGTCATCAATGTTTTTTATTACTTTCGGGTGTTTCGCTGCCACAATATTTGCAGTATCAATAACAAGGCTCTCCTTGGAATCCTAGGATGTTCTACAATAAAGGTCCAAATACCGATCCTTGCGAATAGATGTCTTTTTTCCTTCTTAGGATGCTTTTGCTAACTGGGCACTCAGACACAACTATTGTTCCATTGTAAGGCTATTGATCTATGGGCACCTTAAGTCCTCAAAAAACTCCTCTCCATCTTCTGTCTTAAATAATTTCTTCTAGAATCGTATAACAAGTCTTTCTAAATTCATTTGAAGGTTTAAAAGTCCTTCAGCTTCATCAACTTCCATAGCCAGTGGTTAAGTTTCAGTAATGTGTTTAGCAGGCAGAGGTGACTGAATCTTCGCCTACAAAGGGTGATCCAAAAGTAATGATAATCGGATATTTCGAGTCGGCATAAAAATCGGATTTTTTTTGTTGCTTATATACCCACAACGTTAGCGTAAAAAATCATATAAATATACCAAGATTCCCAGGAGGTGCATTCATTTTAATACGAACCGTCAAAAGGATAATATCAGTTTGAAAAAAAAAAATGAAATTAGAACTGTCATCCAGTACCTTTGCTTGAGGGTACTGTCTATCAAAGACACACACAGTGACTTGGTGGAAACATAGGGAGACTCCGCTCCTCCATATTCCACAGTAGCGGAGTTTAAGCTGAGCGGAACACCCATTGAAGAATAACATCGCGAAGGACGCTCACCCACGTCCCTCACTGAAGATATTGTGAAAAAAGTCAAAAATGTTGTATTGGCAAATCGAAGAGTGACCATGAGGCATATAACTGAGATCACAAAGATTTCATATGGCAGCGTTCAGGCTTCAGCGCATTGGATATCGAGAGAAAAACGAGTTGAAATTTTAAGGGTGAATCTCGAAAACTTCGAAGCAGATCGGGAAATATTTTTGCTATGTTTTGTGACTATGGACGGGAATTTTATGATCATAAAACCAAACAACAATCGACGACTTGGAAATGAGTCTCTCTACCGACGCCAAAGAAATTCAAAGTGTCAAGTTCGGCAAAAAAGGTTATGGCATCCGTTTTTTGGAACACTTAAGGAATAGTTATGGTGGAATATTTGGGAGCCACTATTTAGGAATCTTACTACACAGGCCAAATAAGACCACACCAAGACCACACGCCGGTTCACAAAGCCGCGGTTGCTATGTCTGCCATTCAAGAAACGGGATTCGAACTGCTCGAACATCCGCCCTATTCGCGGGATCTAGCTTCCAGTGGCTTCTGTCTCTTTTCTCGGCACAAGGAACACATTCGAGGCAAGAAATTTGAAGGCGATAACGAAGTTATGCCCGTTGTTGAGGCGTTTTGGAAGGGTCAGGGGAGTCAGGGGAGTTGCAAAAAAAGATGGACCATGTATTGACTTGTTAGGAAACTATGTAGAAAAACAAATAATTTTTTTAACTATAATAATCAGCCTTATCATATATTTTCATTATTATTACTCGTATGTCTTCCTGATTGCCTAGATCATCACGGGCTGATTGGACGTGCAGTTTTTTTGTTATCATCCCTCATGTCGTCCACGATTTTTTTTTCCATATTCTCAACATCGACTGTATTCTCTTATCTGCTGTATACTCAAGTCCCGGCTTGGTAGGTTTTTCTATCTTTGTTTTTCCGTAAAGCTCCTAAATAAATTTACCTTACTTCTGCATACGACCTCTTTAGTTTTCTTTTGTGGATTCTTTGAGCATGCCCTCTCCAAGTCAAAGAGATAAGAAACTAATCCTAGATATAACATTATCTATTTCTTGAAAATATACCTTTTTCCAATATGTAAAGAGATAACAACGATGGTTGCTACTAATCTTTAAAAAAGGTTTTGAGTAACGTTTATTCGAATGGGAACTTATTATGCATGCAGACATCATTAAATTTTGCTGTAATTTCGTTTTTAAATGCGCATCTAATCCGATTTATTTGATTTGTCTCCCACTTAAGTTTTCCCATGAAAGTTAAGTCACAGCGCATTGCTCACCATGCCACTTTTCAATGTGGCTCAAAAGAAGAGCCAAGAGACGAAAGAGTCAGAGCAGATGTAAACGTGGAGTAAATAAAACTCGTTATTTGAGTTGAGTCTGTGTGCATCTTGTGATACCGAAGAACAAGTTTCTTGTCTCGAAAGATGTGTATCTGGCTTTGTGCAGGCGGGAAAGTTAGGGAGATATTAAGAAAAAAGTTGATTTGCAGCGTGCGAAATAAGTGAAAGACACGATAGATAGTTATTAAAATGTATAGCAATAGTTTGTTAGATTTTTTTTATTCGTATATATAAGCTTGGGCATGTATATAGGGCAGCATCAAAGAGATGCGAGGCATAACCAAGAATTCATCGTATAAGAAAGCGATTTCGTATGGAATTTCGTCCGTGGACATTAGACTAGGCGTACGCATGAGAATGGCACATGAAACAATATACTTAATATTATAATACACTGCCTCCGCCCATATCGTGGCTGTTGGCAGTATTCGTCATACAAAACATTCTGTCATCGCTTGGAAAGCTTCACGAAGACATAAACACAAACGCAGAAACGTCTGCAGTAAAGAGGAAATCAGTCGCTTTATTAAGTGACATGATACACTTCTTTTTAGAGGAAATGGGGATGACAACAATAAAGTAACGACTTAATTGAACAAACGCTGTACTGATACATGGTCGGTCCATGCATATGTATGTACGAATGTGTGTCAGTTTCATCATCAGCGATTCGTAAGGGTTGTGCTATAGAAATTGCACACAATCTACTGGAGGTTCGTGTGGAATGTGGACTATGTACGTTTCTCATAGCTTTTATTATTTATGTAGCTCAAATTACAACAAATCAGATAACGGGTGGTGTAGGCTATGCTGATACATCTTTACATAGCCATCCTATCGCATAGATTGGAGAAAGGCAACAATTGTCCCTAATGTCGTAAAACTATGTTTTAAGGAGTTGAAATGAAAAATAAGTGACATTTTGCCGTTATTATCGATCCAATGCGCATAGAGTGTGCGCATTGGCTAACCCCAAGCACCTTCAGATGCGATATCTTCACTATGTAGATAGTATGTATACGAATAAGGTTGCGAGTTTAATAAAACCAAAAAGAAAAAATGGAAACACAGAATTAGGTAACAAATGCAAATCGACTTACTGGCATTCATTCATGATTTCCTCTTGCGATCGTACTTGCACCGGTGCCAACTCTTCGACACTCTGTTCGTAATTTCCAAAGCATTTGGTAATCTTCTCATCAAATGTATTAACCAAATCCTCCAAGCTACCGCTAAAGGTTTCAGTAAAGTTATCGGTATTATCCTTGTTACCGAATACCCCTCCGCCATTGGTGATATTATTATCCATTCCGATTTCCTTGCTATTGCAATTTGGACTCACGTTCTTGCCCATTTGTATATCGCGGACGGCTTCTTCAAGGAGAAGGATTTTAGTATCAGCTTCCTTGATATTCAAATTTAATGTGTCATTGATAGCGTTTTGTGTGATAAAGTCACAGCCACCCCATTCGTCGGACTCCTCGAACTTGGCTAAAGGAGCCTCAAACTTAAGCTCGGCCATTTTCGTGCCGAGATCCCGCATCGCAAATTACAAATAAGGATATGGACGAGCGATCAACCTTTTTGTTTGTTTTTTTTATTTTTTTTAAGGAACAAAGGGGCACACTCGCACTTGTTTTATCCCAACTACTATTCACGCACAAGGGGAACAAACACCTGACTTGATTCTGTTATAAAATATTTCCCTTCTCACTACCCCTATGTGAATTATTTTGCGTGTGCTCTACTTTAAAACAACAACACGAGATGAGCCCGATTAAGGGCGTGATTTTTTTGTTTCTTCACTTTTCTGGTGACAAAAAACAGAAGATGGCACCCTGTTTGTGTTGTAATCAATTTGTTTCACTTTATTTTTGCTTATATTCTTGAAATGGATTTATGTATTGAGACCGTAACGTCCTGGAGGAAAAAATTCGAGGAAAAATAATCGCAATACTCTCATCGGGCACAACGAACGAGACAGAATGAGAAAAGAAACTAAAGAGGGAAGTTACGAATGTACTGCGCTGTTCAAGTGACACGAATGTGCAGCGGCTGATAGAGTTGCCAGTGAAACTTGGAGGTACTAGAAATATATACTATGGTAGTGTAGGGTGATATACAGTTTTTTTGAATTTTTACTTTTTTGGTCGAAGCTATCTGATGAGTTATTCACGCATAAGGGCTTTTAATAATATACTGCACAGTGAGGGTCATGGGGGAAATTAGAGAAAAAAGAGGAGGGAATAGGTATGCCTATGGGGGGAAAAGGAGCTTGGCAAAATATTCCATATTCTTGTCGTTCGTCTATAAAGAAGATGCAGTGTTTTAAGCAGAGCATAAAATGGGCTTAAGAGTTAACTGATGGGCATTCCTAGTGAGGCGGACATTGCGGGTTGGAATGGAACTGACCTTTTCAGGGCAGCACTGTTCATAAATAAAGCTATAAAGTAGGGAAAGGCAAGAGACGTTGGGCCAGTGTTCAAGTGAGTTTATTGACTATACATTTTTTTTTATTTTCTTCGTCTATAAATTACTCTGATTTTTTGACAGAGGGCTCTACATACTTCTTAGTTGTCTCTTGAGCCCATAGAGATAGAGGTGAACGATGTTAACTTCCAATTTATAGAAGTGGCTATTCTGCCTAAAATGTCGGAGTTGTGTTCCTTACAGTTATAACAGCCTGCATTGGGTTTCACAGTCATTTGGTCTCAGAACCACTTTAGCCGCTTCTACTTCAATGCTCTCGAACGCAAAACAAACTTCAGCCAAACCGATGAACCATGAACGGAAGATTGGAAAGAGTATGGTGAGTTTTTAAAGCCGCATCATGTCAAACAGACAGCAAAACACGGAGATGGTTCCATAAATTACACCTGATAGCGGGAAAATGGACCAACGCCTTTATTTAAATATTGTAAAGTCGGATTTCTTAGCATCGAGAAGCGATATGCCCTGTCCTGTGGATGAAAATTAAAGGCATGGAAGAGACCTGAAGTGTATGTATAAACAAAAAAGTGCAGGGTTGGCTTAAAATGCAGCTATTTGACGTTTTAGACTGGTCAGAACAAAGCCCAATTCTTCCCATGGAGAATCTTTGGGCCTACATGAAAACTGCCCTTGCCGAAGATCATTATCATCATCTTCCTTGGCAGGGAATACAATAAAAGTAGGCAAACCATTTGAAGGCAAATCATCTGAAATCCACAGAGGCGTATTATCATCCTCATTTCTACGGCGCGGCCTTTCTGGCGGTCTTTTTCCCTCTGTTTTTCCACTCATTATTCTTTTGATCGTTTGTTAGTGTTTATCTATTCCTCCTACGTGTCCTGCTTACCTTAGTCTTCACGATTTTATTTCCCGGAAAATGCTTCTTCCAATCTTGTTTCTATTTGCTGGTTTTCCACTATGATAAGGTGTGTCTATTCATGGAGGGCAATCGGCTTTTGATAATTAAGTAATTTTTTTGCTGTTTGGTTTTTAAGTGTTATGTTTTTGACAGATCACGCATAAATAGTAACATTTGTTAAAGCTAATACTGCCATTTTATCATGAAAAGACTTAAAGACCTTCTATCGAAATTCGTGGTCTGTAAAAAGTGTTTTTCGCATACTTCGACCATTTCACGGTAATTGACATACTGGCCTAGCAATTCAAGCCATAGTAACCAAGTTTCGTGCAGAAGGTGTAGAGAGGAATATATTGCTGTTTCTTCAGGACTTATGAAGACCGTGATTTTTCCATTTCCGAACAATTCATCAGTTAAGATTGGCTTACCCCACCATTAACGCGCAAGCAGGACCTGATCGACATATGGGTACAGGAAGACGGTGTTACATGCGTAAGGCACAAAGCGGAACCAACGACCTTAATCAGCAAACCACCAAACACGAACCCAAAACAAAGCGCATAAAAGACAACTTCCCAAAATATATCCTTTATTACTATACTCAGAACACTCATATGTTATTCCTATCGCCCTGACTGCTACTCGTCGACTTCCGACTATTCGATCAACTCAGCTGCTTTTATACCCGCGCGTTGGATGTCTGTACCGTTTATCCGCTGTGCCAATGCCATGGCTCTGGCGGCTCTGGCGTTGAGAAAGGGTGCAAGGCGCCATGGGCGGCTCCTGATGGAAAAGGGCGCAAGGCGCCTACGCGGATCGGATGCGTGGGTATTACACATGCCACACAGCACATGGGGTCGATGGATCAATTGAGAAATGAGCTGGGTGAGCAATTTGTCTCTCGTCTTAGACAGTCAAATCATCCACCGATATTTAGCCTCCATAGCAGCCTTGGAAGACAGAATCAGACACATTATTACCGAGATACCAGACAATATGATAGAAAAAGTGACTCAAAATTAGACTCTCCATATGGATGGGATTAACATTTACGCAGCTTGACCACCCTTTTCAAGCCTCCCTGCCATTAATGTGTTTCTTCCATGTTTTGCTGTTTGGTTCCATCTCTTTTAGATTTATTCTTATATTGTCGTCCTATCTACTGCGCGGCCTTCTTGGTGGTCGTTTTCCTACGGATTTTCCACTGTCCATTTGTTCTACGGGTTCTACGAGTTCATCGAGTTCTTGATTGTGTAGTTTTCTCCATTCGGCTGTTTTTTCGTCCTGTTTTCCATCGTAGACGAATTCTTTTTTCACGAAGTTGTCCAGATGCAGCTTTTCATTTATCTCGATCTATATGTCGGTTTTGGCAGCCAATAGCCAATATGGTAGCCAAGTTGCACTCGAGATATACTCAACACAAACATATCGCACGGAAGTAAATATTCACTTCCTTGGCAAAACACCCACGGCAGCTTTGGCGATGTGTATTGTGGCTGAGGCTATACACTTTTCCACATTTACAAAGTAAGAGCAATTTCCTCTCTTAACGAACCTGAAGTTAATACGCCTTGAGAACGGAAGAGGGAAATAGTGTTATCACATCAACAATAAGGTATTAGAAAGTATTTTAATTCGTGTTTGAGTAACTTGAAAGTTACAAATTCTAATAGATTTTTAGATTTCGACTTTTTCATACACTCGATAAAAATAGCGTGAAACAGTTTTCGAGATAAAAATGAATCCATTTCCTTAATTTAGTTTCACTACCTTCATTGTATTAAGAAAGTGTTAGTATAATGCAATTTCTATAGTGTAGACACGAACCCGAGCAAGTCGAGTTCGCCGCCACCTATGTGTCGCACTTCCGACACATCACTTCTGACAGCTAACCATGAAAACCATCCCCGGAATTTCTCCTCCGCCCCCCCTCAGCAGTTGAAAAAAAAATCAGAAAATTTCAGTTTTACCATCCACACAAAACAGAACAACAGAGTAAATTATTATTTTTTTAGTTTCCCGTTCTCCCTTCCCGTGTAAGTATAGGTGACGTATCGCGAGAACATTAAACCAATTGTACATTCAAGATACCGTGAGCCATCGAAACCTGCAGCTCGTGAAAAGAGTTTCAATAATAAATATTAGACAGAGAAAAAACCGAGAATATTGAAGTGATATAAAAAAAATGTCTACTACTGGTTCGTTATCTTTCGTTGGTAGTGCTTTTCCATGCCAAGTGCGTTAGCTTCTTGTGTCTCGCCTAAGCAATCTCTCAGCTGTAGCAACTGTATGGAGGTAATCTCTGGAAAAAAATTCTCCCTTTTTTTGACATCTATAAGTCGTCTTCGTGCTATCGGAAGGAAAAATCTGTGCCTGGTGTCTGCCGTGAGTGAGTTACCGAGTGAGTGCTGAATGCTGATTGAGTGGAAGTGGACATTATGTAGAAAGGCGACGAAAAAAAAAAACCTACGAAAGAAGGAAAACTATTGAAAGAATCAAAGAGCAGAATTGTCTTCGGTGCAATTTGGAGCCCATCTTCATCATCACTTTTGTTTTTTTTGTTTTTCGGTTTTTCGTTTTCGTTGAGACCACATAGGCGATAAGTATAGCGAGGGAATCTGTGGCAAGTGATTTTATTAGCCATATTCGATTTACCATCTGACCAATGACGTGAAAAATTGTAAAAATCGTGAAGGTGTAAGCGATAGCGAGTGCGTATCTTTTCAGCTTGTTTTTTTTCTTGTTCTATTTGTTTAATAAAAAAAATTCGGTTTCGGTCGCCCTATCAGCTCCGTTTTATTGGGAAGTGTGCAAAATGACAGATTTTGGAGAGCTGTTTTCTAGTATGTCAATGAAATTCAATTCGGATGCTAAATCGGAAAGAAATGCTGCTATTGACGTGGGGAGCGCTGATGGGGCATCAGCGATACCGAAGGGTGGTGCGATTTTAGACTTGAATAGAGATAAAACGACTAAATGGCGGGCTCTCAAGAATAATAGTAATGCGAAAAGGTGGCCTGAAAAATGTTTGAAGAAAAAATTAAATAATAATGTGGTGGAGCAGCAGCAGAATGGCACAGCTTCCTCGGACGATGACAAAATCGGCGTTGCGATGGCAATAGATAAAAGTTTGTTGCTCAAAACAGAGAAAGACAATGACGAGAGATTTCAAGGCCGTCAAGTCGAAGCGGAAAATAATGACTGTGGTGGCGCGGGTAGCAGCAATCATAGTCAGCTGCCAAAACAGAAAGCTGAAGTGGATGAAGTCGCACGGGTTGCCGAAGTTGCAGAAGACACTGAAAATGCTAACGTTGCGCCTGAGGCAGTAGACGTTATCCAAGCTGTTGAAACTAACCCGGCTGTTGAAGTTCCTAAAATTTCAGACGTTACTGAGGTTACCGAGACCGCTGAAGTCGTCGATGTCACTGAAGATGCCAGCACCCCAGATAAACCTTCCAATGTAAGTAAAAAGAAAGAAAAAAATTCTTGCGCGAAATAAGCCCTTCTTTTGATATAGAAACAACGTGACGGCAGCGAGGGTCCTGGTCGACGCTTGCGTCGTCAGCGACCACCGGAAAACGAGGAGTCCCCTTCGGAGGGAAAATTTTCCAATGTTAGTGTCGAAAATACGGAAGAGCGGCCGGTAGCGAAACGTCGTGGCCGATCACGGAAAGTAGTCGCCGCGCCGGTTAATGACGAGAAGAGTGTAGACACCTGTGATGGACCCGGGAGTGCTGAAAAGCGAACTCCCAAAAGACGAAAACAGACCATTGACACTGATACAGTAGATAGTCTTAAAACGGAAGAAGATGCGGATGAATCCGTTGCCGGTGACGATGCATTTGAAAAGGGTAAAAAGACGACAAGGAGAAGCGTACGATTAGGACATCGTAACGAAGCGAAGACAGTAAGTATCACATGTTGCTGTACATTTTGTTTCCTATAACGCCCATTTCTAGGATATGCATCTTTCCGATGATGAAATAAAGTCCGAACCTCCGACGCCTTCGATCGCAACCGAACCACCGGCACCCCCGAAAACGCCACCATTAACAGAGCTTAGTACAACATCGAACATAATCGTGGGTTCGCCTAGTGTTCAGCTGAAAAAATTAGAAGACGAGAAAACCCCACCAAAGAAACGTGGTCGTCGAGCTAAAGTGAAACCAGTCGAGAAACAGACTTTAGAAAATACCTGCGCCAATCAAAACGACAGCCCGTCCAGTTCGTCGGGCTCATTGATTAAAAAGCATGTATCGTCTAAGGACAACCCGGAGTCTGCAGTAGTTGTAATTCCAAAACGTTCACAACGTCGTATAAAACCTACGCCAAAGATTCTTGAGAATGACGAGTTACGGTATGAATTCGAGACGAAAAACATTGAACGCATTACATCCTTCATGGGAACAGAAAACGACTTTACGTCATTGGGAAAGGCTAGCACATCACGCAGCAGTAGCAAGCACCGTGATATCAAATCAGAGAACAGCAGTGAAGGGCAACCACAGCAGGCAGTAAGCACGGTTAAAAAGAAATCATATTCCAGATTCGAACGCAATTTGGAAGCCTCTAAATCAAGATTCGAGAAGAAGCCCTGCCCGGACATACAGGTATTTCTTAGTGAAGTGAAAGTGGCCAAGTGGCATCATCTCAAGACACCGGATGATAAAGACAAGAAGCTTAGCAAGAAACAGCAACACAAATTGTTGAAACAAAAACGTAAGCACATGGAGCGGATAGGACTGCAGCCAGTGAAGAGTGCAGATGCGTCCGACTTTGAGAATTCATCCGATGACAATGAGGAGTTTGTTCCTTCAAAGAGGGTGAAAGTTGAAAAGACGAATGTGACACTGCGTGTGCGTGGGCCAAAGGAGAGCACTCCGCCAGCGGTTAAGAATGTATCGCCGCCGAAACCACCGTCAGCTGTTACCAAGAAACCACGACAGAAATTCCAACGAGCGTCGGTTGTATACGATAGGGCAGTCAGGAGTGAGAACGAGGAGAGGATGTCAAAGATGCCAAGTCCCACGATCCTCGTTCAAAATCCTTTTCACAAAGATGTGTCAAAGGAGCTTATTTGCTTGTGCCACAAGCCATCACCGTACTATACGCAGAAGACACCCGAGACCGCCTTTTGCTGCGCTATTGATCATATTGAAGAGCAAAAAGTTGGCTGCTGCAATCAGTTGGAAGGTAATTTGTTGAACTTACTGCGGCCGAGTTCACGAGTGGGCTATATGATCCTCTGTAACGACCACAAGAAACGATTCAGAGCGCATAATTGCTGCGCAGGCTGCGGTATATTCTGCACTCAGGTAAAATCATCTCTTTCGTTCTAGTACTTGGTTTTTGAGAGTTCTTTTCGCAGGGTAAATTCAGTTTCTGCAAACAGCAGCACTTTTTCCATCCAGATTGTGCACAGAAGTTTATCTTGAACAGTCCGTATGATCCCGCGACCCCAGGAAACTACACTAGTCCGACGTTGGTCTTGAAATGTCCACACTGTGGCATCGATACCCCGGAACGAACCTCAACTGTAACGATGAAATGCCAATCGTTGCCGGTATTTCTACCTAGTCAAAAGGCAAAGATGTAGGAGAGCTTTGAAATGTTGTTTGGAACGATCGCTTCAAGTAATAAAATTTATTTTAGGAAACCAGCGAAAATGGGCCTACCAGTCGTGCAGATCTCTGTCACGACTAGTAAGAACAAGAATCGCAACAATAACAACAACAACAATTTGGTTTCAAGAAAAATGGTGTCTCTGGACAACTTAATACCCGAGTCGGTTATGAATGTGGCGGAGCGAGCGCATATTCGACGATCGAATTCGGATTTAATACAAAATTTCACTCCCAAGGATATGTATTACGCCGTTACCAACGATGATCTCGAGAGGGTCGCTGAGATATTGAGTAAATATGAACTGTCTTATGAGCAACAATGAATTATCTAAGAACGAAATATATTTTCAGATTCCGGATATGACATCACTAGCCGCATGCGAGATTTCTATGACGGTACCTGTTTGCATTTAGTGGCGAATAGTGGAACGTTGCAAATGGCTTATCTGCTCTTGTGCAAGGAGTTTCCGCAGGATTTCGTGAATATGATTGATCGCCAAATGAGGACGGCGTCAATGTGGGGAGTAATTAGTGATAAATGTGATATTTTACATCTATTTACACAATGTGGAGCCGATTTAGCTGTAAGAGTAAGTATTAACGCGATAACACTACAACGAACCCATGTAATAAACTTGTTGCACGTAGGGACCGGAGGGGAAAACTTGTCTGCATTTTGCCGCAGAGCGGGGCAACTTAGAAGCTATGAAAATTCTGGTAAAAAGCTATAAGGCATGCAAGAACGTCAGTAGTTTTTTTAAACTCATCAACGCTCAGGATGACGGTGGTTGGACGCCGATGGTTTGGGCAGCCGAAGCAGGTCATGCGGAAATTGTTAGGTAAAATTTGAAGGTTCCTCTACCATTGAAAGGCTTGTAACACTATACCCCTTTACTAGTCTCCTGTTGAATCATGGGGCAGAACCAAATATTTGTGATAACGATAACAACACTGTTTTACATTGGGCTATCTCATTCAGTGGTAGCTTGGAAACAATCAACCTGATTTTACAGGCTGGCGGTGATTGTAACGTACAAAATGTGCATGGTGACACGCCATTGTAAGGATACTTCGCATGATCTAATGATCTCGGTAATATTGGATCTTTTTTCAGGCATATTGCTTGCCGGAATTCAAGCACGCGGTTGTGCATTGCGCTTATTTCAAATGGAGCGGATCTTATGATTAAAAATAAAGCTGGCGATCTGCCCTATGATTGTATACCGAGTGAGGATAGTCAGTGTGCTCGGACGGTTGGTTTTAATATGCAGATGAGATCGTTCGGCCCTACGGGCCTTAAGAACCGCGTGGTCTCGGGCGACATTTCCAATGGCCGGGAGCAACGGCCAATTCAAGTTGTGAAAAACGAATCGAATACTACGGCTGCGACGGAATCGGCACCGGTAGGATCCTCGTCGTCATCAGACGAATCAGATGAGTTGCTTTTGCCGGATTTTAAATATGTCACCAAATCGATTATCCAACAAAATCCAGTACAAATCGATCAAAGGATCTCGCAGATGAGGATTTGTTCATGTAGTGACGGGTGAGTAATCAGTATGTGTGGGTATATGGCAATGTCTTTTAATTTCTAATTGGCAGTTGTATCACGGATCAATGTCAGTGCACGACAGCATCAGTGCAGAATTGGTACACAGCCGAAGGGCGGTTAAACTTAGAGTTCAATTTCGAGGATCCTCCAGTTATTTTCGAATGCAATGATGTCTGTGGCTGCAATAAGGTAGTACAAATGTAGATATGGCGTGACATACAAACATTTTTGATTTTATTTCAGTTGGTTTGTAAGAATCGCATTGTTCAAAATGGTATAAGAATACCACTACAAGTCACCGAGTGCGAAGAACAGGCAAAAGGTTGGGGTGTTCGGTCGTTAGTGGACGTCCCAAAAGGTTCCTTCATAGCCGAATACACTGGGGAAATATTGACCGATTTCGAGGCAGATCGACGTACAGACGATAGCTATTTCTTCGACATCGGCCATGAGCATTGTATCGACGCCAATTACTATGGAAATGTAAGTCGATTCTTCAACCACTCGTGTGAGCCTAACCTAGTGCCGGTTCGAGTTTTCTTCGAACACCAAGATTTCCGATTCCCGAAAATCGCTTTGTTCGCTTGTAAGAACATCGAAGTTGGCCAAGAGCTATGGTAAGTCAAAATCGATTTATATGCACGCGTCGTATGTAATGAATATGTTCCAGTTTCGACTATGGCGATAAGTTTTGGACTATCAAACAGCGCTTCTTCGAATGTAAGTGCAAGTCATCATCGTGCAAATATTCAACCAACAAAACAGGGTCTAAGTCACACAATAAACAAGATTCACCATCACAGCAGCATTTAAACCATACACAATCTGGTCAAATACAAATATCACTTTCGAATGGTAACGATTGTTAGTAAAATCGTACCGTAATGAAGTGTCCTGTTGTATATTTTTCGTCAATATGTCGTATTTATATTAATCATTTGTTTGGTGTAGTCATAAACGGTAACTTAAACTAAGTTACGTACAGTACAAACAGAACAACAGCAGTCTTTCGTATAACGAGTGGTATCGATAGGTTTGACTTGATTTTATTTTGAAATTTACTACGTAAAGTATACTAGCTACTCACCATAAATTCTTTTCCAATCTAAATGTATCGACCTTTTACACACTGAAATAAAATTGCATACAACATAGTCGTACCAGTAAGTTTAGAGAATTGTTTGTGTATTTCCTAAGCACGTGGCACACATGCTTATATGAAACAGACATATGTACATCACATTCATAGATTAAGGCAACGTTGTTTTTTTTAATGCACCTATTATATGGGAAGTGAATCTGTGCTTTTATCTTAAACAGTTTATAAGTAGGGATAATGGATGACGGGGAAAGCACCATCGACAGTCTATGGATCGTCAATAGAGAAACCAATAATCTACATAGGATAATAATATATAAACCGAAGTGCCTATTTAAAGAGGATTATGATAATAAATAGTTTCGTGATGGCGGGACGTGTTTTTATAATCTTTTCGTTTAGCCTAATTTGATTTATGTTTTTCTTCTTCTTTTATTAAAAGAACACTTTCTCGTAGGTTTCATTCGATTTAACATTAATATCCATATTCTTTGTACATATTGTACATACGTACCTACATATGTATATGCTAGATTTTGATTTAACATATAATATCGTACCGTATACTATATTTATGAATATAATTTCGTGCAACAAGTATTTCGATCCATATTAATAGGCCGGAACTATGAATAAATTTGATCTTGGTCAAGACTAAAAAACAAAATATTTTAATAATAATAATCGTGTATAAAGCAACATTTGACACAAGTACCTAAAGTTATAAAACAATAAATTGTACATTTTGTTTATTCCTTTTTTGTTTTGTTATTTTTTGTTTCCTTGCAATTAACTTATTTTACTAAATAAAATCCCAAAAATAGACTGCAAGTTAATTTTAATTAAATTTATAATATTTCTATCAATTTGTTTTCTTGATATCAGCTTTATGGCGATTAGGTTTAAGATAATCTAAGTTTTGTTTCGTTTTAGTTTTAATTCGTGTACATTTATTTCAAACTTAACAAAAAAATAAAAAAAAAATAAGTGGATTATGTGGATAAAATATATAAAAAAATAATAACTGTGACTATGGTCGTTTTTCACTTAGGAAACAATTTATTTTTACAAATATACTACTATACTCTTGGATGTACATTTCAATACAATTACAGAATAATACAAATAAATGCAAAGATTTTATCCGTGGACATTGTTTGCTTATTCTTCTCATTACCTATACTCATCTACCACTAAACTCCTTCATATTATCTTACTTGGGTTGGCAGTCACAATATTTTGTCCATTCATTTGCGTTGATTTTTTAAAGTTTAGTATCAGGTTTATGATCGCCTACTGCAGGGCCGTAGTACTCCAATCTCGCACTAAGAGGAGCTTTCTTGCCTATACTCGTATTTTCCATATGGGCGAAAGAGGTAGAAGATGAAGTGGAACTGTCAATACGACAGTCCTAGCTCAAAGTATAAGGCGTTTGATTTTTTAATTTTTATATGTGTCAATGGGTCCAGGGTCTTCATTTTTCTATATCCAGTTGGTTAAAAAAAAATAAAAAGAAAACTATTCTATACCGTGATATTATATGTACTATGACAATTTGGCTTGGCATGATCTGTCAACTAATAGCAGCTTAACAACAGGAGCTTATCAGAATACACTGTTGCCATATTTCGCTCTTTTTTTTCCTGCAAAGATGGTTTAATAATCGAGAGGCATTTTTTCAATGGAAAGCCTTAATTTGAGGACCTTTTTAAGTCATGTATACATCCACAGAAACATGTTATAGCCGAATTTATTTGATATGTGTTATGTGAATCTTGAGGGGTCTGAATTTCAATTGTTTAAAAAACACATAGCAACTCGTTATCATGATTTCGACCCTCGATTTTTCCATAAAAACCCCGCTGGCCCATGGACCTCAAACTTCAAGAGCTCATATCTCGGAAAATAGCCACTTATCTGAAAATAAGATTTCGTTATCGTGATCGCCGAAGAATGGAGATGCCAAATATGCACTTTTTATCGCAAAATCTCGACCCTCGATTTTTCCCATATAAGCCCCACTGACCCGTGGACCTCAAACTTCAAGAGCTCATATCTCGGAAAATAGCCACTTATCTGAAAATAAGAGCTCGTTATTGTGATCGTCGAAGAATGGAGATGCCAAATATGCACTTTTTACCGCAAAATTTCGACCCTCGATTTTTCCCATATAAGCCCCACTGACCCGTGGACCTCAAAGTTCAAGAGCTCGTATCTCGGAAAATAATCACTTTTCGCAAGATAAGAGCTCGTTATCGTGATCGCCGAAGAATGGAGATGCCAAATATGCACTTTTTATCGCAAAATCTCGACCCTCGATTTTTCCCATATAAGCCCCACTGACCCGTGGACCTCAAAGTTCAAGAGCTCGTATCTCGGAAAATAGCCACTTTTCTGAAAATAAGAGCTCGTTATCGTGATCGCCGAAGAATGGAGATGCCAAATATGCACTTTTTATCGCAAAATCTCGACCCTCGATTTTTCCCATATAAGCCCCACTGACCCGTGGACCTCAAAGTTCAAGAGCTCGTATCTCGGAAAATAATCACTTTTCGCAAGATAAGAGCTCGTTATCGTGATCGCCGAAGAATGGAGATGCCAAATATGCACTTTTTATCGCAAAATCTCGACCCTCGATTTTTCCCATATAAGCCCCACTGACCCGTGGACCTCAAACTTCAAGAGCTCATATCTCGGAAAATAGCCACTTATCTGAAAATAAGAGCTCGTTATTGTGATCGTCGAAGAATGGAGATGCCAAATATGCACTTTTTACCGCAAAATCTCGACCGTCGATTTTTCCCATAAAAACCCCACTGGCCCATAGACCTCAAACTTCAACAGCTCGTATCTCGGAAAATACCCACTTTTTTTAAAATAAGAGTTCGTTATCGTGATCGCTGAAAAATGGAGGTGCTAATAGTGCAACATACTCGTACTGCTTGTTTCTGCAAAATCTCGACCCTCGATTTGATTTATTTATTTTTCGGCAAGGTGTTTCGAGTAAAGTATCTTATTATTATATTTTAACCGAACTTGAGGTTTCTGCATAATACCGGGGTAAATCATTGCTCCGGTCCAAAATACCTTAGTTTTATCTATGCCGCGCTGTCTAGTAGAATTGCACATACTGTCAAGGTTATTATCCAAGGCTTTTCGATATCGTCAAAAATGCTCAGACCTGGAGTTTATGGCAAGGGTATAGTCTGTCTTTACTGGTCTTTGGAATGAAGATCACTTTCACTTTCAGCCCGCCGGCGCTAGACCGACAGTGGAAATTATTTTCAATTCTGGAAGCAGCTACTTTATAGATAAATTCCGTCAGTTAAGACTATCGGAGGCACAACCGCACCGATAACTTACGTAAAAAATATGTCATACGTTTCCGTTTTGTTTCGATTTATTTATAAATAAACATCTTTTCGCAGATACATATTTACAGATGAATAAAACATACAAATTTTGTATAAAATTTTTCTTTAATTTTTTTCAGATCAAATTTTATTATTATTTTAATTAACATCATAATAAATAGTTCATAACATACTCTACTTGTTTTGCTTCTAACCCCCTTCAAACACAATTTGCAAAAAGAAATTTGCATACCAATTTCAATAGAAAATTATAATCCATAAGCTGGTTGTAATGAAGGCCTTGGTTGCATACAAAAATAAATTAAAAAAAAATAAAAATTAAAAATAAAAATAAAAAGAAAAAGTTTAAGAAAATAAATAAATAAATTTCACAGTCTCTATGTAAGTTCAAATTGAAAGGGTACAGTGTAATCATATGGAAGACATGGTTTTCACTTTTACAGTCTAGATTTTGAAGCGCTAATTCGTAAATTTTCTATCTGCCATGCCTAAGCTGTGGCCCATTCATTTAAAACTCAATAGAAAGTGCGTATTGTTCTACGATTGCTTGTAGCCGAACATAATACAATTATGTCATCAATCTTTGTATAAATATTGAATATTTTTAATTATTTTAAATAAGTTTTAGATCTACTTTACTTAGTTAACTAAATTACGTTAAATGTTAGTGTTTTTCGTTTTTGTTTTTAATTTTCTTGTTTTTTTTTTTAGAAATGCGTTACTTTTCATAGAAACTTTCGATTTGAAAACATGATTTTTTGTTTTTAAATTGCATTCACTGTCTGGTGGTGTGGGTGTCGTGGGTATTCTTAGTTATAGTAGAATAAATGCTAGGTTGTTCGTATCCAAATGGTGAAGCAAATTATGTCGTTTATGCAACGATTTTGTGTGGTTGCATCCATTTCTTCATGTAATAACAGAAGAGAGTCGATATGTAGAGCAGGATCATGAGGGCACATGTGACGGCAAGGGCTAGGACCGATGTCTTCGTTGGACATGGTTCAATAATCGTAACAGTTTTATCTGTAAATGAGACCATTAAGAATATGTTTGTATTCGGGACAATTGAATTGTTAACCTTTCGCGAAATCTGTGCTCGGATCTGCTTTGAAGAATTCCCGCTTTTCGTCACCAAAGTCCAGGACGAGAATCTCTTGCGATATATTCATATCATCATCGGCTTCCTTTGTCTCATTGCTAAATGTAGATTTTTTTGATTATATGCTTCTCTGCTTTCATGTTTTGTGATTTACCTCTCGATAGCACGACGTCGTCGCCTTCCGAGCGACTCGAACGATTCCATATTCCATTCACACACAGCAGGCTCACAGGGTCCTAAGCAATATTTCACATTACATTGGAATATTACACCATAACTTTCGGTAAAACGGAAAGCTTCGTAGGTGGAGAGAAGTGCATTTCCATCAGCAGTAAAGCCGGGGAAAATGGTCGGATCAGTTGGGCAACCTTCGTCGTCGATGATCTTAAAGCTAGTTCGGGCATCCTTAGCCATGGCAATACACGAGCGGGCATAGATTCCATAAGGAGCTGTTAAATAAAAAATGTATGTGTAGATGAACTATTAGGATTTATAAATCACTTACTGTCCTCAGGGATTTCAATACGGAACATGAGACGGTCACCGATGCGAACAGTTTCAACCTCACGTTGCCTGGTATCCAAAATACGAATCCTCGGTGGTGGCGCTTCGGGCGATGAGTTGATATGAATCATTTCTGGGTCACGGATTGGCATCATTCCGAAGGTAATATTCTTCGAGCTCATGTCGTACGTGCATTTGACTTTATAGATCTTATCCGCTTTGGTCATAACCACACTATGATGTTGCAATACGACAGTATTGGAATAAACGCCAGTCTGTGGAAGGCAATTAATTACTTTTCTTTACATAGCTTCTGCTCTGGGTACTTACCACACTTTGAGTGTTACAATCTTGTCCCGCCATCGTCAGATCTAATCTAAATGAATCCGAATTGATCACATCGATGTTGCATGTCTCTGATCGTCCTAATGCGTAAATGCGACCGTTGAATGGCTTATTTGTACGAACCTGTACAGCGATTCGCGTGTCTTTGCAATGAACCGACACTGGAATAAAAAAAATGATGCAAAATGACGTTTGTTATTGGAATGCTGCTAATGTAGTCACCGTCATAACAAGTTCCGGTTTTATCACAATTCACATCGGCTCTGGTTTGGTTGTTCAGACTTGGGTCCTCGGTTGCATCGATTGTCACTGGGAGAGTATGATCCAGGGGCAGAGATCCGGGTGCAGGGGCGATTGCTTTTTCACATTGATTCTCGAAGTACTGACCGATTGGTTCACCGTGATCGATTAATGGTCGTTCTCCGTTAAGATAGGTGGATGGTCCATCAGGTAAAGTCTTATGATCCAAATGGTATAGTCGGCAATTGTATTGAGATCCTTGTGGTTGTCCTAGGTATAGGAACGATCGGCAAAGGAATTCGGTTTCGATTTCACAAGCCAACCGACAGGCAGACTCAGAAGTTACTTGCAACTCCTTATCCGTATAGTAGTGCAAGCCGACGTATTGGGCGACTTTCTCATCCGACACTCCCATTCGGGCATTTGCGAATACTCGACTGTTCTTACAAGCCTGTTGTGGCTTCAAGCAAAGATTCTCAAAGTAATCAGTACCCTGCGCGTCAACTAACTGAATATATTGACCGCTACTGCGTCTGTCCGAATCGCTTAATACACACTTCATATTGTTATAATCATATTCGACCGAGCGACACACAAACCGTTTCTCATTCAAACATGCCGATAGACAAGCCTCCTTGGTGCTAGTGTAAATCAATGCATTATCGAGACCGCGGATGATTTTATTTGGAACACGTTCGAAAGACCACGGCCTCAGGCAAACATTTTCACTGCGTAGCTGCAACTTGACCATGTAGTACATGCTAGCTGACCTCTGTGGCACAGCCGACGGATTGTGTGCACTTGAATCATTTTGCAGCTGACAATGAGTCTCCTGCGACGGAGACAGGGGATTGACGACGAAACTAAATGCCGCAGCTTGGCAATCCGGTTCCTCGCGACACCAACCCTGGCACTCGTAAAGTGACAGGTTTTTCACGCTATAATATGAAGTGCCGGCAAAATCATAATCTGTGAGCTTTTCGAACGCCATGCGTCCATATGTTGTGGAAAGCAGGCAAGCAAGGCATGCTATTGTTGCCACTGCCCTCGCGGTGCGATAGGTAGAGTTCAACGTCCGCATCTGAAACGAAATACGTAGAAGAGAAAATAATTAAATGAATACGAAAAATATTTTTTTTTCTAGATCAAAGGTGGTAGGTTAGGTATGTATGAAGACGCGGTATTCGTACTTAGCCTTATGAAGGCAGTACAATTTTTTCGAGGTTGAAGAGAAAACCGACCATGCAACTCATTAGGATTGGAGCTTGTAGATAACTACTTTCAGTTTCTTGGGAAGAAGACTAATCTAGCAAACCCCTTAAGTACAAGTCGATAAACCGAATGAAGATCTATTCCTGCGAATAAGACTGGCGCGTATTAATCATAATAAAAAAACTGATTGTTTTCATAATAAGATTCGTTTCGACGATCTGTTCCCATTAAAGCGCGCACTTAAGGATTCCTGGTGTTTTCATTCTTTTCGGTTCGATTAACGAAATCGGGAGGAGTATCTATCGGCTGCTTTGATCGCTGGATATCATATTCGATGTAATAATCATGAAATATAACGACACGTAGACACGTACCTATGAAGCTGATTGGACAAGCTCTTGGAAATAAGACCCTTTCTTCAAACATCACCTTTTTTACTTGGAACACGTGTAATTATCATTTAATTCGATCACATCAATTTCTTCAATTTCTTGTGAAACGAAAAGCTCAGGTATTTAGACATAAATATACATTTGATGGTCAACCATTTAAATTTTCAATTAATTTTTTTAAGACGAAACGTAGACGAAGATGTAGAGCTGTTTTTTATAGAGGTATAGAACTTTGAAATGGAATAAAAAAAAGATATGCCAGAGATTATATTTAAATTATAATGTTAGAAGATTATCTTTCGAATAAAGTCAATTTCATGTCAATTTAAAAAAAATCATCTTTTTTTTTATTCCATTTCAAAGTTCTATACCTCTATAAAAAACACCCTTTATTAGCACAAGTCACGTCATCTATAGAAGGTGCCCTGCTGCGAAAAAAAGGCAACAGTATGAAAATGGAGCTTCGGAATTATTGTATAATTATATCTACTTAGCCATATGTCAGGCAACTACCTTTACTTACCTACTCGGTGAAGTAAATATCCATTAAACTACAACCAACTATCCTACAGTACTACGATTTAATTGTCTTCAGTTTTGAATTAACATGTTCTATTTATAAATTCCAAGCTCCACTCCATAAACCTATAAACAAAGAAACCTGGAGTCGTATTCGGCAGATAACGATCGAAGCAATTTCTTTTGCTTTCTTTAGTCAGAAACTAATTTGAAAATCGAAACGTGGTTCTTGCAGAGTTTTGTAAAGAGGTTATGAGGTGCATGTTGGTTAAGGCCTTCAAACGAGGCAGACGGATAAAATTTGATGCACTGAGAAAATCTGACCTGAGTCAAAGGCATACCCTTTTAGTCTTCCATTTCAGACTCACTTTCAGGGAAGTCCGATCGACATTGACTCACTGCGAAATTCATATTTATGTACATGCTGCAGCGACCCGATGAAAACCACGGACTTAGCTGGTATTTCGCGTCACTCGTGATTACTGACGAAGCTGTTGAATATACTTTCACATCCTTCGATAGCTTTGAATTCACTGACACTAACACTCGCATATATACACTTGTCTTGGCGTATGGTAAATGTGGTTCGATCATTTAATCCCAAGATCGGTGAGAGCTTCAGACCTACCAGTCTTACCTCTCTCCTGTTCGAAAGCATGCAAAGACTAGTGTACCTGCGTACAATTGCTCTTACAAAACTGGCATTGATAGATCAGAGCGGCGATAGTGCTAACGCGGATCTTGACCAGAATGTGTAATGTTTAGAGTAAACAGAAGTTGGCAAGATGTGATGCCCTGCCGCTTCTTATGGTACATGGTGATAAACTTTCTGGTCAGAACTCGTATTCTAAATATTTGTGAAATCTATGCCCAGACGTATGTTGATTAGGTTACCGTTCTCTCACTCAGTTCACCTTTGCCGACTGTCTACCTTAAAACAAGGCATTCAGCCCCTATTTCTAAAGTGGTCAAACATCTGGATGTCACTCTAAATAGTAAGCAACTCTGGTAAAAGCTTTTACAGTATTCTGGCAATACAAGAGTGCCTGGCACCAAGACGACCCTCTGGCAACAGGTACGAATCAGTTGCTTGGTGAATTATTCTATTACATTATAGGCTCCAGCGATTGTTTCAGCCCCCTAGCATGTATGGGGCTGCCCTGGATACTATGCTTTGCTCCTAATTTTGTTTTCAGGAAACCGGTGAAAATACAAGAAACTTACGAGTCTGCCTAGCAGTAGTTAGCAGAAGATTAAAAAAAAAAAAGAATTTGGGGACAGGTAACTATGGATGTAGGATGTAAATGTGGTAACGTCACTTATGGCTAGACCCTTGATATCACAGCTTGCTGGAGAATGATTAGAAGTTGCTCTGAGGAGAAAATACGGCGAAAGACTTGGGGACCTTGAATAGGTTCTCGCTGCTTCAGAACAGATGACATGAACTACCAATTGCATGTGAGACTGCTCTTAGGTAAAAAACAATAAAATTTGTGTTCAAAATAATTACCCCTCGAGTCGATAGAGCAGTAAACGAACATAAATCTTGCCCAAGCATGCCTGGTACTCGAAGACTAGAATAGCCTTGAGGATGTTGGTGGAAGTCTTCAGAAATGGTACTGTAGGTAACTTGACACTATTAAATGCTATTTTTGATTTAGGAAACAGCCAGAAGAAGCACGATACTAGATCAAGCGAGTATTGCCGGTGGTCGGGCGTGGTGATGCTTTTTTGACCAAAAACACGTGTTCGCTTAGTGTGACGACGTATTGTCGTACATCCAAATCCACTTCTATTTCCCAAGTTAGACCTGAGCGAATACGATGAATTCTGTCTAACAATCACCTTGTGAAAGGAATTATGGATAATGTCCTTGGAATTGAAGAAAACGTCTTGATTTGAACCTCTTCATCCGCATTTTCCATGTCGTGTTTCGCCTTTTAATGAGTTTTATCGTTTCATAGGTTATTGCTCTTCCGTGAGAAATCTTTATCTTTTCCAAAACCTCGGTAAGAATGCAACAGACTGTTCTCCTGGGAATGCCGTCTTAAAGGTCTTTATGTCCATTAAGAAATTTAGCAAACCAGCGAAATACTTGTTTACACAATAGATCTAGACGCTGGTTACCGTAAGCGTTTTTTTGCTCTTTGCTAAATAGCGATTTTTTCACAAACTGACACTTTGAACTTTTGGTTATAACGTAATATCTGTTAAGAGAACTATAGGTAAGCTATGTAATGGGTAAGCCCTGTCACGCATCAACATCGTCACTAAAGGCAAATTTATAATCCTTTGAAGCCGTGAAGAAAAACACGGCTGCTATAAGAGCAGGGAAACGATAAGTGGATTTTGCTACATTACAACTCGCGGCAACGTTCAAAATCAGGAAACTCCCAGCCACCATTGCCCCTTCCGATTATTACTTGTCGTTTCGATGGCACATCGGACAGTGCTGGCTGAGCAGCACTTCCATTCATATGAAGACGCCAAAAAATGAGCCGACTCTTGAATAGCATCAAAAGACTTGTTCCGAGTTCTTTGAAAAAAAAAACTTTTCTTGCGACTCACATTAATTTTCATCAACAAAAAACCGCGAGAACTTATATGAGGCTGGGAGGGTCAAGGGCGTCATAAGCCATGCAAGCAGCGAAGGATGCTTGTTATAAAAATAAATATTTACGGTTGTGCTTTAAAATACTTTTTCTCCACAGACAACTGCATGAAATCGCCTCTCATCATGTAGAATGGTGATTGTAGGTCCCCTTTAATTCCATCGGTAATTGCTGCTAGTTACGCTGTCTCTAGTCCTTTCATTTTATTTTTTTTCCAAAGCAGACTCGTGTTAGTCTTGCACAGACATGCACAGGTGTTATACTCCGTAGCGCTTCTGTAGCTACCGGTCCATTATACTACAGGCTTCGAAACGTAATTTTACATAAACATATAATACGATTGTCAAGTCATTAAGTCGAGACGTTTGTTTTCCTCATAGACTTGGATTTAGATGATTATACTCGTATCATCAAGCTGACGTTGTCAATTTAGTTCTCATTCTGGCTCCGTACACTCGTCGTTCACTTACCCTTCTCAAGTAGTCCACACGCTCCTCGAATAGGATTATTATTTAAATTATGATTACAATTTCACTCGATGGATTGGATTTTCCCACAAAGTTCCATCAAAATGCATCAAAGTGCACCACGATGGGAAAGATTAAAGGAAGCACTAGACACTTCCCAATGATACCCTTATGGTCATCGCACGTTGTTTTCTTCTACGATGCGATGAGAGAAATTTTCTCAGTTTATTTTCAATGCAAATTTTTCTCATTAGATTCCCGGTGAGGAGCGAAAACAAAAAAAAAAAAAACAGGCAACAACAGAAATCGGAGGAATGGTTTGTTCCCAGAGGTAAGATGGAGCCAGTCATAAGGTCTGAGAATGAGAATCAAGAAGGTACATACTACGTGCATACGTACATTGTTGAGCTTGCAATGGTGCTTCGGTTCATATCACAAATAAATGACACTTTTCAAGAACAGGAGGTAGGTACGAACTGGGCACCTGGTAAGAATGTACTGCCTGTAGGTTCGCAAAGTTCATTAGATGTGCAGTTATCTGGAAAATGAGTATCTCGTGGATATACGAGTACTAGTTGACATATTGCTTGCGGTTAATGTTCGTTTTTTTCTTCTTTGTTTATCTATTGTCACCAACTGTATCTATTACGCCCGCCAGCTTAGGAACTATGAGATATGAAAGAAAATCAGATTTTTTTCTTCAACTTTTCATTCGTACGAGTACGTTACTTAGAGTTGCTTTGTCTTAAGCTCGCTCGGTTGCTCAGCCGGTGAGATAAATAATTTTTGTTGAACTTAAATAACCTACAAACCAACTTCAGTCGGGTATGGTATGTTGTGCTAACGGAATATCTCATTAGATTATGTTTGAAGGAAACCCTGGAGTAGCTGTATCTTTATTTTTCATAGTCAATTTGCCGTAAAATAGCGTCAACTTTTGTTAAATACTCATAAACCGTTGCATATGAGTATAGAAATGTACGTGATAATTAATTGCTTAAGTTTTGTGCGAAATCTGTGAATTCACTCACAAGCAGCACATCTATCCGGGGCATCAATTGAGATATGCATAAACGGGGTTAGGCGTCGTTGATTGCAGAAATCTGCGCACGTTCTGTACACACGATGAGCAGGGGTTTCACGGTCTTACGATGCATCTATCATCACAGCGGCGCATCTTAGGTCGTTTACCTCGCTACTAGAATACTAAGCAGAATAGTAACATTTCTATTATTATTTCATTCCTGTCCACCGCACTGCTGTATTCATGTTCAATTCTCTTTGCACCTCTATTACTTGGTTTTTGCACTGCAATAGCATTCATAATTAGCCCTTTGATCGAATTATAGGTTAGTTTCCCTGCTATGACCGAGATAAGTATGAATCGCTTTTAAACCAGTCGCGGTCTCCCCTGGTCGTTCTTGCTCTTTGCGTTCTTGCACTTCAAGTCGATTAGCTTATTTTTTTTTTCCCTTGAACGAAATTATAATCATTAGTTGGAAACTGCAGGTATCCGTGTCTTTGTGTAGTAGTATGGGTATATTGAACCTATCTACAAGGCCTCGGGTATTTTTCTCCTCTGTTGTTCTTGTACGAGAATTTATTTTTATCCACGTATCGGGACGTTGTTGTTTGTTGAATAGCTTTAGGATATTGTTGGAGTCGTAATCTTTAATTATTTTGTTGCAGATGAGCTGAGTGCGTAGTGGACGTGATTTGATGAATGAGTAGGTAAATGGACGTCATTAGATCAGAGGATAATATTAAATTAGTGTTGGTGGAAGTGGGCGGATAAGGAAGCCAATAGATGATGGGATTATAAAATGCAAGGGTGTTGTACCCGGCGAAAGTTGACTAAACTAAAATACTCTAGCTATTAGGGAGATAAAATCAACATCATTAGAAAAGACTATAATAATGGAGAATGATTTATATTTTCCTTACAAATGGCAATAAATATTTTCCTAATCCTTTGTTCCTACCCCACAATGTTGCCTTTGTTGCTAGTTAACCCTTCCGGCCTTAAGCAATACACGAAAGCGAAAAGGAATAAAGAAAAATAATATTTCTTCTATGTCTCTTCATGTTCCTCTTGAATGCATATCTTTCCCCATTTCTTGATGGTCCCCTTGTATTAGCAGATATACTAGTCGCAGATGAAACTTGTCCGCATATCTGATTTGCCTCAGGATTAAACTAACACGCTGCACACACGTACGAACGGTCGTTCATAAGCAATGTAAACCTCTGCATGAACATCATTTCCGGTTAAGGAATAAAAATGAAAGAGCATTTACATAAAAATGTGGAATTCGTTAGAACGTTGCTTGCATGCGATATGTGGGAGGATCCGTATCTTTATGCCGCTGTTTACAAAGGTTATTTTCAATTATATGAACTAATATCGTGTTGACTTTTGATCATAAAACATTCAGAGAATAACATGTGCAGTTTGCAGTATGGAATGTTAGATAACTCCTAAATGCGGAATAGTGATTTGGAAAAATGTATATCCAACTTTACATCTACATTAAATAATTTATTTGTATCATTTTTATCATACAGAGTTTACAACACTCTTACAGAACATGTACTCGTACAAAGTAAAACGTGCGGAATTTAAATAACTAATAAAAGAGCATAACTAACAACTAACCAAGAAGGAACGATATAAAACGGTGCCTGGAGCAACCTAAATGTTATTATCTGAAGAAGAAATATTTGAGTTAGTTACTTCCATGTATCGACTAGTATGCTCAAACTGAGCACACATATAATGGACTCATGTCAGAGAAGTCAAAAAAGCCAAGAAGACGTTGAAGGGCAGAAGGAAAATAAATCATTCGAAGCAGTGCCAGGCACTAATGAACATTTCTGAAAAATATTAACGAGAACATAAATTACTTGGCAGCACTTGGTTATCATCTAGATGTCGGAAAACATTGGCATTTGTAGGAATTCTGAGGCAATTTATTTCTTTTACACTACTATAATAATAAATCGACTACTTAATCTTCCTGCATTAGGTGGGAGAGAGATGAAGAATCTCCAAGTAGCTTTAAGTCATACGCCAAGAGGAGCCACTGGTTGTGTGTGATACCAGACAGCAGATCGTTAATTGATAATAAAAACAGTATGGGCCGTAGTCAAATGCCTTGGGGTACACCTGAATATTGACTCATCTGACGAAGCAAACATTAATGTTCACAAGTTACCAAGATTTACAAACAACCTGTTGTAATTACATTTAAAACAAAATACCTTCGGTTATCAGCAGATTACCAATCAATCACAAATAAAGTACCGCGTCGTTAAATCATAAACTATCAATATTTGAAAAAGCTGATAAGTAACCGAAAAGATAGAGTGCCCAGTAGAGTGACTTTTTGTTATTAGGGTCCTACTTACTGCTATTTGTTTCCTACGAACGAGGAATTTTGAGCAGCTTCGACCGACAAATGTAAATACACATAGTCTTGTTTTCTCGGCATTTAATTCTGTCGACGCAAGATTCTTATTGAGGAGTCAGTCAGTTATCATGCAATTCCATCACGTCTTGACTATAGTTATAGCTCTATAACATCATGTCAAAGGGACATTCTTTTTTATTTATTTTTAATTCATATTTGGATAAAAATATATTGATTTAAAAATTCCAAAATTCATAAAAGATTTTTTGACATACTTGAAAAGAGCTACTGTTTCGCGAAAGTTATATTGGGCTCGTTAAGAATACGTTGTTTGGATATTGTGCAAATGACTTTTTGAATTTGAATTTTTGATTTACTTGGAAAATAGCTTTAAGAAATATCAGTTTATTGGCGTCGCTTAATTTTGACTTCCTGCATGTAAATGGCTAGAGAATACTAATGGTCATGTTGTCTTTTTTAATGACTCCTCCATCACGAAGATTGAACGTTAGGCTCTTAACTATATATATATATATTCTAAAATACTTTGATTTGATCACCTAACCTCAGCACCCAACCAAGGCATTTGCTTGGCAGTAAAAAGGTATTTCTTTTACAAAAAAAAAAAAAAATTGAATCTTAGCAGCAATGGTTTAATTTGCCAATTATCAGCATATACTCCGGGAGCATTTAAACCAGATTGCAAATTAGTTCCAACTTTGAAGCCAATTGCATCTGAGGAGTAATTACATGCATCGCCAGAGCAATGTTGCAGTTCTTGAAATTAGAGGTATACACTCGCATATAAATAATATGGGACCAAGGCTAATGACTAAGATTAGTCAAAGTCCAACTTTTTGAGTCGTAAATTGACTGAAAATGAAGACTCACGTCCAATTTTCTGAGGTAAAGTTTTTATGGTTGTGCTATTCTATTAATTTTTCTTCTGCAATTAAACGATATTATATGAGGGTCTATTCAAAAAATGTGTTTTTTTTAAAGGCGTCTAAGAAGATGCTGAAAAAATATAAAGATGCTTCAACCGGTCTGGCATCTTGTGCCAGACTATCTTAATTAAGAAATAAAAATAATTGCAATAGCCACTTATACTGCCATATGTATATCCAATGAATCGTTTCATTGTATAATAGTATTTCCAACACTTTTTTGTTATTGACTTAATCGCCGGTTTGATAGCCTGAACTTATATAGACATTGACCACAATAAGGGCTCACATTGTACATAAGGAGTTAGATCCGTCAGTAGGCTTGAATCTTTTAAAATTATTTTATTAAGGACTACTATATGGACCTGGATTATCATCAGAAAATTGTGGGTAACAATATTGACTATGTTAAAAACGAAACGCGTTATTTCTGGGATTTGAAAATTGTGTTCTGTTTGTGTTTCTTTTTTATTATTATCGTTATTACTATTATTACCGGCCATGAATGTGTTCCTTCCATGTTTCACTGTTCTGTCCCTGAACTTCTAGATCCATCCTCAAATCGACCTCCCATCTACGGCGTGGTCGTCATGGCCACGTATTTTCCACTCATTATTCGTTTGACTGTTCGTCCATTGTCCATTCGTTCTATATGAAGAAGCGGGCAAACGTGCTCCCTTTTCTCATATGCAGCCTTTTGTTTATTTTGACGTTTATATCGTTTTTTGCAGTCAATTTGGCACCCAAATATATCAATTCGTCCATCTTCTCAAAGTGTTTATCGAGTACAATCAGATGTGAGGTTTGAATCGATCCAAGTTAAACAGTGACCATATATTTGTTTTCTCTTCATTTACCCTTAAGCTTATTTCCTTTCCTATAATTATTAGACTTGTTTCCTCACTTGTTTCTCCCAGCAAGTCCAGGGGCGTAAACTAGAGCGATTGTGGTTCCATTAAGGGCCATTTCCCTTCTATTTTCTTGAAGAAATCTCATTTCGAATTCCTGCACCAAATTAAAAAGAAAATCTGAATTCCTCCTGAAACATGCGATGTCAGTCTCTTTAAGAGAATATTTGATAGCATCTCGTAGCAAATCAGTAGTAAATATATTCTTCGGTAATTGTTTCATTGTGTTCGGTCACCCTTTTTTAAAACGGGAATGATGACCATTTCTGGGGGAATCACAATTATGATGAGCCCACTTCTCTGAACCTCTGTTGTGTGGATGACACCGTTTTCTATTGCTGCTGGCTCTCCATGTATATTCAGGCATATGCAGGTTATCGAAATTTCTCCTCGATTCGTAACTCATTCGTTGTCCGAAACATAACTCTCCAATATCGTCAGGAATAAAATCTTATCTGGCCTGGTATTCTTTTCATAAAGCGTTTGGCCCTGCATACATTGGTCTCGTGTATTTTAGCCGCACATTCTACCTGGGTTTTAGCGAATTTTTGTCTTTGCCATTGTCATTTTTTATCCCGAAAGAGATGGCTGATTTCCTTCGAAGTGTTAGATACCTTGTACGCGTGAATTTTTCGCTGTTTTCCAGGGCTTGAAGTCTTAAAACATTACAGGCTTTTACTTTTTCCTCGTATTCTTCGTCGAACCAAGACTTCACTTTGGGGGCTTTGCAATAGTCTAGCTTGCTTTCCGTCGCCACCTTTACGACACTTTTTATTATTGACCATACTGCTTCCACCAGTCTTGTCTCGTCGTCAGTTTCTAGCGCAATCTAGTAAGGCGAGTCGGTTATTAAATTCACATTGCGGTGTTCCGCTCCTCTGAATTCGGGTTCAGTTTTTATTATTGATTAGGATGTGGTCTGAATCACAATCCACTCCTCAGTAAGCTTTAACGTCTAGTTCGTTGGTATGATGTCTTCTGTCTATCGGAAAATGATCAATTTGATTGCGCGTTACTTTCATCCGGTGAAATCCACGTAGCTTTGTGTATTTTCTTGTCCTTGAATGTGCGGTTTTCATGATCATATTACGACTTATTGTTATAAGACCGTTATCGTTTGATGAGACATGGAAACTTCCTTCTTTCATTGCTGGTCAATATATAACTTATTTTCGTATTTCCGTATTGAAGTCGCGGAGTATGATTTTCGTCGAAGGGTGAGAAATTGTCAAATATTATGGTGCGTAGCACCCACCATAAATATTTATACATATTTAAAACCCAGGCGGGTCAATGATATTTGATGTTGTTTTAGGTGTGGTGTTGTTGATCTGACTGTGGGTAATGCATAGTTATTAGCTCTGGGCTTACTACTATCATTTTTATCGTGGGGTAGAATTCCATTAAGGCTTTAGTCGCCTCTTACGACTGGCACTCCGAGCTACTGGTATATTCTATTCTCTATCCCGCATGGGGATTTTTTACTAAAAAATATATTAATTATTAAAAAAATTATATTAATTATATTAATATACTAAAAAATTATTTTAATTATTATTTTTGAATTTTATTTAAATAAAAAAAAACTATTCATATCCCTTAATTTTTATTTCCATTTCAAATTAAATATTTGTTTTTAAATCACATAATTTAAATCCTCTTTTAATTTCATAAAAATTTAAACCGTTTGTTTTAACAAAATTAATTTTTAAAAATCATCATCACAGTCTTCCTTCAAAAAGATAATGTCCGTAAAAATTCTAACATTTTTTTCCTTTAAAAAAAAATCAAGCAATTTGTCTACAGTAATCTGCTCCAAACTTAGCCATAATGATTTTGGATCCAATTCTCTCTTTGTGCTTGATGAGTGTAATTGTAAGTGTAATTGCCTGCAGATAAACTGGATTGCATTAATCGTTCAAGAGTTATTATTGGCGAAAGATCAGTCCACGATTTTCTTTGCCTATAAATAACACCTATGCCATTAATATGTGCAGAAATGAGCTCATGCAGAAAATACCAATTATTACTTCAACCGGACTAGAATTGCGATAACATACATCTGAGCGTAAGAAGTCTAAGTCAATTCCTACTTTTCGCATTCTACTCATAGATTTTTTCTTTCCCCGCCGCGCAGGAAGATAGATAAAGCGGGAAAATTCCAGCAAAGTGATTATTTTCAGCAAAGATAATACAGACATGCACGTCTGCGGTTGGATAAAAGGAAATGGAATGTTGCGGCACATCAACGTGGTTTGTGGAGATGCGAAGGGGAAGAGGACGATAATTGAATAAAGTATATAAGTGCGAAGGTACCTACAACATATTATGGGCATCATTCAGATTTTATATTTATTTCTTCATTAATATTTGGGAATTGTCTCATAACAAACATGTCAATTTAAGACTAGGCATGTATAATGCTTAAAGATCTAATAAATTTTCAAAGATATCAACTTCCTATGTACAATATAAGTATATCCATCCGAGTGTATGTACTATCCAAGCGTATTAAAGAATATTTATATTCTCCTGCATCTGCTTCTCATCCTCGTAATGGCACTCAGACAAGATGCGGAAATCTCGGAACATCATATCTCAATCCAAGCCTCCATCTGCAATAGGCTTAGAAAAAGCAAGAAATAAAAAAGGAATAAAATCTGACTTTCAAGGTAAGAGTTTGTTTTTTTTATCAAATCTCCAATGATGCCGAGGGTATAAGCGACTTTGCATGTTGGTTGGCAGTTACAAAGTCGGGAAACAAGGACGTTGGAGCCTTCCTGTATACATATACAACATGCAGCTTGAACATGCAATCACTTAAATCAATTTCTCTTTTTCTCTTCGTAGGATATAACGATCCTCGAGCGATTAAGATTCTAACTATTATGATAGCACGACAAAATAATAGATATTATTTGAAACTACCTGAGGGAACTTGCAACAGGATCTTGATTTATAAAGAAAAGAAAAAGAATAGAAATGGGTGAAGGTTCAAATTGACGTTGATTAAGATAGCAGCTGCACTAGCAATTGCATCCTTTATGAATGATCATGCATTTCCTGATCTACCGGTTTTATTCTATTAAAAATCCGATTAAAGTTTAGTTTAACTACATCATAGCTATGGTCCTGTGTACTCACTAACCATAAACCTGTGGGGGCAATAGCGAGTCAGGTTCATCTGCAGCAGAATCAGTTTTGCGTCTATCATGTGAACCGGAAATTCGCCATAAGCTCTTGGCGCTTCTTTCCTATAAGCTACATTTGTTATTTGAAAATCTCTATGTAACCAATCGTTGAGATGCTAGTGCATTAGGACAAATGCGAGTAAATTCAGAAAAGATGAAAATCAATAAGATTCATGATTATTCTGCGCTAGCTGTATCTAGTATGCGGGACAAAAGCGGTTTAATGGCCTTTCTAGGTCATCTAGCGGGTTTTTTTCATGGCGTTATCTTGTCCAGCAATTTCCCATTTTCTTTTCTATTCATATCCACATGCCTATTCCTGTGTGTGTGTGTATGAGAGAGTGTTTACCCGGTGATCACCTGTGCAGAGATGATCTTAAGAAAAAAAAAATACCTGCTTAGAGGCAACAGGGTGCCTTTATTGAGATTTCAGTGGGCTATTTTCAGTATAGATCTGACGTATTTCGCTGGGAGTGGCCGTGTGCTCTCTGTCGTCTTACCATAGTGGGCAATCGCGTTAATTATTTTATTGGGCAAATACTTTATGTTGTTTTCGTTAACCTCTGAGCTTTTTCTTCCATTTATTGGGCAGGTATTATCGTTTATTTATTCATGAAATTCTTGAGAGTTCAATTGCCTTGTTAGCGACTTACGTAACTACATTCCTCAAGAGCGTGTCATTTAGTCTAAAGAGCTATTAAGATGAAATCATTTTTTCGTTGGTTGGTATAGAATAAAAAAATTAATTGTTTTTGCTAACAATATATTTCAAGGTCATTAAAAACAACCAGCGAGTCGATTTTTTGTTTTCCATTCCACCTACTTCAACCTCATATAGTAAGAATAATTTTTTTGCCTTTTCTCTTTGGTCAACAGTTTCTCCGTCAAATCATTTGGTATTCGTTCCACGGCCGCAAATACCGATTCTTGATCGAAAGCAAATGTGTAACTAGGTTAGCATGTTGTGGCCTATGTCATCCATGCAGAATACAAAAAACTAAGACGATCAGTGGGAATTGAACGCCCCCAGACGTGGGCTTAATCTTTGATCTTTGTGGTTTGATGGAAAAAAAAATCGGGTAATTCAAAGCAACCAGATACCAGGGAATGAAAATCATTGGCTTACTCCTAATGCCACATATACGTGCTTATAATGAGTAATTCCCATAGGAACGAATTTAATGAATGAAGTTGTGAAAAGATTTCCTAAATTGGTTATTTGGTAAAGTACATAAAAAAATGGTTTTGAGGATAATTGTTAAAAAACTTTCTGTAAGCTGCTTGCTACAAATATTTAATCTCATCGCTCCGACATCTTCTATTCGTCGAACGAACACTGAAAAGAACGGCTTTCTCTTGGTCATTATGCATGGGAGATTATCAGCCCCGTGAAGAGGCAAGGCATTAACTAAAGATAAATTGTATTGATTGAGGTGGTGCTTGGACATGTGAATGTATGTCAATGTGTTTCAAAGTTGTGAGTTGTAACAGCTGCATCAGATACTACTTCAGCTGATACTGTAGAGTGCGCTTAATTTTATTGAAGGTCAACAGCTCTCTGGCAGCATGTTTATATGTTTTTTTTTCCGGGACTATGACCGCTTTCAGCAATGTTAAATCATTCATTGCGTATAGCTTTATAACGAATAAAAACAGACTTTAGACTCCTCAATGTTAGCGATTTGTCTTTGGACGTTTATCCCAGAGGTAGTTTAACATAGACTAAGATATTCATTAAAATCGGTATTTTCAGGCTGTTATTTTATTTTACTTTTTTATGAGCCACTAGTTCTGCCAAATCGCCTCAAGTGCCTGAAGATGACAGTGTTTAACGCTGTGTTCAGGAGTTATATAACCGTTTGTGTTAATAAAAATCTGCCCAAACGATTTCTGTTTTAACGAGCTCAATGAGAACTTCCAGGCAGATGGACCTATCATCAGCAGTCTATCTATCAGAAGCCGAGTTAGTCTATATATTATAGGAAAAGACTGCTAAATTCCTTTAACATAGAACAAGTCACTTCGAATATTAAAGTTTTGCCTATGGCAAGCTCAGATGGAGGATTCTGTAGACCATAATCTGCTTATAATGCACGAAATGTGCCTATAACATAATCACTATATTTGTAATAAGTTTTCACATTTTTAACAAATCCAATTATTATTAAACTATCCATATTAAGAAATGGTAAGCCTTAGGCTAAATGCTTACAGTCTTATAGGCAGTTCAGCTTGATGTATATGATTAAAGCAAGGATGTTAAATTCAGAACATGAATTGGATTACCCTGTAAGTTCGCTGAATTTTATGTAAAACAGTTGAGAATAGTGGTTTATACTATTGTTCCCCTCTGTAATATTGAGTATCGGTTTCAGCATTATTATCTTTCTAAGCAGGTTTCTGACTCATTCGTAGTTGTTTAATTCCGGTCAAACTAGTGTAATTCATCTATATATTTTGGTGTTCCTTGAATACATGCATATGTTAATCAGTTAACTTATGAATACAGAAGAAAAGCATCAATGAGCGCGAAAGGTGATCAAAGCAACAGTTTTGATTGCTAAGGAGTTAATCAGCTGCATAAGTATCGTTCCAATTGCGAATCGCTCCAATTTGCAAAGAAACAGAATATCGTGTTCGATAAAGTGTCTTCAGTTTAACATATCCATACCTCGATTCAGTTATTCTACTTTTTTACGGTATATGCAACTAATAGAACTAATACACTAAATAAATAGGGGGTCATTCAACTAAAGGTGGTTTCGCGATATATGGGATTGCCAACATTCAACTATGATTAGCATGTCGTTCAAAAAAGAAAAAAAAATAGTTGCTATCAAATATTGATCGATACACAAACGTACAACATGTGTAAACCGTGAAAATATCGCGCGAAAGTTTGGGAAGATTCCAATTGCTTTAATAGCTACTCGTGAATTTTATCGACAATGATGTGCCCGGCAAGGTCATTGAAAAATATAGAGTGTGACAGGAAATCTCAATCAATGTCGTGACGACTATGGAAATTGGGGTTTTCTGCAGTCTCTTTACACTGCATTTTAAGGTCCAATTGACACAATCGAAGTCGGCAAATCACATACAAAATTATTATGAGTGATGAGGCTTGTTTCTGCTTATGCTGGGTTAAGTTGGGTGTGTAATTTAGCCATATTTTTTGCTTCCCATAAGGAAATCAGTATAATGGGTCCGATTATTTGATTATTCCTATCTAACTATCGTTTTAAGGGAGACATAGTACTTTAGTGTGCAGACGTGTTTCTATGTTGGCGAGCTTTGTTTTTGCAAGGTGCATACGACTAACTTCCAATTGGAAAGAATTATTATTTAAATTTTTCACGAATAATAACAAATATAGGGCATTTCATCAGTTTTGAAATTTTACTAAATTTCCCTCTTTTTAGTTTTTTTTCATTCTCTTTAAAAAACTGTTCGACCGATTTTGCTGAAAACTTATTCAGGTCTAAATTATGCCATTGTGCATCAAACGAAACTAGTCCCACGTCGATATCATTTTTTGTTCTCGAGATAATCGAGGCGAAAAACTCCGTACGAACATACGAATATACGCACATATGTACATACTCACAAACACAGACATCGACTTAAAAACCATAGCAGTCGACTCTAGGGACCTTGAAATGAGGAGATATGTCATAATTGGAGATTCACAAAATCGACTTCATTACAAAAACTTTCCACTATAAAGTTGACAGTTCATTTTCGTCTCGTCTCGAATATCTGGAGAACAACCAATGATATCAATCCAAGACTAGTTTAAAGTTTGGTGGAATAGTAATCATTACCGACTGTTGAGCGGAGGGTCTGTAGTTCAAGAAAAATTGTGCAACAACATCAGTTGTGAATGAGAGATGATCAAAAGAAAAAAAAGCTGACGAAGAAGGCATAATACTTGTGGTATAAAATCACTTCAATTTTAATACTGCTGTGTGCATTTCCAATATAACACCTTAATGACATAGAAGCAAAAAAAGTAACTCTGAACTATCATCAACGCAATTTCAAAAATTCAGTCGAATCTCTCAAATCATATCTAGGACAACCACCCCCGAAGAGTAGTGAACGAATTGAACGAATATCTTTGATACAAACCATCCCGTCCAGGTTGTATGACAACACCATAAGAGCGTAACTCGTAACGTAACGTAACTCGAGCGTAACTTAAAAAAAAAATTGCAAGAAATGTCTTTCGGCGGTTTTTTTTTATAAAGGGGGTTCTAACGGTCGCAAACTATTCAAAATATTAATTTTTGATAAATTTTATACGACGCTTAATTGCATAATGAAAAACTATTAAAGTTCTCCAATCTTAGTTCGCTACTTTTTCTTGTACCAAAAACTATGTTAAATACTCTGGCCCATTGTCTTCAATGCAACTACAATAAATGGGAAATTGGCAGTAGGCCACTCGCACCAAAACATTTTTTTTTCTTCAAAATTGAGCCGGGTGCGACCATTTCAAAGACTGGTTCGCGTAACCAAGTGAAGGTTGCTGACTTCTTTTGCCTGAAATTGGTGTTATAAATGTAGACGACGTTTATTTTCAGCGTGACGGCGCCACATCTCACATGGCTGGTTAAACAATGGCTTTATTGCGTGACGAATTTCTTAGACGTGTGGAAATTGGCCGCCGTGATCGCGCGATTTAACACCATTAGACTTTTATTTAAGGCCTTGTCTATGTTAGCGTACCACTAACGATCCATTCATTACACGTGTACACGTGCTGAAAATTAATTTAAAAGAATGACTAATTGTAGGCTGAGCCGAAGCAAACATTTGGCTGATCATTACCAACCTCAGCGCAAAAGCTCAAAAATGATGTATTTTTTCATTAACTAAAAATGAAACCTCTAGCAAGTGAATTTAAACAGATTTCATATCCAATCAGACGCTGAGTGATATATCCACAGATAAAAACCCATGCGTGACTACGGGGAAGCATGCTGACAATTCATTCGTCAGAAACAGGTTCCTATTATCGGTCATCTTTGCCCCGCTGTGACCCAAGTCGATTTAAAATATAAATAGCTCCCGTCTAATACCTTCTTAGTCTAACCGGTCACCATCACGCACATGTTCATTTAGCACCATACACGACTCTCATATACGATGCGTGACAACATTATGGTCTTACATCTTATTCGAAACGGAGGCACTCCACAAAAGAAATACAAAAAAAAAATCCAACGAAAAACGAAAGAATAGATAATAATCTCGAAATTCTACTGACACAATTCCTGAAGCGAACGAAAAGAGAAAAGTTCCACCAAATGCTATTAATATTTATTGATATGCTCTCATGGCTGGAAATGTAAATCGAAGATCTGATTTACTGCTTGCATGAATCATGATATCACAGATACACCTGTGAGACGTTGTTTCTTTTGGTCCCATTTCGCCGGTAAAGTTGGAAGATTAGTCAAATAAGTGTATTGGGCATGACCCTTGACGTTGTAAATAAAGATTATCTATTCAGTCTTGCTAAGAGGGGAATGCAGCTAATCCGCTTGAATCGATATAGTGATACCCACACGTGTGCTTCAAGTATTAATTAGAAGAAATTTAAAGTTAAATGGAGATTATCAAAAGCATACCTACATGGTAGGAACGTATTCGAAAATGACACTTCTCCGAATAGGAAGTCGCAAATTAGCAACTAGTTTCACTTTCTGAGCATACCGGCCATCATCAACCTACACACGGGCGTGTATCTACTCATTATTCGCAATAGAAACCGAAAAAAACTTAAGCTCTATAGACTGCTTTATCGCCCAGCTGACGGAAGAACATGGCAGGCACGCAAATTAAATTGCACCCATTATGACTTTATTGTTCGTTACTTTTAATCATTTATCGAGGTTACTGACCGCGTATTCTGGAAACATACAGGGAAATGCAGGTGAATATGATTGTATATGGATGGCATATGGGGCGCCTTGTCTTGTTCCGAGTTTGATGAATGGCTTGTGTTGTAGTTGAGTAGATAAAAGTTTCGGCTTTCGAGCCATAAAATCTTCTTAAAATGTTTTTTGCAAACTAGTTAGTGTCGAAGTATAGGGGTTCTCAAGTCATTACAACATACCAATAGAATGTTTCGGTCTTTATGGCTTTCTTTTATCGCCTGTTTATTTTGCAAGTTTATAGCTAAGAGGAAAATATTAGTATGTACAAGCCTATACGAGTATATTGCATTGATCTATTTGTGGAAAGTTAAGAACTGGAATACAGATTTTATGCCTGCATATTCCTTTGTTAGTTATGTTCTGACTAACGGAATGGCTTAAGAGGATGCAAATGAATAATAGGCATCTGCAAACATAAATGCAGTTTATATTAGCTATTTGAATTCAATGTTGCATCATCAGGAACGTCGTTGCTCGTGGCCACACTCGTGTTACCAGAGCCGAAGGCTCTCACATCACCTATATTTTGTGTAAATTAACTCATACCCTAGGTGAAAGGGAACTAATGTATCTTGCGAGACCGAGAATGGCGAATTTTGAGAAATTTATTTTCCAAACAAATGTACTCGATGGGATTTTGTAAGTACACCTCTAAAGAAAAACACGACGAAATAAGATTTCGATCATTTGACTGCTGAGTCTTGATCTCTGAGACACGGTGCTCTTGATGAATGCAGGAGAATAAACGTAACAAAACAGGAGCATACAAGGCTGTGTTGCATCGCAAAATCAGAGTTGCTCATGAACTCTAAGCGAAGAGGCAGAAGCGTGACCATAATGTTCTTCAAAATTTTGAAGGATTCAAATCCATAACAGAAGCCTGCATTATTAGTACAGCCGCAGTTAAATTTGAAAAACCACTTCTGCGGACAACTACAAATACACAAAATAATCCAAGTTAAGATGGCCGTATCGAAAAGTGAATCTAAGAAAGTTCACTAACCACTTGTTGAGCTCTTCACGGCAGCTGGGTATGACCTGGTGAGGAGAACGTACTGATCCACTTGCAGGATATGGTCAGCATCGTTAAAAAGACCTCTTCAGCCATTTGCTTGCTCAGAAGGCCCAGCAACGACTAAATATTCGACCCTAAAAAACAAGCAAGATCCAGATCACCAACTATCTGTCAAAGTTAAAGCCGCATAGAACACCGTGTTAAGAGATAAGCAATAGAGCACCATGTCTAGTTTGGCCATTTCTGCTATACAGGATGACGTTGTGGAATCCTCAATTGAAAATTTGGCGTTATCTTACAGACGTGATCAGTTCCAAAAAATACGGCGGAGAAATTGCTGGTCGACTCAAAGATGACATTACATACGTTATTAGGTGAACACAGTGAAAAGCCTTTGAAGCCTTTGTGAGCATTGAAACGGAAGCGGCTACAATTGGGCTGGCGATAAATGAGGGAAAAACGAAATACATATAGTCATCAATAAATGACTCACTTCTGACGCCTCGAACTTTCGCATCGGCCGATATAACTGAAGATAGTCAAAGACTTCATCTAACTCAGCTGCGCGGTAACATGTACCAATCAAATGAAATCAGAGCTCTTTCCTGCTATATGACGCAGGAATATGGTCCTTGTTTAAGACCGATGAAGAGGAGTTTGGTTGCTTTCAGAAGAAATTTTAGATTTTGAAAATGAGAAATGTAGAAGCAAATAGAACCAAACGTTTTACGGACTGTGCAGCGACATCAACCAAGTGGGGCTGTTGGGCTCCAGTCTGAAGAATCTTCGAGTCTAATGAAACAGCGAAGTTCGACAAAATCTAAAAATAAAATGGGACCTCAGCCAATGCGACACTGAAGAAGGCCAGCGCAAGACCGGTTCGCCCTTGACTGTAGCGTAGTATATTCGCGTGTTTTGTTATCTTTATATGTCGAAAGAATAGAAAAGATATCCGAGTACTTTTCGAAATAGTAGTAACATTTTTACGGAGAAAATTGAATATTTATAAAATATTACATATAGGATTATCCAATTCTTGGTCCGGTTTTAACATCCCTATTTTAAGCACACACGTTAGACCAAAATATTATCTGGCACTGCAAATATTTAGCTTAAGATTCACCATTTTACAATATCGGCCGCCTAAAAGGTATTGAATGTATTAAAATTGTGAAAACTAACTGCAAATATGGTGACTCTGTAGTAGGTGTATCTCGCGCATTATGAGCAGATTATGGTCGAGAAAATCATCCACATGATCGTACTCTAGACATGGCTGTAAAAAACGTCGAAGTGGTTTCTTCTGTTACATAGAAAAGTCTTAAGGTCCACCCATCATATGAAAGTTAGAAAATATTGAAAATACATATGCCGTTAGTGAAAGTGTTGAAGTGAGGAAGGTGTAAACGTTACCGTCCATTCTCATCGTATAGCCAAGTGTTAACAGGTTTTTTTTGGCCTCAAATCGAAGATAGATATGTGGTAGGTATTGGGTTTCAACATGACGGCGCCACATCCCACATAGCCTGGCCTCTTTTGGCATCATTGCAAGAGAAAATTCCGGGACAAGTTTTCTAATGTTTTGGTGATGTGAATTGGCCACCAAGATCGCGTGATTTACCGCCGTTGGATTTATAATTTTCCAGCTTTGGATGCTTTGAAAATAAATATTCGTCAAGTTATGACCGAGCGATTGCCCGTTTTGTTTTGAAAAGTCATCGAAAATCACCTTGTCATAATCGAGCCTTACAAGAACATCTGTGAAAAACATTTGAATAATATAATAAATTTATTCAAAATTGTAAGACTCACGCAATATACTCAAATAAAAGTTTTGATTAAAATCTTCTCTACAAATGTTTGTTATTTAAATTTACTTTCGGAATTACGAATTGAATCACCCTACTTTCTAAAAATTTTGACCCTAATTACAGTGTCTTACTTGAGAGGCAAATAAACAACTAGTTCAAGAAATTTGGGTTTAATATACTTTCCTATAAAATCTTCGACTGCTTTTGAATAAAATTAAATAATCGAATTCTTATCGTAAGCATGGTCTTAAGTCTTAGCTCGAGGAAACCTCTTAACACAGCCTTAATACAATTTTTTTTTTGTTGCGCATTGTAGTGGTGCTCCTCCTTCCTCCAGAGCTCTTTGATTGTAACCTTGATAGTTCGATTTGTATACATATAGCGGTGTCTTGTTAACATGGAAAGAATGTATATTTGCGTACATAGCGCTTGCCTTTGGCAAATGCAATTTCTGTTCGTCCTATCTGAGTTCGACGAACCACTTTAATATGCTATCTTACACTTAATCGTGGTTAGGAAGCATTTCTAACTTGTTACTGAAGGAGTATCCGTCCAAAGGTACGAACGAAAAAAAACAAAAACTAAAAATAAAAACAGGAAGATCGACATTGAACTCTAGGAGCAGCAACAGTTCAATAACAGCAGCGTTTCAACCCGGCATGCTGTAGAGTGTAGAGGAAGAGACTTTGTATCTTAGTCTCGCATATTTTGTTTCTTTGTTGTTGTGTTGTTGAGGTATCTATTATATTCCATTATACCATCTTCTTCGCGTTTCCCCCTATATGCTATTCTGTCTAATTCCTCTTGCTTGACTAGATTCGTTTTGTCCTTCCTTCATTAGGACGGACCACAAAGCCATATATGTACAATATAGGTAAGAAGTGTGCTAAGGTAGGTTGATGCAATTGCTTGTTTGCAGAAGAGAAGTGTGGACAACGACTGGAAAATTGAAATTTTCAGTAAGCTAGCCCACACAGAGTTTAAGATGAAAGTAGGTAGAACGGAGAAAACGTGTAAATGGCAATCTTCAGCTCATCAATATACATACATAACATACATGTCAGCCTTGAGGAACATCGTATGGTTGTGTAAAGAATTTATCTTATGATAACGGAAAGTAAATGAGGTTCCTTTCCAAATGTTTATTAATGATGTGTTTCTATGCTTGACCGTTAACGAGGTTGTATGTCTTTGGGGACAAATCAACTGTTGACCAGCGTTTTTGTGGTTGTTTACTCGAATTTTCGCTTTTGTTTTATTGCCTGAGATTAAGGCCATCTATGACAAATGTATCATAAAAAAAAAACTTTTGGAGACTTGAATTGATGCTTGAAATCGTTAGCGGACCAAATTAGCTTGTTCGCAGACAACCACTTGGTGGACCAATTCCTACAGTGGAGCCTTGTTATTGTGAGTATTTTGCTGAAGAGACCTGATAAACTTAATATATGTACTTCTCATAAAGTCAGAGACCAAATTAATGGGAATACGAGTACATCAATTTGACACCATACTTGACTTGATTTTTTTTTTCAAAATTTGGACGTTACTCGGTGTTCCAACGCTTGCACATGTTCCTACGAGTAAAAATGCGGAAGCTGACCCACATTGCGTGCGATTACTGAAGAAAGATATCCGCACAACATCGTACAGTCCTCGTGCCTCGCACATATATAGTATATAGCATACATTAAGAAAAGGTAAAAGTTACAATAACCTGAATACATTCAATAATTATGCACACCTGTGTCGTTCGAGGCTTCTAGTAGGATTTGCTTCTTTTGTTTCAGCTATAAGCGACTTAAGAAGGAAAAAAATTAGTTAATTGACGAACCTACCGAAGAGTCACTGGGCACAGTGATGCATCACATTATAGCCATGCTTGACTCTAGAAGTCCACAACTTCTTTTCGACTATCTTTTCCTTTTGTTCACTAGAAGTAAACTGGTAGGAAGAAGTAACACGCTGATCGGGAATCGAATTGAGTGGAAGCAATCATGAATGACCGAACGAGATTGGTACAGTGGATGAGCGGATGAGAGCGATGCAATAGTGCTACTGCATGCTTTGAGTGCATTAAAGCAGAACCAATCTGAAACTTGTTTTCCTTTTAATCATCTAACTGTTCAACATTAGAGTTGATTTTGTTGGGAAGAAGGAAGATGTTGCAACATTTGGATTTAATTTCATTTCGGTAAGGAGAACTCTTTCAGGATATTGACAGAGTTTTATCTCTTCGTTTCATATTCTGCTTTTTTCCATTACTTTTCTGAATGGATTGTCATAGTGTTCGCATGAAATGTGTCAGAGAGCAAAGACTTGCCAGAGAGTGTCACCACATTCTTCTCCGGTAAAGGAAAGTACACTTTTTACCGTTTGGCGTGGTCGCTAGACAATAAACTGCCGCAAGATCATGGTGCGCGAAGTGGAATATAAGTACTTGTGCATGGAATAGTGTGACTATGCGCCATCTTTAGGTGGCATATGAAACTGGTTTTTTTTGCGGCAACGAACTGAAGATGAAGTCTCGTTTTGCGAACGACCGAGTGGTCGAGTGTATGCGTGTGGCGAATGGTGATGAAATCGGATACCGACAGTTCTGGGAATTATGAAAGCATGGCTTTCGTGTGAAGTTAAGGAAAAGGACTGATGTTACTGGTGAATGGGTTAAGTGAGTTTGAATTTTATGAAAGATGAAGAATACATTTCAGTTCACAATGGCTACTATGTTGCAAGCGTCCTTCCTTATTTACAACAGAATGTGCCCCTGTCTAACCTGTCCAAGTAAATGAATTACTTGAATATCTACCCATTCCGAGTATCGTTAGCCGTCAGTGCGCAATGAGGGTATACAGTCGGGATAGACGACATGATTAGGTGCAATGGTTACGTACATCCAGGTAAGATAAAGATAAGTTGTCGGATAAGTTAAACTAATCCCTCTTTGTGACTGTTAACCACCACTATTCTCGATCGTTCTTCATTCCCTCTGTTAGTTCTCTCGATCATGAGCCCTTGCCGGAGGCAATCCTCAAGTCTGAAAAAACGCTTCTGCCCAAGGGAGTTCAAATGAAGTATAATGACTTTAATGTCAGTTGAGTATATCCTTGCAGTTCTGAGCTGTCCTCCTCCTCTTTTCTTATGTAGCTTGGTTTTGCTTTTAACAAATTCATTTGCTTGATTGCTGAATGCTCTATATCATTGCTTTCTTCTCTCATATCATACATACATATGTGCATACACTTTTTATTATTCTTCATTTTTCATTCCCCAACACCGTCACCTTATGCTAAGCATAAGTCCCTACAAGCCTCAGGATAAACATGTATGGCATGTGGACATGTGTTCGTATCTTCCATCACGTCGAACACAAATATTTACACAAATTTAAATCTCGAACGTGGTCAAGTCATTGATTACATTCCTAGTAAAGGATGAACGAGGAATAAGAGCGTTTTCTTGTGTTCTCAGGCATGTAACTCTTGGGGGCAAACAGTATCATGCCGACCCTTTATGTACATTTGTTGTAACGCGCCAACATTGTTAGGTTGCATGGTACTACGAGTGTATTGTAGTGCACGGTACACTGTGCACTGTACACTCTGCAGTTGTCATGTCCCTACTGCTGGTCCACCAATTGCACAGACATTGCAATCGAGTTTGTATAATAAATACATAAAAATGTTTTTTTTTTATTTGTTTTCTAAAATACAGGAGGGAATGATGCTCCGAGTGGCTAATTTACGTTACTTGCCTGATGTTAGGTTTCTGCATTTGTAGCATCTTCGTTCTGGTAGTAAGAACGTGATCACGACTTGGAGAATTATCGAAGGTAAAGGAATGTATATTTAGTTTTTTTTTTTTTTTTTGGTATCGAATGGAGGACATACATTCAGGCATGTATATTGGTGTTTCTGCAAACGCTTGGACACATTTTCGTGTTTTGGTCGATCTTTACTAAACCACAATGGTGTACCTATTAGTGGGCAAAATGATTTTTTTAAATATTTCAATTAAAACCAAGTTTCTTAGAACTCGCCGCTCATTAAAGCGATTCATTTCCTTTATTATCAAAGCCATTTTTCCATTTCCCATTTCAAGCTCATAAAAACTAATTCAATCAAATGAGCTAACTTTTCATCTAACTTCCGGTCAATTAGTGCAGCTTAATTCGTGCCAGAGTTAGCCATGGTCAATGCGATATTATGATACAAAGGGATTCAAATGCAATGTGAAGTGAATTAAAACCTACCTTTTTTGATGTGTATTCTCGGGGGAAATAGGTTGTTGAAGTGGAGAGTAGATTCAGTTTTCTGCTCCCCAGTAAAATTGTTTTCCCTAACTGAAATGGGAAGACCTGAAATAAAAATAATGAATACATCGTTATATTTTTATATTTTGAGGGAAACGAATATAAAGATCTGTGCGAAAAGAAAAGCTACAATACATAAATTCCATTCCCACACGTTTATTTTTTATTTTTTTTATAATATAAAGCAATGATTCTAGTATATCAGAGTGAGATCAGATGGCCTAGATATTATATTTCAAGATCAATGCGCTCCATTTGGGTGAATGCGTTCCGCAGACCACAACATGGATATGCCTGCACCGTCATCATCGTTGGCATTGACTTCGCCTATGGCGACGATGATGTTGGTTTTTTCTTTCCTCATTACAGTGCGGTATTACGCATAACGGAACCACATTTTTTCCCTTTTTTTGGTTTTCCTGATGTCATCTGATATCCGGGAAAAATTATTGTGTAGAGCATAGCACTGCTGTGAAAGATCATAATTGTTGTTGTTATTCGTTTCTTATGCTATTTGCTATGGGAATGAGCTTCCTTTATTGGAACGAATTCATCATTGTCGACAGTACCATAATAATAATATTACGTTTACAGGTGAGCGAACATGTAGCTGGTTAAAGAAGACGGCGATAAGTTGGATTGGGATCTGATTTGTGGTTATGAACGTTCCCGTGCATGAACGGAGTAGTTTCTGGTATTCTCTTTAATAGACACAATCACGCAATGATTGACATCTAACGACCGCACTAGAAACACAATTGTAACAATAGTTTTCAAACATACTTTATATGAGTTCTCAATTAAGCGCTAACTGATATACAAATATCATTTTATTGCATGTGCCTATCTGATTTTATTGACAGATCAAATTGTTTCGATCGACTTCGATTTGCCCACGTTCTTTCAAGTACGTTGTACACATGTGAACAGTTTAATTAGCACCTCACAAGTACTCTTTAAATGTAAATAATTAAAACTGAAATCAATCGTCAGAATGAGACAGTCGATATGCATCAGTATCACAGATCACTTAAAGTGTCAGAACATACGGACTTGATTAAAGTATGTTTTTAAACGATCTTGTCCATCCGCGCTAGAGAGCGTGCTTGAAACTCTTCAAAAACATCTTTCGTTTCATGGCCCATTTCCTCACTCAGTTTCATTATTATAGTATATACCTTATGTGTGTGCGTTTTTTCCCTTTCCTTTTAGAAGAGATTGTTAAGTGTTAAAGTTTTCACTTTTCGGAAATCATTTGTTTCTTTTACGTCTACCTTTTTTTGTTTTCGACCTTACCGTGCAAAAGTTGAAAAGTTGATTTGTGGTTTATTCTTCCCATGAGAAATTGCCTTATTAATTTTTTGATATAAAATATCTATCAATAGCGACCAGCCCCTCCTGCTTCCAAATAGAGTTCTTCCGTTCAAGTTACGTGAAATATATGGTAGAAAACGCAACTTGCTGACCCTTTCTCTTGTTCGCTTCCTATTACGATTTTTTACCATAATTGGGAAAACCGGTATACAGATGCCAAGGGTACCATGAGAATGAGAAGTGTGATGAACGTAATAATTAACCGAATTTAGGTCAACCGAATAAAAGAAATGGGGAAAAATAAAAAAAGAATGAATCAAATAAATTGTGAGAGAGTTTTCACCGCACGATTTTTCCTCATTTTTCTCTTTAGTGTATGTTTAGTAAATTCGGTGTGTGAAGTATACCTCACGTGTCAAGTAATTAACTTCGCCTGTCGTAATGACAGTTTAATAATTGTGCTACAATCTGTGGTTGGTCGGAAAATGATGAATTGCTGATGATCATTATCATTAAATGGTTGTATGAAGGTTTTAGAGAAAGATTAAATATTTTGATTGTTTTGGTTTTATCCCATTTGCTAAGCTTGGGATATGAGAGAGACAATTCATGTTGGAAATTGTCACTTTAGATACAATTTCTAATCGGATAACGAAAATTGTATACATGCATATGAGATAGACATTAGCATAATTTTCCATACTTTTTGACTTAGAATAGGATTAATTGGAAGATAAGATGCGCTTATTTGGATAATCTTAGGAATTTACCTTTTGTTTCCATTTCCTCATGACCTATCTATATAGATATATATTAGGCTTAGACTCGCCTAACAATACACTAAGAAGGGCGCCCACATTGAGAAATAGTGTGTTACCTAGGTTACTGAACTGAACATGTAAGAATCATACCCGCTACTTATATATTTTCTTCATTTTACCTTGTCCCCAATTTTTGGAAAAGCCAAAGCTATTAACAAAATATGAAAGAGAAAGAAGGACATTGAGTACAACAATGCGAAGCAAATTTTTCCACGAAAGCCAGTTTCCACATCAACTCTTTTGAACAATACATTTGGATACAATTCGGATTGTCTTTTCGGGATTGGTTCGTCGATAGTTTTACGAAAAATAACAACAAATACGTACAACAGTATCTTCTCAAGCACCAGGAGGATATTTTTAGTGAAATTTTATTGGAAATATATTTTGTATTTAAATTTGGAAAATAAAATCGATTTTTTCACAAACACAACAATTATTAAATTCCTTTTTTCCATTATCCACGTAGTCCACAATTAGTTTTCTTTTAGTTAATAAATCTTTACTTGTTACATCAATCATTAGAAATTGCAAAAAAAGCCAAAAGAACATTCTTCAAACTTTTAACTAGTAATGGTCCCAATAATTACTAGTCATAGCATCCACACTTCTTAACCCTTATTCATTACGTTTTTCTGTCTAAAGATTTTTAACCTCTTCCAATCGTTCAGTAATTAATCTTTCAAACCCAGTTGACACAGCGTGCTGATTTATTCCACTTTTCTATCGAGCAAAGTAATAAATCATTTATAATAGATCGATTTTTTACAAATTGCTATCCATTATTCTTTTTAATGATTTCATTCTTTTCTGTTAATATCGTCTCACCCTGGATATTTGGAGGAACCAACTCATTTCCTAACAGTATCACCGGATGAATGAGTATTTTAGAATTGGTTACGGTCACTCACCAGGAATCGCGGTGTAGGGAATTATCCAAATTGTATAGGAAGCCGCTATTCTATTTATATCCGTGCAAATACTATATACGCGTATTTATAATTCCTTTCTCACAACAGTGTCATATGAAATTCACTATTTCACTAAATCACTAGTAATCCTTTTTTGATTGTTGTTTTAATTTAATTTCTTTTTTTTTATATATATTTTTATTCACAGATTGTCGTACATTATTCACTCACTGATAGTCCTCGTTGTCAATGGCTTTTCGACAGTGTTAAATATTTATTTTTTGCCACGAACAAATACACAGGAGTCGTATGTCCTCACAAGCAAAACAGTATTAAAAAAACAAGAATAAATTGAGGACAGAAAGGAAGGAGATATGCTTGAGTTGACTGTGTTTAGCTGTTTTGCAAAGATGTTACTACATCAGTTGCATCATGGGCAATGACTTTGAACCTGTAAACGTTCCTCTTTTATGCTTTTCTTCAAGACTCTCCAAATTACACATGTGTGTAAAGGAAACTTGAAAAACTCAGAAAAATAGAAGGAACAATAATTGCGGCGTATAGAACCGTATAGCGATAGATGAAGACAAAGATGATGATGATGATGATGGTCTTAGTCTTTCATTCTTTCGTTCTTTACCATTTTATTTTCTTTCTTTCTCGTGCAGTGGAGAAATTCAGCGATCGACTATTCCAGTGAGCGTTAGGCCATGCTGTGTATGCAAGCATACCGCTCTTCCAGTGATGGGTTTGGAGAAGAATAAACCAAAAGAAAAACAAAATGTTACCTTCCCGTCCGTCAACGAAGCAACCAAGTGCTTCCCCTTCGCGATGTTTGACTATATTTGTGAGAGTGATGGTAGTAGCCGGTAAAGAGTTGTGATCACTCACAGGAAGAGTATGAGAACGATCTTCAAGGTTTGCTGGTAATGAGTGGTTCCTGGCGGCTCTCTCAATCTTTCGATGTTTAACACGAACGTCAAAGACCTTAGCATTGAGTAAGATCAAGGTTAATTTTGGCGTGGTGGACGGGTTTTGACAGTAAATTGTAATTTTTGACCGAAATCTGAATATTGATTAAACTTATTGGCTTCTGTTTTAAGTAAAAACACCGATTTAACGATGGAAAATTAAAACTAATTCCCTCTAAATGGGTTCTTTATATCTTAATAGAATTGAAAAAGGAAATTAGGTCCAAGCTATCAATCGATCTCTTAACCGCTTACTAATCATTTCCCTTATTAGCATATCGGGCCTTCTTCAACTTTATATTTGACGATGATTCAGATTCCTCCTTTCACTTAATACCCCCATCATTGCGTCTATAAATATAACACCTATACCCTAAGTTATTCAAGCAATTCCAAAAAGACTTGGTTGAAAGTAAACAAATAATCGAAGCTAGTTGAGTATTTGTAATACAAATGATGATGGCGACACGGAAATAAAAAAAAAAAAAACTTTTGAATATAAATCAAGCATAAAGATGCAGTTAAATCTGTACCGAGATAGAGATTTTCGTATGCACTCCTGCTCTCTCTCTGACATTTCCATTCCTAATACCATTTCCGTTAACAAGTAACGATAAATTGGTTTTTTTTGTATTTCGTCCGGTTCTGGTATTTTGCGTTCAACTTGTTCTCTCCTCACACACAGCTTGGCGGCATTCAATGCAGATGACTTTCACCATTCCGGCGACATGAGATGGAATTTTAACTTTTTCAGTATTATATTTCCTTATTTTGCTTGTTTTCGTTCTTCTTTTGTGCTCACTTTCTCCACGTCGTGCAACTTTAGTTCTAATACTCGTGCATCGGCGCGTTGCGTTGCTTGGACATTTTCTTTAAATGCAATACAAGTTCATTTCAGCGTTATATCTGTTATACACAGTTATGCATATTTGCAATTTAGTACCTGATTTCTGTACTACAACAACCTTGGCTCGAACGATGCTAACTTGCTATCTGATTTCTGTCAAGAAATCAATTTGATACACACAACATCTACAGCAAAAGCTTTGAGGCAACAATTATTGTGATTTATTGTTTCACCCAAAGCCTAAGAGACTTTCTAAGGGCATCCATGTGCCTTTCTGGGGGAACGAATGAACGAATGAAGAGTGCAGTGCTGAATATAACCGAGAATGTGAGCACAATGAAGTAGTTAATTATTGTTGCGACGGAAGAAAAAGAAGAAAAAGGAAGGTGGCAGGATTGCGGTCATATTTTCTCGCTTAAAATACCGCAAGAAAATCTCCATAATGGACATTCCGACACACTTTTGGACGAAGAAACTGAAACGAACAATGCAAACCGACACATGTACAGCTGAAACTAAGTTAGTTTTTGCTTGGGGGTAACAAGTGGCGGCAACGGCCGCCTGCATGATTGACGTCTGGAGAATGTGCCTCAATACATATGTTCCTCTCAAGCCACTCGTCATTTATGTGAGCTTTCCTTAGAGGTTCGTTCTCCACACAGAGTACACACAGATACTGTATTATACCGTTAATTTTCTACCGACGATCCTTGCCATCTCTTATCTATGCTAATCGTTTATGGAATAACTCTGTCGTGTGCATGCAAAATAAATAGCACTTTGCCCGACAAGAAAAACAACTCGAGCTCCTAATTACTAAGCAAAGAAACACCTAGGAATGAATAGCTCGTTCGGGCAGTCATAATCAAAACCATACTTATTGTTGTTGCCACATTCGTGTGGATTTATGCGCATTCTCTTCGGGAAGGTTGATGTTTTGCACGAAAACCGTTGAACCAACATTAACACAAGAAATGTTTATTTCCACTTCGTCTTTATGACAAGTATTCAAATGCTTCAAGTGTCTACTCGCATCTCATCACGCGAAGAGAGACAGAGAGTTTGCCTTCTCTTAGGGAAAAGTGAATAGAGTTACAGAAAGTAGCAAAAATCATCTAACATCCACCACTCTGATGATCGACAAGAAAATGGGAAAACAGAAGAAAATAGAAGAAAACAGAGACGAGACATACAACAGTAAAAGCGGGACAGGGCGGAGGCAAAGGGTGGATCATTAGCGAGATTCCAGAAGCAGAAAGATGACAACTAACTTGATGAGTTTTGAGGGTTTTACTTTAACTGTTTCCATCCAACAGCGATTCACTGATGACAATGGAATAGGCGGCAAACCTAAATACTGCCGGCTGTTAGAGTTCATGTTTACTTCAGACAACCTGTTTTGCTTTACAGATTTGACTTCCCCTTAATTTTCTCTACTTTTAACATGGAAATGCACCTGTTTTCTGGAAGTCTAACAGTTTTCAGCTCGCATATCGCATTATATCTGCGAAGAAGTTCGGTCTACCCCGGTACTAGCTGTAAATAAAGTTTATTTATGAGGATATACGAACAATAGTAGTAAGCAGATGATATATTCAAAACAGTGTGACGAATTACGGTTTATTGAAGATGGATCAGTGTAAATTTGTGACCTGGCATAACTAATTTTTCACAATATGGACACCTTGGGTAATTTTTCAACATAGCTGACCTCTTTCATCGAATAATTTACACAAATATCTTCTGGTGGACAGTTAGGCAATAAATTGACACACTCCGAACTCTATTGGGAATATTTGCAACACAAATACAAGTCCTAATTCGTATTCATTAATGTTCTTATTATGGTAATTCTATTCGCTTATTCCCATCATGTTTTCCTCCTCAGACTTAAAACCGTTTGAGCGCCGCACGAACTTTTCCGGTTTTGCGAAATTACGGTTTTATATTAATTAGGTCAATTCAGGTTCCAAATTTATAAGAAACTTATTGATGATTTAAGTGATCCCAGTCGGAATTCTGACATTGTTTTCTGGCATTCCTGATAGGTTATGTGCTAATTCTACGGTCAGATGTTATATCAGAGCACTTTTTCATAGCTACTTAGAGCTAGTTTAGAGCTTCTTAGTTACAAAACAAAACGACGACGAATCTTTCACTATGACTTATTGCGGCTTCATACATAGAATTTTTATCTTCTTCTTCTTCTTAAATGACGCTACAGTGCGGTGTGAACCTGGGCACTGGCACGATCTTTTGTCAGTTGTTTCCAGTACAGCACTCCCAGTTGGAACTGCCCAGTTAGACGTTGGATCCGGAGACATCGTACTAGGCCGATGTCGCTGTACAGCCCGTATAATTGGTGGATATATCTTCTCCTCCACTCTCCATTTATATAAACGGGACCATAGATTGACCGCAGAATTTTCCTCTCGAAGCGACCGAGGGCATCCTCATCCGTTTTCGTGAAGGTCCGGACCTCTGCGCCGTAAAGGAGGACCGGGATGATCAATGGTTAGTGCCAAGAAAAGAGAATTTGCGGAGAATTTTATTTACTATTTTATTTAACAAGAAATCTGGAACTAGAGCACACAGAATTCTTGTTGAGATTTCCCGTGGGCATGCTCTATCAGAAACGACATGCAGATATGGCCTTCGATGTTTCAGAAATAATGATTTAGATGATGAAGATGAAAAACACCGAAGAAGTTGAAAAGTGAAATTTTTACAAGTATTGTAGATGGCACAACATTTTCGAATCATTTGAAAGGAATGATGAAAAAGTTACTGTGAACTACAACCAACGCCACAAATTCAGTCGAATCTTTCGAATCCTATCTAGGACAACCATCCACTGAGAGAAGTTAACGAACGTCTGTGACACAAACCATCTGCACCTCGTTCAGGTTGTGTGACAAACACCATAAGCGCGTACTCTCTTGAACCTGCGCCAAACCTCTAAAAAAAAAAAAACAGAACAATGGGTCCCGTTCGAGTTGAAACCGAGAGATTTCGAACGACGTTTTTCACGTGTAAGCTGCTGCCTTACCGACAGGGGTGAAAAGTAGATACTCTACGATAACCCTAAGCGTAAAAGCTCGTGGAAGAAGCTCAGTCATATATCAACATCGACCATGGTACGAAGATTCTGATATGCACTTGATCGCATCAGCGTGTTATTTGCTATAATTGTTATATGCTGCTCAAATCGAAGTCATCGCGGGAGATTTGACGCGTTTGAGCCGAGTATTGAAGAAAAATGACCGCTTCAAATGCAGAGACCAGACAAAGGGATTTTGCTATACGAGTATGACAATGCTCAGTCACATGTTGCTCTGGTCGTTACAATCTACCCGGTAATCCTAAAATGAGATTTTCCAACACACTCTCCTATCTTCTTAATAGTGCTCGGTCCAATTATTACTTGTTCTATTCATTGGCCTGACAAAACAATGAAGATACCAAAAAATGGATCGATTCTTGAATAGCGTCCAAAATACCATGTAGTTTTTCCGACATATGTTACCAGGAAAATGGAAATAATTAATAGCTAGCGATGGGCAATACTTTGAGTGACTTGTTGTTCACTTACTTTAACTTTCTCCTCAACCCTAACTCACACGTATCATTAAATAAAACTCTTACGCCTTTTTTTCCCAAAATCCTCATCAAAATCATCTCCGCCCTGGTATTAGAAGGAACACCACTCTTTGCGGAACAAAGGAAACAATTGGCACGCCTATCTTAGATACTCTTCTGCATCTGACCTTTCCAATTACATGCAGTCTTACACTAAATTTGCACAGCTATGTGAATCACTCTACCTCTGACATCTAAACCCAATTCAATCCTCTCTTATCTCCGACCCCACTTAGACACAAAAAGAAAAACCGATAACTACCCCGCTACATTTAATTTTCGTAACTCTTCCAACGAACCCGAAATAATCGCCAACTTCTTTGCTCATCTTTTAGGCCAACCATTCACTGACTAGGATATTCAACCCGATTAAGACTATTTTCGATATTTGAAAGACTGCCACCAGACGTCTCTTGTTTCACTGAACATAACTCCCGAACTAATCGCCGAAAAAATATCCAACATAAAGAACGACTACTCTCCCGATCCCGACTGTCTGCTTGCCATAGTTTTAAAAAAGAGGGCGAACCATTTTATTTTACCCCTTACGGCTTTATTTCAAAGCTTTAATTCTCAAGGATTCTTTCCTCGGCTTTGGAAATTCCTTATATCATTCCAGTCCACAAAAAAAAAGAATGAAAAATGATGTGTTCAACTATCGTGCCATTGCCAAGCTCTCATGCCTACCCAAACTTTTCGAGAGCATCGTTTATGATGCACTATTCTTTTACTGCAAACCTATATTTTCTCCTAATCAAACAGTCGATTTTGTTTCACAATCTTTGTGTACACTCGAACTCGGCAAAGAAGTGGAAGTTGTTGCCACTGACCTCAGTAAGGCCTTTGACAAAATGTCTCACCAAATTATTCTCCTCAAGGTCATGGCCTTCGGTTTCTTTCCCGGTTTTATCTCGTGGATCAAACCTTATCTAGAAGATCTTCAATAAAACGTTACTTTCAGATCTTCTATCTCGGATCCAACTAATGTTATCTTTGGTGTCCCACAAGGTAGTCATATCGGTCCATTAACATTTATTCTAACCATTAATGATGTTGACAGCATTATTCTGAACTCTCAGCTCTCCATATGTGCTGATGATATGAAAATATTTAAACAAATATCTTCCCTCACGGTTTCTCCAATCTGACCTTAAGAGGTTCACTGCTTGGTCTCGAACTCAATGACAGTAAATGCCAAGCCGTCAATTATTCCCGCAAGCGCTCTTCCTCACCTACCTACATTAACCTACATTATTCGTAATGAAACCGTTTTCCCTATCAACTTCTTGGTTGCTATATTCAACAACATATCGACAACATTATCAAACGTGCTAACTGTACCCTCGGTTTCATGAAACGTTGATCCAAAGAATTCTCGAATCCTTACGTTACAAAATCATTATACATTACTTTCGTAAGGCCACTTCTCGAATATGCTAGTCAAGTCTGGTTTCCCTCTTACGATTTCCACACTACGCGTATTGAGGCCATTCAACATAGGTTTATCCGTTTCGCCATTCGCGGCCTTCCCTGGGCTGACCCCCTTAATTTACCACCTTCTGCGGATCGTCTAAAATTAATCAACCTCCAACCCCTTAAAAAACAACGCGGTGTTGCAAATATTGTTTTTATTCACGACCTTCACAGCGGTAGCACAGACAGCCCCGACATTATTGCACATGATTGCTCTTAACACCAACCCAGGTAACCTTCGGTCCATGCCCCTTTTCTGTATAAACACTCATCGCACAAACTATAGCTACCACAAACCAATGTCCAGAATGCTGCGCAAAGCTAACACCAATCTTTTCGACCTTCACATCAAAAAGTCCAGTCTTAGAATTGGCCTGTACCACAACCCTTCACCCTCTCCTTAATCGTTTCCACCCTGCCACTTAGTTAATAAGTTAGTTAAGTTATTTTTTTTTATTACGTTTTTTTTTCATTTTTCAATTCATTTTTATTTCATATTAACTTATATCTATCTTACCCTAGTCAAAAATGCTTAAAACTAGCTTAACTATCTTAACAAATGTAACTATCTTACTGGCCCTAGGCGGACACTCTAAAACAAACAGAACAATTGAAACATACTTATGTCTTTCGACGTCTACATGAATTTACTACCTATTAACATTATTATAACTAACTTAAGCTAAGAAAAATGTTTTTTTTTTTATTAAAAAACTTAGCATATGATCATTTGTTTTTTAAATATTTTATATAAAACTTAAAACTACCTTAAACTAATTAAACCTAACTAAACCTATCTTATTCTAACTTAACTAAAATATATATACACAAATATATACATTATATATATTTTATATATATATCTTTTTTTTTATGTTTTTATTTTTATTTTTTTTTTTTGTTTTAAGTTTTATTCTTTTTTTGTGATTTTTCATTTTGTATTTTTTTTTTTTTTTTGTCGTTTTTGCCCTAGCCTACCCTAACCTACCCTACCCTACCTTACCCTACCCTAGCCTATGTAAGCCTGCCATTGGTGTTAGGCAGGCCTTGCCTTGAAGAGGCTGCTCCTATCAAGTTGTCCGTTGACGGAGTTCTCTCCAGCCACCAAAAGCGTTGATGCTGGCGGACTACGTCTCCTCGATCCCGGCGTGAGACCGATCTACAGAACCTGAGGCGCTCGGGCTCACGGAGCGCGACATCGGGTTCGTAGAGGAATCGCCGCTCCACGGAATTGCGACCCACGTGGAAGATTAGCGGTAACGCCAATCTGTCCTGGATCAGCCCACATCTATCTAGATAGAGGAATGCTTCTGGCGGGACAAAGCCGTTAAGGCGCACTCTCTCATGATATAGATCATTGGGGTAGTAAGCCCCGAAGATCAGGCTATTGACCGAAGTCATTGCTCTTGCAACGTGGCTTCGAATCAGTTTGATCAGAAAATTATCTATCCGTACAATCCTGGCCCTATTGTATAGGACCTCGTTCGGGTAAAATTTCGTGTACTCAGATTCGGGAGTCCTATGTAGCCCGAGACAAGTCCTAAGACATTGTCTCTCAAACACCCGAATCCTTTCCATCAAGCTGGCTCTCACATTGAACCAGACGGGACATCCATAGGCAACCATGGGCCTGATTAAGGCCATGTAGCAGATTACTTTCACCCTGGAATCAAGTTGGCTGCTATGAAACAGCCATCTTGTCAGAGCGAAAGCGCCCCGGGCCCTTGCCAGAGCAGCATCTACATGTTTGTCAAAATATAGATACTGGTCTAGCACGATCCCAAGGTATCTGACTACACTTTGTCTCGCCAGTGGACGCCCGTCCGGCCCAAAGATAGAGAACCTGCGCCAATTTTTTCTAGTGTCCCGAGAGGCCCTAGACAAAGGCGTTCTGAACAATATAGATTCTGATTTCTGGAAGTTGATTTTCAACTTCCAGTCATCACAATACTGCTGAATTTTTTCGAAGTCACGCTGCAGAAGAGTAACAATGACGTCGATCGTTGGACCTGATCTGTACGCGATTAGGTCATCTGCGTACGCTATTGAGTGGTGTAGAGAAACAAGTAGATCACTCAGGTAAATGCTGAAAAGGATCGGCGAATTTACCGTACCCTGTTGCAGTCCGTTTTTGATTTCAAATATTTGGGTAGAAGTTACATTGGCAATTTTCACAACGAACTTTCTACCGGTTAACATGTCAAAAATCATATATAGCAGTGGTTTACTTATGCCCAGCCGACTGAGCTTGTAATAAAGACCTTCTAACCATACGGTGTCGAAGGCTTTTTCCAAGTCAATCAGACAGGCACCCGTGCATTGGTTCTGGCATTTATTCCATTGGATATCCGACACAAGCTTCGACGCGGCATGAATAGTATCATGCCCCGCTCTGAAACCGAATTGGTTATCCGGGATGATTTTATTGTCCTCAACCCATTTAGACAGGGCCCTATGGATCACCTTCTCGAAGACCTTGCTGATACTCGGAAGGAGACTTATCGACCGGAGATTTGCCGGGTTAAAGGTGTCTTTACCCTTCTTGGGGATTGGTTGCACCACCGCTGTCTTCCAATGCACTGGATAATATGCATTATTCAGTGCATTGTTGAACAGGATGGTGTACCTCTCTACAGCCATTGGTGGAAGGTGCCTAAGCACAACATTGGATATGCCGTCGATACCCGCGGATTTTTTCCTTTTCAATGACTGAAAGATCATCTGGAGATCTTCCGTCGAAATGAACAGGGTGTTAGCCCCCTCACTGGCGATGGCATTGCTTGCCATGAAATCTTCATTGAACCTGGTAAAACCAAGATTCTCAGATCGCCAATGATCGAAATCATTTCTAAGGTAGAAGTGATGAAGCAGGGCTCTGTCCTCCAGGTCATGGTTCGGGCGAATACTATCATTTACCTTGTACACTTCCCGGAAAACAGCTCCCACTGTCGCCACCTTCTCCTGAGGATCCTCAATCACGAAAAAGTCGTCATCCAGGATGGCGCTATCTGGATCAATGCTAACTGTCCGTAGCAAACGTTCATTGTCTGACGTTCTCGGAAGTTTCAGATCCTGAATGTCATTCTGATTGTTTCTCCGAAATATTTTATTTATTTGCGGAAACATACTCGCGCTGTTGGATTTTACAGCACGAATTCTATTGTTCCAATGCAAACTTACAGATATTCTGTAATTCTCTTTGATCAATTGTTGGAGATTTTTAATCAGTGACTTCAGTGTCCTGACCTCCGAGTTTTGTCTGTCGGTAAACCGCCTGTACAAGAGTTTGTCTTGTTAGGAGTCTACTTTTTTGTCTATGCAGTGCGTCGATTGTCGCGTTTCGGTATATGTTTGTGGTATCGTGCTGTCTTTGACGTGGTATCGTACTGTTCATAGTCTGTTTAATGATATCGTCCATTTCTTTGAGATACCTGTCAATCTCGTGGTTTGACAGGTTCCTATTAGTTGGTGGAAAGGAGGCGCTCGAAGTGAGCGCTCTCGTCAGGGAATTGGCGAAGCGTGGCCAGCACGCCCTACTGTAATCGTAGGGGTGCGTGTGGATGTACTCTGCCATTTCCGCGAACTCGTCAGGTACTGTGATCACGGCACATAGTCCGCAATGGTCACTGTCGTATACAATGGTCCGTAGACAGTTACTAGACCATTCGTTCGTGTCTGCCAGTCTCAGTCGAGAGTCTATCAGCATTAGATCCAGATAGGAGCCACTCCTAGGATACGACGGAATATCCGTTGCGAGCAACTTGACTCTATATTCAATGTTGTGAAGAACCCACCAATGGCTTAGTAGGCTCCCCCTAGTGTTGGGAATGTTATTTCCCCAATCACTATGTTTGGCATTTAAATCGCCGGCCAGAATGTAGAAGTTTTCTACCGAGTCCAAGCGCAGAGATCGAAAGAGTGTCTCGAGTTCTGCGATAAAAATATTGGGTTGAGGTGCTTCAGGTGCATAGGCTGATACAATGTACATTCTCTTTCCATTTCGGAGAGGAATGCACACAATACAGGCCTCCAGCACCTGGAACCTCCGCACTTCACTGCTATATATGACCTTATGTTTAAGATTATTTTTAATGAAAATCGCAACTCCCCCGCCTTGAGTAGCGTTGGGTCGATCTCTTCTAATTATTTTATACGAATTGTGCCGGATTTTGTGCTTCTGGTTTAGCTTTGTTTCGCTAACCAAGAGTACATCGGGGCTTTTTTTATTACGTCTTGCATTAAGGTGACAAAAATTTATGCCTTGCGTGGCACTGACGAGTATCATATGTTTTTTTTCCAGGGAATTCCAGGGTTTCTATAGTAAGAAAAAATTGTCAAATTTTCTAAAAATTATTTTGGACGGCTAAATACATGTCTGAAACATGTTGGTAACATTTCGTCTGCTGTCAATTGTTAAGGACGTCACATGTGGCAGCAAACTGAAGCTGTCGGGGCATCTTAAGTACACTAGTCCTACTCTTGAACAATTTTCTCAATTTCAATAACATATCTGTTTCTGCGTACATCATACAAATTCAAACTCTAAATTACGATAGTAAAGGTCACGCGCAGTTCAACGCTATAGCCAGTCGAGTTTGAAGACCACTATCATGATACCTTCACCTATATCCGATGCCACCAATTTAATTTTGTTTGCTTCTATTCCCCCAGAGATCCACCGACAACACCTGGGCAACTTCTTCGCAAATTGATTTGGCCGGTGTCTTTCACTTAGGCGCCAGCTTGTGCTAACCATCAAACCAATTCATTTGACTCATGCTATTTCTTCCTACGGTGAAGGCTACTACAGTTTAATGCTAGCTCCAGGCTTAACTTTTTCTTACCTGAATACCAGCTGGGAGCTCTCCAAGTCCCCATTCGAAAACAGAAAATACACAGAAGAATATTTTTTTAATTATTTTAGACAACAAGTGCTGTTTATTGCACTTGAAACTCTTTCTTTAGTTAATTGCTGTCACAGCACAGCACGCTATATAGCCTCTCGCGAGCGAGGCGTAGAAGCGTTAAGGCTGTGAAAAATAATTGCAAAAGACATTCGTATCACCTGAAACCTAAAATGGCAACAATAATGCGAGTCACTTCACATGTATCTCGCTCCTCCACGATACATTCTTAGAATTTTCTTTCCTAATATGGCTTACATTGCTTCCTTGGTAATTCTAGCCCTGCATCTAAACTGGAAAAGAAAACGAAAGAAGTGATATGGTAATAGATACAGTCTCACCACTGCAAATTACATTTTCATTAAATTACCATTGAATGGATGGGGAAGAATTCTGTATAGATGCAAGTATGGGAGTTTTTCATTGCTAAGTAGTCATCAAGATTCTAGTTACAACGGTATTTTGAAGAAATCCCACACAACAGATTGGCGATCTTGCAATTGGGGGAATGCACTTGCGAAATGACTACCCGTTGGCGATTAAGTTATCTGGAGCACCAGCGATCAGTCATGAAACTAGATCAAATTATAAATACTCGTTGGCGTTACTAACAACAGACTGTTTTCTAATTTAAAACGGGGGTAGTCCACTCGTAGAGATGGATCTATGTACACATAGAGGATGTCTGTCGTGATTTGGATATTCATTCATTTCTAATCTGAGCTGATCTTCGGCACAACAACATGCAATTAAATGTACCTTCTTCATACCCAAGCGGTATAGTCGTATATCGCCTAGGTTCACTGCTTATATAGTTCACAAAAAAAAATGGATCATTCCTGCAGTACAGCGTCTGTCTGATGTTATAGCAGACACCGAATTCATTCTATCATATTTAAATCACCCAACGATCTGGGTCAGTGAGAAAGAAGAGGTACCTCGAGCTAACGACTAACACCACGAAGTCCCAGCTGAAGCGGAGCCAGCAATAATTAGTTGAAATCGTCTTCATGAAAAGCATCAGATAAAATGTTAACAATGTAATAGCACGTACTGTAGTTGTAGTTCGACTTTTATTTCCGAATTCTTAAGACAATCAACCTTAGATACCGGATTCGTCTTAGCGTAATGACACATTAATTTGGGCCAAGCGCAAATGAAGACGACTACCTACTGTAAACTCCTGAGCATGATGGCTATTATAATCCGGATGGCATAACCGGGAAATGGTAGAGTGGGAGGAGACGTATGTAGATGAGGAAACATGAAAACTTTCTGATGTCATTCGCTCGAACCGCCCCGTAGATATCTGTGTCAATGGGTCAACGAAAATTTGCACATTAAGCGACGAAGCAAAACAGACAGCGGCCAACAGCCAACGAATATATAAACACACCTATTGATGGTCGGGATGAATGTGGATTAACAAATAGAAATTCATAACTACGACTATCACCAAGATTTTTGTGTGGATCTCCATTATTATGGTATTTGGGTCATTGGTTCAACCTAACAGAAAAAGATTTATTTAGCACCGATGATAAACGAGTTCCTCAGACTATTGGATCATTAGCTCTATCTGATCACTGTCGTAAAACCGTCCAGCAATTGCACCCAAGGTGAGAGGAGTTACCTAACCTTCACTTGGGTTGGGGCTGATTAGCTCAATAACACAACATTTCCTCACCGTTATAAAATGCCATAAACATTTCATTCTCAACGTTTTTACTATCCACATTCCCTGCTCGAACTTTTATTTGTTTGTTCTTATTAACGCGCTTAAACTCAAGCTCAAGAAAGAGTGTGCCCACAAAGTGACGATTCTGTGATTATTCATCAGCATTGGAAAAAGCAAATTACAAAAACAAATAAAATGAGAAATTCCTCTCCGAGCTGACCATGATCGGGCTGACCCACATGCAATAAATAATGGATCGTTTGGGTATAAGCGTCGAAAGCCGTTTCCTTTGTTTCAGACCGACTCCCTTACGGTGAGCCAGATTTGCAACAAAATATCTTCTAACTGTTTGCTTCGAAACGATAATGAGATTAGTTAGATCTGCGGTGGTCTTCTTTAGGCGGAATCTCACAATAGATGGTGATTTTGCTTTTTCTTATACCTCCGCATTGTTATTCGCTAACGAATCAATCATTTCAAATTATTGATTTTGTTTAACGAATCATCAGTGAACAAAGCCTTTTTCCTGTCCTCTAACTGGAAATGGGTTTATAATTAGGCCAAATAACGATTAGGTCTCGATGTGTAATGTGTGTGTGAAAAGAAGAAATAAAAAATCCATTTGACGGCAGTCTGAAGAGTAGCAAATTTTTGATACTTTCGGATTTCTAATGGTCGGCTAAGTCCAAGCTGAGCTTAGTTTTTAGATCTGCCGTTCTAGCTGTCCGTTCGGGGGAAGGATGTTTTCAAACAAACTTTTGATTACTTCCTATTGTTGTCATAACATGTTGACGATAACGAGGTCTTATCTTAAGAGGCCGTAGCCATGCAGATATGGGCTATTGAAGTATGTGATACGAGGGCTCTTAGGTTTATTATTATAATTATTATTATACCGGCAAGTTTAGCGCCTCATTGACCACCTTTCGCCAAGTCCCCCTGTCATGAGTGTGTACCTTCCTTGTTTCGCTGTTCTGTCCAATCTCTTCTGGATCCATGTTATATAGTATGTCAATGGCGCGGCCTTCCTGGCCGTCTTTTTCCTACGGGTTTTCCACTCATTCATTTGAGTATTCGTCCACTGTCCATTTGTTCTACGCGTCCTGCCTATTTTACTCGTAGTCTTCGCGAATAAGGTGCTACAACTTTTTCGAGCTCCCCATTATCGTTGTGAATAAAACCTAATCTTGCCTGCTATCCTTTTGGTAAAGCCTTTTTTTTTATACTATATGCATTCACAAGGGGTTATTACTACCCTTAAATGTCAAGACATACCACGGGCCGAAGGTAAAGAGGGAGAGAGGGGAAGGAGGTACCGATGCACATTGGTTTTAAATGTTTGTGGATTATAATGAGTGGGAAATGTTGAGCTGGGATGAGCATTCCACATTCGTGTGGTTCGGCTAAAGAGTCTCTAAATTTGACTGTGCGTCCGAAGACAAACTTGAGGGTGAACTGATAAGCATTCCGCGCGAGACGTGTATAGCGATTAAATTCTTGAAGGGAAGGAATGCAATTTGTTAGCTCACTTAAGCATTGTTCGTTAAGATAACGATATAACAGAGAGAGAGAGAGAGAGAGAGAGAGGAGACATTGAGTCGATGTTCGAGTGAGTCGATCGACTTCGCGATGTTGTTGTCTCCTATGACTTTGATCGCTCGCTTTTGTATTCTATCTATAAGCGTTGTACTCAAGATTGGGGCAGATGAATTTAAGCCAGATCAGAGAGAGTAAAATATTTCTTGCATCTTTTGAGGAAAAATAGATATTTCGCAGCGTTCTTGGCGACCTCGAATATGTGGTTATACCACATATCGGTCGGAATTGAATGTACTTAGCACTCGCTGCCGTTGCAGCTCTACGGACGAAGAGCAGGGACGTGAGTCTTGGAACGAATATGTAAAGCTAAGAGTGGATTAGAAGTAGCAGTTAAGAGATCATTTATAAAAATGAGGAAGAGTATGGGTGACAGAACAGAGCCCTGAGGAACACCAGCGCTTATTTGGTTAATATCAGACTTGAAACCGTCCAAAACTACTTGAATTGAACAGCCCGAAAGGTAATTTCTAATCCATAGAAGAAGAGACTCATCGATATCAAAAGCACGCATTTTCGACAAAAGAGCCTGATGCCCAACTCTGTCAAATGCTTTTGTAATATCGAGCGCAACAATCTTGCTTTCGCCGAAATGGTGCAAAGATTGGTTCCACTTTTCGGTGAGATATGTATGTCATCAAATCACCAGTGGACCTGTTGCTGCTGAAACCATACTACCGGTTATTAAGAAGCTTCCGCGATTAAGGATATTTCATAAGCTGACGATTTATCGGCTGGCCATGGCCTTAGAAGAAGGGTACTGCATACATTCCCTCGTGTTTTCGCCGCACATTTTTCCTGAATTTTAGCCAGCTTTTTCCTTTGCCATTGTCGTTTTTTTATTTCGCAAGAGATGGTTGACCTCCTTTCGTATCTTGTACACGTAATCTCCATTTTCCAGGGGTTGATTCTTAGAACATTACGGGCCTTTACTTTTCTTTCGCATTCTTCATAACACTTTATAACACTTTTAGAAGCAATTAGAAGGATTGCTTCTACTTGTCTTGCTTTGTTGTTAATTTCTATGCCATAGAAAGCGTATTTCAATAAGGGCGGGTAGATGTTGAAATAAAATAAAATAAGCTGTATGTGAAGTATTAAAAAACTTCTTTCTTTATTTGAAAGGCTCATATATGCCATTATGCATGAAATATAAGATTGTTCAAATACCTGCCTCGGCTTCTTAGGGTGGCACGGATCCGAGTGAGCTGATTTTCAACAACTGTGTTATGTTCAACTTAAGGGCATCGGTCGATTGTGGTTTATTCGCATAAGCCTGCAACTTCAGGAAACCCTATAAGAAAGAGTCTATCGGGGTCAAAGCTCGCTTTAACTTGGTGGCCTTTTCCTACCTTACCCTCAAATCGTTCATACAGATTGGCAATCGTGGCGACCGCTGTGTGGCACGTAGAAATCCTTCTGGAACCACATGTCGTCTAGGTCTCTATGGTCCAATTTGGGTCATAATTGGTTATCATTGTTCTATAGCGTTCGCCATTAACGGTGACCGCTTCACCAACGATGTTTTCGAAAAAAATACGGATCAATAACGCCGCCGGCCCGAAATCCACACTAAACAATTACTTTTTGAGGATGCATTGTCACCTGGTGAACCTCGTGTGGGTTGGTGTCGTCCCATATACGGCGATTTTGCTTGTCAACACAAATGCGCCTCTTGGCTAAAGATGATTTTTCGGCCAAATTTGGGGTCCAAACGCTCCGAGGCCCAGTCAGCTAACAAACGGCATTGTCTATGTTCATGAACTTGAAGCTCCTGGATTAGTTGAATATTGGGCGGGTATAGGCTCAAGTCTCAACGCAAAATTCGCCAAGTTGAAGTCTGCGAAAGACCAAGTTCTTGTACACGGCGAGGAATCGACTGCCTCGGGTTCTGCCCTACACTTCCACGGACCGCGGCTAGGTTCGCGGTCGATCTATGAAAGTTGGCTGATTGATTATTGAAACGGTTGTCTCAATTTTTGCTGCCAAACGTTGAAGAGTCCACTGTACAAGGCCATGACGTCTACCTTAAAATGGGGCAATGCTTGTAATAACGAACACTCATTTTGATAATAAAGTTTAATCATTTGGATTTGTTGTTGAACCATATAACTTGCCATGGTAATTTGGCATCAGAAAATGAATAATAAATAATAAATTTGACAGATAACAACAAAACAACATGGCCGTCACAGGCCGCCAAAATCTACCCAAATCTACTTACTTTTTAAAAGCTTTTATTTAACTTGCAATGTATGTACGAGTATGTATGTTTGTTCGGGTGGAATCTTGCTACTCAATTTTGAAGCAGATATCTTCAACCGATTGAGCTGAAATTTTGTAAACACGTTTAGTTTGGATGACAATACACGATAAGCAGTGTGACATCATTCTAAATCCAATATTGCGGACCATCCAAGATGGTGGAATAGTTATTTTTTATGCACTTCTGCAATATGGGTATCAAATGAAAGGACTTGTTGAGAGTAACTCGAAAAATAATGTGACGTCATTCTAAATCCAATATGGCGGAACATCCAAGATGGCAGAATAGTTATTTTTTATGCACTTCTGCAATATGGGTATCAAATGAAAGGGTTCGCTGAGAATAAAAATGCAGGCTAAAAAAAAGATGGTGATTATAAGCTCCGTTGCTCTAATCCACCTGAAATTTGGTGTAGAGACCTCGATTATTCTTGAGGTAGAATTTTTTGAGCCTGTAACATCGGTTGATTGAAAAAAAGAGAGGTTCGTTTGAGCAATTCGCGAATACATTATATCTCAAGTTAGAGCAGACGAATCTACAGATCAGCGGAAGATACGTTTGAACAATTTAAGAAAGCATAGCTCTCAAATTAGAGCAGAGGAAACTCCTGAACAGCGAGAGGTTCGTTTGAGCGCTTTACGAGAGCATAACTCTCAAGTACGAACAACAGAAAAATCCCTAATAGAAACTTTAACTAAAACTATAAATACGTTTTGTGACAAAATTTGCGAGGTTTGTACTAAAAGATGTTATCCAAACCAAGTCACTAATCACAAAATCAGAGCATTTTGCTATTTTAATGAATCGGCTAAACAAAGAACCAACTGGCGAATTTGCGATTGTAAAAGCCCTGCGAATTTATCCCACTAACCAACAAGTATACAATCGCAACAAAACTGTACTCGAACATTTCCGAGCTCGTGGTATAACTATTAACAAAATCGTAGCACTGGATAGCCTAGTAGATTGTACTCGAAAAACTGACAACTTAGATCTAAATAATATTAATGCATCAGATATAAACAAGACAGGAGGGCTGCCTAAGGAGCTAGAAATATTTGTTGGGGCCAAGGTGATGTTGCGTTACAGTGTAGATGTGTCCAAAGGTCTGGTGAATGGTGCCATTGGACATATTACAGAAATTATATGGCCCTGCTTCCGAAAAGCACAAATGTTTGACACTGATATATCATCCGTCCGTATAGACTTCGGTAAAGACGGTGTTCACCTCATTCAGCCCAAGTCTGTGCAATTTCCAGTAAAATATAGTCACGGAACCGCAGAACAAAGAATGCTGCCAATTGTATTATGCTGGGCTTGCACAGTACACAAAATGCAAGGTAGTACTGTCGACCATGCCGTTGTTTACTTAGGCTCGAAGCTCTTTGTTGCTGGTCAAGCATACGTGGCCTTAAGTAGGGTAAAATCATTAGAAAGTCTCCTTATTGAAGAGCTAGACTGTTCGATATTAACCGGCAAACGACCTTGCAACAATGATGCGTTGAATGAGATGAACAGACTCAGAAACCTAGCCAGCGATAACTAAAAGTAAAAAATAATTTAAAAGCAAAAAAACCTTTTTTAAAAAAAAGCTTTTATTTAAATGCTCTAAAAAGAAGAAAATAAAATTTTCCTTTAAAATTTTAACTATCAACTTATAGCCTCATTATACACAATTTATATGATCATAAAAGCTTGTTGTAGCATATATGGTAAATGCACTTAGCCTGCATTTCTATATATATGTCCGGTTTTGAGGGACTTGTCTGTAATGTGAATTTATCAGTTGTACATGACAGCTGACAGCTAAATAAAGACACTTGTATTGTTGACCAAGTAGAGAACGGATGTTTCCTTTTTTAATTGTTGGACATTGGGATGCCACATGGCGCAGCCGGTAAAGTCGATAAATCGTGGAAAATCTAAATAATCCTAAAATAAAAGTTAATAATATTGTGAAGAATAAGTGGAAAAGTTAATTTGGAAAAATTGAGATAGACATTTAAAAAATAAATTAATAAAATAAATAAATAAAACAAAACCCTTAAATCTGGAACAAAAACTTAAAATAAATCAGAGACAGACCATGGACTACGTCCGAAGAATACAGACGTTAAGAATGGAGGGTAACCTGGCGGAAAATTGGAGGAGATTTCGACAGAATTATTTTATTTTCGAAATTGCCGCTGGAGTAAATATGAAAGAAGATATAATTAGGGTAAATACGTTTTTAAATATGGTTGGAGAAGATGCGCTGGATTTATTTAATTCTTTCAATTTGTCTGAGGAGGAGAAAACGAAAATCGATGCAGTGATGAAAGCGTTTGATGATCACTGTATACCGAAAAGAAATCAAACATATGAAAGGTTTAAGTTTTTTAGTAGAAACCAGAATAATTTGGAACCATTTGACAGTTTCTTTAAAGATCTCAAATTGCTTGCAAGAAACTGTGAGTTTGAATCATTAGAAGAGTCCTTAATTCGGGATAGGATTGTGCTTGGCACAAACGAAAAAAGGCTTCAAGAAAAACTATTGAGTGTAGCGGATTTGAACTTAGAAAAAGCAGTAGAAATATGCCGTGCAGCAGAAGTAGCTCAAAAACAGACGAAGGAAATCCAATGTCCCTTAACAAGTTCCAGTATAGACGGTATCAATACAAGCCCAGCGCATACAAATCCAAAATATACAGGTAATGCTTTTTTTGAAAGAAAACCAACAAATACGTATCATGGAAATAATCAATATGGGAACAAAAATAGTAGAAATGTTAATATAAAGCAAAATAAGAAGTACGATTTTAGTAAGAAAAAAAAGTATCCAAGCAATGTAAACAATAGCGATAGATTTTCCACACTAAACAAATGTAATTATTGTAATTTAAACCATGCTAAACATGCTTGCCCAGCGCAAGGAAAAAAATGTAATAATTGTGGTAGATTCAACCACTACGCAATTTGTTGTAAAGTACGTAATGTGAGATGCATTCGTGATTCGTCCGATTTTAAAAGTGATGAAAATTTATTTTTTGTCGATAGCTTGCAGTTAGTAGAAAAGAAAAGTTCTTGGACAGAAATAATAAGAGTTGAAAACTCATTTCTAAAATTCAAAATAGATACTGGGTCTCAGGCAAATATTATTCCAATTAAATTGTATAATAAAATAAGAAATAAAAACAGTATAAGGCCTACTTCGATAGTTTTAAAACCATATGGTAGTCCCAAAATAACTCCTGTAGGTGAAACAACTTTAGTGTGTAGATTTAGGAATGTTATAATAAACCAAGATTTCATCATTGTAGAAGAGATAAAGAATAACAAAGAAAGCAATGGCGATTTAGTTCCAATCTTAGGTTTAAAGAGTTGTGTACATTTAGGTATTGTGAGAATAGATTGTGTGAACAGTGTTAATTCTATCAACATACCAATGAACTCAAAAGAAGATCTTGTAGAAATGAACAAAGATTTGTTTGAGGGAAGAGGGCAGTTTCCACAAAAATATAAAATTGAGATTTTGGATAATACCGTACCGAAATCAAACCCACCGAGGCGTATTCCATTGAAAATAAAAGGGAAACTTCTTTCAACTCTTAAGGATCTGGAAATGAGGAAAATTGTTTCTAAGGTTAGAGGTCCTAGAGATTGGGTACACAACTTAGTAATAGTAGAAAAGCCCGATGGTCAATTAAGAATATGTTTAGATCCCGTAGAATTAAACAAAGTTATTAAAAGAGAACAATTCCTTATACCTACCATAGAAGATGTGTCTTCAAAACTAGCAGGTTCAGAATTCTTTACTGTGTTAGACCTTAAAGAAGGATTTTGGCAGGTTCCTTTACATGAGGACTCGAAAAAATATTGCTGTTTTTCAACACCATTTGGTTGTTACCAATTTAATGTTTTGCCCTTTGGTGTAACGACAGCACCGGAAATATTTCAAAAGTTTAATTATGAAAATTTTGCGGATCTGGAAGGTTTAATTATATACATTGATGATTTTTTGATATATGGCCGAACCGTTGAGGAACATGATAAAAATTTAGAAAAAGTATTTGAAAGAGCAAGAAAATTAGGAATAAAATTCAATAAAAATAAGATTCAATTTCGACAAAATTTTGTAAAATATTTGGGTCATATTTTCAGCAAAGAAGGTATGAAACCTGATGATAATCGTATAACAGCTATACAAAATTTAAAAAATCCAACTTCAAAGAAAGAACTGCAAGCGTTTTTAGGTTTTGTTAATTATTTAAGAAGTTTTATCCCTAATCTATCAAATCTAACTGCTCCATTAAGGAAATTGTTGCGAAAAGACATTGAGTTTCTATGGCTTCCGAGTCACACAAAGTGTGTTGATGTCTTAAAAAATAAATTAATAGAAATTCCATTTCTCAGACCATTTGATCCATCAAAGAAGATTACGATTCAAGCTGATGCATCTCAGTATGGTATAGGTTGTTGTCTCTTACAAGACAACAGACCGATTTGTTATGCTTCTAGAAGTTTAAACGATACCGAAATGGGGTACGCGCCCATAGAAAAGGAATTTCTTGCAGTTGCATATGCTTGCAAAAAATTTCACAATTTTATTTACGGAAATAAAGTTTTAGTTTATAGTGATCATAAGCCGTTGGAGGCAATAATGAACAAAGAGGTTGGTAAAATAATGTCTTCCAAATTGAGACGAACGCGCTTGTTCTTGTTTAACTACGATATAGAAGTGCAGTACTTGCCAGGCAGGTATATGCATATAGCCGATTATCTATCCCGAAATTTTATTTTAGATAAAGAAGACATTGCACATAATAAAATTGAAATGGTGTTATCAATAAATGTAAGTGACGAAAAACAAGAGTTATTTCGAAAAGAAACCAGAAGGGATCCCATTCTCTCAAATTTGTTAAATATCTATAAATCAGGCTGGCCAAAAACAAAAAACAGAGTTCCTGACAACATAAAATCGTATTTTCAAAAAAGATTTGATATATTCGTTGAAAGCGATCTGATTTTCTTAAACCATAGATTAATTGTACCAAAATCATTACAACATGAAATGTTACTCAAACTTCATGAATCTCACTTAGGTATTACTAAAACAAAAATTAGGGCACGTGAACTACTTTATTGGCCTGGAATGTCAACGGACATAGAAAACCATATAAAAAATTGTTGGACTTGTGTACAATATAGACCAGAAAATTATGACGAGCCAATGATAAATCATGAAATACCTGAATTGCCATTTAATAAGGTAGGATGCGATATTTTTGAATGGAATCAAGAAAATTTTCTTATAATAATTGATTATCTTTCAAAATGGATCGAGATTGAAAAAATTAAAACTAAAACTGCTGGTGATATATGTGCAGGCTGGTGTAAAATTTTTTCTCGTCTAGGTATTCCTGCAATTGTTATGGCAGATAACATGCCTTTCAATTCATTCGCATGTAGAGAATTTGCCAAGAAATGGAATTTCCAAATAATTACCAGTAGCCCTCATTATCCAAAGTCGAATGGACTTGCAGAAAGAGGAGTACAAATTGTAAAAAACATACTTAAAAAATCAGTTAATTTGGAAGATTTTTACTTAGCTTTGTTAGAATATAACAATACACCAGTTAAACATTTAAAAATTGCACCTGCCCAAATCTTGATGAACAGAAGATTGCGCACAAAGATACCTGTTCATTCAACCCTTTTGAAATCAGGGTTTAATATAAATATTAAAAAATCAATTAGACTGAAACAACTACAGAATGAAAAATACTACAATATACATGCAAGGCGACGTGAAACACGTTTTGAGATTATGGAAAAGGTTTACTGTAAGATAGGAAATAATTGGGAAATAGGATACATAAAGAAAAAACTTGACGAGCCTAGGTCTTATATTGTTTCTGTTCCTTCAAAAAACAAAGACTATCGAAGAAATTCTAAATTTCTTAGAAACTGTGGGATGAAAGGAATAACTAATAATAACTCATGTAGTAATTATTTGGATCATCTAATTGATGAACATGAAACTGGTAAATCTATTTTAACCACAAATGACAACAATAACGCGGGAAAAAATGTGACTGATCAAAATGCATCTCACAGCCCATCACGTACAAGATCGGGAACCGTATATAAATTAAATTGAATTGTTTGAACATAACATTGAAATGTATGCGTACATAATGTGTCCATTTATATTTACTACTTACTAGATGCTTATTTAACTCGAATACACATATACCAAATTAAGGTCCAATATTATCATATGTAACTAGATATGTATGTATAAAAAAAAAAAAAAAAAAAAAAAAAAAAAAAAAAAAAAAAAAAAAAAAAAATTTAATTATCTTTAGAATTGAATTAACTTTTATGATAAAAATATAATGAAGAATTAAAAATATTGTAAAATCTAAATTAATGTACATTCAGAGTATAATTGTTTTGAACTGGTAGGGGAGGTGTAGCATATATGGTAAATGCACTTAGCCTGCATTTCTATATATATGTCCGGTTTTGAGGGACTTGTCTGTAATGTGAATTTATCAGTTGTACATGACAGCTGACAGCTAAATTAAGACACTTGTATTGTTGACCAAGTAGAGAACGGATGTTTCCTTTTTTAATTGTTGGACATTGGGATGCCACACTTGTCGCGTGATTTACTTGTGTAAATAAACTAGTACCTATTTAATTGAGTAACTTAATCTGCTAAGCTTAATTTTTTTTAAATTTCAGTTTGATTAAATACTTATAGGTACTTACGCAAACCTCGCGACGGGCTTTTATGATCATATAAATTGTGTATAATGAGGCTATAAGTTGATAGTTAAAATTTTAAAGGAAAATTTTATTTTCTTCTTTTTAGAGCATTTAAATAAAAGCTTTTTTAAAAAAAAGGTTTTTTTGCTTTTAATTTTATACATTTCTTTTCACGGATGCTCTCTCTAGTTTACCTCCGGAATATGTCACCCAAGGAAAACCAGCTATATTTATCACCTAGGTAAGTGAGTCAACGATTTTTTAAGTTGGTATGGTGTATTGTATGTATGTATGGTGGGTAGTGCAGGGTCATCAGCTATTACTTTTTGAAAGGGCTGAGATCCATGAGAAATTTAGTTGCCCCTTACGACTGGCACTCCAAGCCACAGGTATATCCTAACCCCTATCCCGCAGGGGAGCATTATTGGTCTACGAAGAGCTACATATAAACGTGATAACTGAGTCAATGTTACATGCTGCTGGACCGATTCAGGCACACAATGTTGATCGAATTATTCGTGAAAGATTGCTCCAAGACATTAAAAAAAATGTTTTTCTTCTGAGTAATGTTAAAAAGGCCATTGACCTGTCGTTATTCGTAAGTCGAAAGTATATAATTATGCACTAGTCGCAGTATGTATATTATCACCATCCACCTAACTATGTTAATTATTCTCCTAAATATTGTAATACGATGTATGACAGGTGATACTTGGCAGTGACATAAATCATACACAACCTACGTAACTGAGAGTAGCATCAGCTCTGCATGTAACGCTTGTTGAATAATAATAATGTCTAGTATGTACGATATAATAAATAATGCAGACACGCGACACAGTGCACAATGCAACTTGTACACTTGTGAGATGCGCTGCAATCAGTCTTGGGACTAAAGAACCGAAAATACTGTTAAATTATTCTGTTTCTAACATTCTTTGTGTTTTTGTTTTCCTAATTTCTACAGCTACTCTTGATGAATACAATCTAACACTTTCTTGCAATCAATTGAACGAAGATACGACAGACCAGGGGCTATTGGATGAATTATTTCAATTCCCCAAAGGCGTTTAACTCTATTTTTCTGCGCCACTCCAGTGTTGGTAAAGTATTTTTCCTCTTCATTGTAGCCAATGGGTTATACCTTTTTTGTTAATTTATATTCCTTGCATCGAAACTGTCATTGCCTTTCAATTACTCCAAACGGTTATACCAAAAACGAATGCATTGTGACTTAATTCTCCATTACCCACCTACGACCGTGCGGCAAAGTGAAATCATCCCAAATAGTAGTTCGAAAGCAAATTACTTTATTAAATCAGAAATCTATTTTGTACGAATTCCAATAGCTGGCACGACGAGGAAATGCATTGTCACCACACACCGCCAACACTCAGTCGCATCGAAACCAATGGAAAGTATAATCCGATCTGAACGAAATATTTGGAAATATAAACACAATTCAAGAGAAACTCACGGCACAGTGGTATAATTACTTGTGATAATTGTCTGTGCATTATGCTCTCAACAGGCAGAAGCTTTAATGAAGAAATTGAAGGAAAATAAGTTTCAGTTTCGTTTCAAGTGAAACGTTTATTATTTTCTCAATTTCAATTGTAACAAAACGCACAAGTGCAAGTGATCAGATTGTGAATGAAATGATTGAAAAGTATAAGAGAAATATCTATAAAATCGATGCATTCGTGTCGATTAGTCGGTCAATAAGTTGATATCACGTACATCGTAGCTGATGGTTTTGTCCTCAACTCTTTCGTTTTCACGTTTCACACTCGTATTCATGCATGCTTATACAGACAAAAATTCAAATAAGAGAAATGTGAGATGGTCATTAAACTCAGTTAAATTCACTTTCTGTCTTAAATGGTGATAAATGTGTTTTTCTTACTTTTCGTGATGCTTTGCTGTTATGTTTTTCGTTAAGGCTTACGACCGGACAATTGGGTTAATGAGCAACAGCTCATATATGGTATACAACTAAAGTGAAAGATATCTTGAAGGGAATATTATTCGGCAAAATTATTTAATGTTCCCAACGTGTGTCTCGTGCCTGAGTATCTGTTGAAAGATATCATTATTTTGATGAGAATCCGTCAACATTTGCTTTCAGTCGTTTTGACGAGTGAGGAAAACGTTTACGCGACTCTTTCTTTTCTCATTCTTATTTTGCCGTATCAAATGATAGACATGCTTTCGCAGATTATTCACCTATGATAGTGAAAACATTTTCGAGTGACACTCTATCTAGTGCAGCAGGCTTAAGAGGCTCTAAAGACTCATATAAGAGTACTCGTAGATCGGGTTTGTAAATCAACTCCATAATCAGTTTCCATTACATGGACATAGACCTCATTCATAGCTGCTCGTTGTTTATTATTTAATGAATCCGTCAATCAATGACGTCACCATGCTGATAGTAGGTCTTGTGTGACAGGAACGTGCGAGCACATACCTTAATGACATACGCATGCTGTCGAATAAACTAGTCTCCTTCATCGACGCATACGTGATGTACACCATCCAGAATTGGAAAAAAACGAGTTTCTTGTCATTTAAGCGCGTAGTGGGCATCAACTTGCTGCTCTAAAAATATTTTTTCCCGTACCGGTATCCGATAAATTTCACAGCGAGTCGCGGGCCTGATGCTAGATAAAATGTAAATATTACACATAAGCCTAGTAAACGAAGGTCGGCTCTGACAAGTACTCATTAGCATGCTATTTTAAGTAGTTCATCATTCGGCTAGTATGTACTTGAAAACAATAATATTCTTAATAGCATCCTCTTGTTCGCTTCGAGCCAAATCGTTTTATTCCTTACATGAGAACACGAAAAATGTGTTTTCAATCAGTCTACACAGGTAAATAGCCGCAGGAGCGAATGAATCTCGAGGCAAACATTAATTTTGAAGAAAAATGAAAGACAAAATGAAATACAATGCAGCCTGGCGGCTACTTAACACATCTTGTTATGACGAACGAACGCTGGAAAATATGAAATGAAGTTCACAGAAAAGGACCAGATACCAGACGGCGATTGACTTATACGAGTGGTGCGGACGTTAAGATTATAGAGTTGGTTCCGATCGGATAACAAAAAGATGGAAATGGAAATGATGAAGCGATATTCGTAAAAAAACGAACAACCAGTTGTAAACTTTGCTTCACAGGAGGTGGTGATAATATAATCACATGGATAATAATGTCCGTAGTTTAGGAATTTACAGCTTGTGTGCGATTTTATTTGCGCCACAAGGTCAATGTATGAATCTTGGCTCTAACTCGTAGACAGGCAGTAAGTCGTTTGGTTATTTAAAATTGATTACGCTGCATGAAACAATTGTTGAAGTCTAGAATTACATTTATACATTCTTCTGACGCCGGCTTACGTAGTCGGATAGCAAACGAAGAGAACGTAGCGGTGGATCTGATGTTGGAGCATCTTAGTGGCTGGTCGCTTCTTTATTGCTCTCCTTCGCGTGTTGGTTTGTCATTTGCCTTTGAGAGGCCGTCGCCACTGGATCCACCGCTGCTGCTAATGGACTTTAATGTGGCTACGGGGACCTGGTACTTATTCCTGTGCTATTGGCGTCGGCTATTAAAGTACCTGGAAATTGTTTTCATCGATCGTAGAGGCGAGGCAAGCCGCGTAATAATTCCATTTATATTGGAGGTTCAGCCTGCAGTTTAGACATAAATCCGACGTCCAGTATGTATCTACATATGTTTTACATATTTTGCTTATAAATGTTTTTCTTTTTACTAGATCTTTTGGATATTCGAACGTAAAGGATGTAACTGTCCTTATTTCACAATACCCTCTCCTTTTTTGATTCGTGTCAACCAAAGTAGTTCATACCATCGCAATCGTCTAGAAATTTGATATCAATTGCATATCTATCTATGTATCTAAGTGCATATACAAATGTATACCCACACATGGCAGTAATCAAACTCCTAGAGTTGGTACTAAATATTTCTGCATTGCTGCTGGTTCAACTGGATATTTGTGCTATTCTACCAGCTCGGACTGGCATCGTAGATAGAACCGTTAGTACTTGTATCTTCACATGAATCGTGTTTCAAGCCATATATGGAGAAAAAGTTATTGCAGTTGTTGTGATGCTGGTTTGCTTTATTCCAGACTTTTACATACCCAAGGAAATGAATCTATTTTCATAGCAATTTTTTACTTACTTAAATGCGTTTTGAAGGAATTCATTGTACGAAATGAAAACATTGTTAAATACTTTCGTTTTATCATCGTCATTTTCTATTGCATGCATAGAGAAATTTCTGTTAATCCTCTTGGTCCTCTCCTCGATTTAAACTCATTAAGAGTAACGCTCATGGTTATGGATTCAAACCACATCAATCTTGATGGCTTTAGATTAAAATGATTGACGATCGCACGTATGCGTTAGAAACTTCTTGGATAAGTATTTTACTAATCATTCTTATTTTCCTGTGTGATGTTGCTAGAGGCTACTTCGATCATACACTGAGAACGAGCTTCGAGAGCATTAAAGACATAAAATGTATATATCTGGTATCGTTGAGGCAATATTTTGATTTCAGCTCCTAATGAGATGTGGCTCGTAGGTTGCACCACCTAATGCACGGTGTTTGGCTATTAACCAATTTGAGCTTTAGGCTTTTGCTCATTCTTTAATCGTTGACATCTGCCTTGAACCATGTTGTGGAGCAGCCTATTAACTTAAATGCCTCTGCTCAACTTATGTTGAATGACCTTATCTAAATCATCTGAAAGAATTAGTGCCTCAATACTACCTCTATACCTACTATATCTTGACATAGATATATGTATAAACACTATCAAGCCTAGGGTCCTGTATAAAAAAAAGAGCACAAAGACTCCAAAGTCTTGATGAAAGTCATGGTATTTTAGTGGAAGTTTTTGTGGCCATGTTTCGACTGAGCAAACGTGTTGGAAGTTTTAAAAGTGAAAGGTAAGGAACGACTTCAACAGCCACATACTCGTATGTACGTTTGAAGGTGAACAATTTTTTTGTTATAGGTTTCGAGCAGGTTCAAGAGTTACACTCTTATCGTGTTTGTCACACAACCTGGACGGGGTGCAAATGGTGTCGAAGATGTTCGTTCACGACTCTCCGGGGGTGGGTGTCCTAGATATGATTCGAGAGATTCGACTGAATTTGTCGCGTTGGTTGTAGTTCACAGAAATTTTTTTTTTTTTCCATCTCATTAAGATGTTATATTGGTTATGCAAACACAGAGTATGAATTGGAGAACTTAATCAGTAAGGCTCCTGTCAAGTGCTTCAAAAATTGTCTGACTCCTTGAGACTTAACTCTTAAATTGCCAATGGTAGGAAAACGCTTTAAAGTCATGGAAAGGAATCAAAATCGAAGGGCCTTCTAAACGTGTTTTTTTCAGCTCTGACCAGCTACCTCAGTGGCAGAGCAAGAAAAAATGTTTGCAACGAATTCCAAATGGCGACTGAAACTGAAACCATTTTGACAATCTCAAGCGCCGAAAATCGCGTCAACTGTCAACATCAACCCGAGGGCAATTAATAACAAATCCAAGTCCATGCTCTGTATTTGGTGGGATCGGAAGGATGTGGTCTACTATGAGCTATTCAAACTGAATGAAACCACCTAAAATTAATGGGAAGTGCATTAAAGGAATGGACACGATAATTCTGCAGATGATGGAGGATGGAGCCGGGGTTGTCTGAAGATGTTTTCTCTGCAATACACCAATAATTTCTTCTTAATTTTACGAATCACAGTAGCTGTTTCCAAATGAAAATTAAAAGGTTTTCGTATACCCAAGTCATAAACTTTCAGTTTGGTACCCTTCATCATTCGAGACTAGTGTACATACGACGCCCTTACGACACTTACATCTCACTAAAAGCTACCGAATCTCGGTACCCCACAAGATATGAACATATTTTTGAAAACCTACAGACTAAATAACCGGTTTAACTTTCAATGTGAACATGTTCAGCCACATAGTCGAATAATTGCCCCTTCATTCACCCTTCCAGCGGGTTGATTTCCAATCGTCAAATAAAAAAGTCGTCGCCGCTCAACAAATCGGAGTTCCACAAATTTTGGATGGCTTGAACAAGTTAGAATAAAGCTGAAACAAATCTAGCGACCTGAAAGGCGATTATACTCAAAAATAGATAAATAAAGTAGAAAAGAATGTGTTTTCTTACCTAGCATAAATACTGATCATAAGCCCTCGGATAACTTGCGAAATAATACGATTTACGTTACTTTTTGAACACACTTTTGGCGACCCTCGAGGTTTTCTTCAAGGAAGGACCCAAAATATACTTGAATATATTAGATCTAAAAAGACAGCAGTTCCCTGCATTATTACCAATTCGAAACATTACCCACAGCACCGGTGAGAGGCTGCCGACAAGAAGCACTACGGGGCGTATTCGTTTCTTCCGATAACTTTGATGTTAGTACCTGCGGACGAGGTTTCCATGAAAAGCTCAATATATTTTTGAATATGTTAGACCGGCATATGCGGCAGCTCTCTGCATTAATTCCAAGAAGAGACATTAGCCGCAACACAGGGGAGTGTCTTTGTTTAAAACATATAAGCCGAATTCCTTTCCTATTTTTGGAAAGTCGAAACTTAACACAACCCCTGGGAAACATAACGAAGTGGTACTTGGTCCTAATTCTTTTTCAACTGTTCTGTCTGCCAGTTCTATAGTGCTTTTTATAATTGGCATTAAAAGTAAAATTGACTCCATTTAACATGTCACCGTCTCGAATCAAGTGCTGTCCCGAACACCTAGCTCACTTTCGGACGCGTACAGTCCCGCCTATCTATCCATTATATTGTGCACATTCTAGAATTCAAGGATTTACTATCAACTTAGGCTCATGGAGACAATAGTTCCCCTAATCCATATATATCTTATTAGCGTGCTATTTCAAGCCGAAAAACAAACTTAAAACGTGGAAATATGTCCAAAGGTCTAACACGAAAAATCGGGCCCATTACATTTCTGGCCACCCTTTATCCTATGAACTACGTTCACTCCACGTAAAAAGAAATTGAAAATTTCCCACTGAGTCGACCCAGGGATCATGGATGATCAAAGACCAGATCCAAGTGGTATCACAATTAACCCACATTGGATTGATTGCGTGCCTACCAGACTAATTTAACCTAGGCGCCGACGAACCATCGCATTGAAGTGAGAGTTAACCCCAGTGTACTACCGACCATCCATTTATATAAATTATTATTTAATTTATCTTCTATAAGGTCAACCTGATATTAATTTCTCAGTATTATCGAACAAACAGACAATTTAATTGCCACTCAAATTAGGAAAGGAAAACAGTTTTCGAACTTTCTATCATCTAGAAGCTCATAAATCGAACGTCCCTCTTCCGCTAATCCAATTTTCTAGGCGGTTTCAATGTCATTTTCAACGAATGATTAATTCGTTCCCATCGTGAACTATAGCCGTCGTTCTGTTCTTATATCCAAAAACGTCGAGTTCAGATTAAATCATATTAATTAAGAGCAAAGAATGAAGAGGAAAATCAACCTGCTATATAACCGATGCGTGAGATTGCGTGGTAAGTCGGTTTTGACCCACATACCAGCCAAGCGGAGAACCATGAGAAAAGATAATAGAAAAAGTGAATTAACTTTATTCGTATGAAATGCAAGACAATAAGGAAACCTTTGGTATTTTCCACACTTGCATTTACTAGCACACATGGAGGTCCATGGCAAATGCTTCAAGTAAAGTTTGGGATTTGATAGGCAGATGAAGTAAACAGTTTAACAATCAATAGCCTTTCTAACTTATTTTCTTTTTCTTATGCAGAGAAGTCCGGCAAGCTGTGCCTGGGAGATATGAACGTGCAACAGTAGCAATTAAGGGCATATATACCTGAAGCACGGTATCGGTCAGCCACTTCGCTCTAAGATATTTGATCCAATGATAATGTCTGGCTAAATACATCGGGCACATAATAAACACTTTAAACTGACGGAGATTACCATGACAACCTGTACTTAAATGTTGATAGGCCATCAAGTGGAGGAAGAAAGAACGGATGTGAAGAATCAGTTGTCTCAATTTAAAATGGGATGGCGGCGTACATAAAGCCAACTAAATGCCTCTATTAAAATGCAATGTATGATGTTTACAGCTGATGGTAGAGTGATGTGTAGCTTGCAGTAGGAAGAGACGGGTTCACTAGGTGATTTTTATATGAACTGAACTTGAAACTTAAAGGAACTTGAACCCAACTAAGTGTAGGATGGTTGACTGCACTGTCATAATGCCAAGCAGTATGAATGGAAGAAGAAAACAAGAGGTCTTACAAATAGCTTACTGAATTAAGCTCCTTTTTTTATTAATCTTCTGTCTTTAAATTAAGGCTAAGTCAATAAATCAATCATCAATCAATCATCGAAGCCAGAGCTTAAGCAAGTCAAGGGTTAATTGTCTCAATACTAGTACCACACTGATGGAGAATGTACGAGCGTCAAGTTTGTTTGGCTTCATCATATTGGTACGGACCACTAATCTTTTCGTCAAAGTCTAGCCATTTAGAAAGCGTGAGCTTAAGAACCACCCGGATACTCGACTTCATTATACGATTTTTTCAAATTCAAGATTCTCCATCGACCGAGGAATCATGAGTTAAAATTCATTGCTTTTTCTGAAGAAGCTATTATACCTGGTTGTCGCCATAAGAAGGTCCATTGACAAAGCATGAGAATATGAAACCATTTAGAGACCTCTTGAATTGGTGTACACGGGTTTGATTGGTTGCTAGTAAACCGCAGATTTCTTTCGCCCGTAGAAATGAAATTGAACGCTAGGTACTTTTCCAAAGTAGTTGGTATTCGGTTGTTATTTCCAATAGTCCTTCTGGATTTTGCATTCAATAACTCAACACTTACTTGTGGTCACACTACAAAGGCTGCTTGTACTATAAAAGAGTTGTTTCAGTGAATTATTTTGTTTTCTCGGGAACAATTTTTTTTTTGGCATTTCATGGGCATTCAATAGCCCATAACTTCAATTCCAGTGTGAAACTTAAATTCAAGTACTGTTATGGTAAACCATAGTTGTTAAGTGGAAGCCCAAGGGATTGACGCCATAACGACTGTAGTCGAAACTGATTTAGCTCATTGTACAGGCATTCTGATATTTTTTTTAAAACCGATATGCAAATTTCAAGCAAGCGTTAAGAGGTTTGAGCTTTCAATATCATCCGTATACCAATAGCTTTCTACCGGACATGATTAAGTCGTTCTATTTCAAAGTTATTTTAATGAGTACCACCTTCGCATTAAGTACTCTTCAAGTATTTTATTGTGCCACTGCTTGATCGAGTCATTCTATGGCATACATTTGTCCCGAAACCGTTGAATTTCGAACAAATATCGCGATGAATGTAGTTATTGCATCATGATAAAGCATCTGCTCCCATCTCAACGCTGTTTATTAATATAATATTTATCGCCAAACAATGGGTAGAACATTGATATAGACGAGTAAGTACAGTTCTTTGGAAAATACGAAAATTCTCTTTATTTATTGAACACATTTAATATGCATAATATATGTACATATTTTTCAGGCTATCATTTGCCAGTATTTCTATAATTGCAACATTAGAAAATGAGTATAGACGTGGTTTATGGTCGTATCACAATGTGGCGTTTGAGCGTTCGGGCTTTTGACAGCGTGAGTAGGAACAATGAATTCATATGGAGTTACACGGAACCTCAGGCGTTATCTCGGCTAATATCGTAGGCTCGAGCTCAACGCCAGAGTAGAGTTACTGGCGGACAGCTGATAATCCATATATAGGTGCGCTGAATGTATGTATGGGTTGTTTGAGGAAACATTTCTTGCATTCTGTCATATTCCCGATCTTTGAACCGCCTAGAGCCTGAAGCCACATTTCGTTTTAGACATTCCTAGGACACACGTTTGACATATGTTTATCGTAAGAAGGTACAACGCCAGTCAAAAGCCCGAGCGCTCGAACGCCACATTATGGTTTCTTTTTCATCTTCTTAAGATGTCGGAATATTCCTTCTTTTCGATTCTCATTCAATTAAGATAAGTAGCTTTCATTTGCATGGCAGATTTTCTGTCAGAGTAACACATGCGAGAGATTCATGTCATGGTTCGCACATGTTGGTGGTTGTATTCCTCTTCCTTCCTCTCTATTTTTGACGCATTCGTGACTAATGGGTCTAGACGACCATTGCCAAGATATCCGTGTACGGCCAATAGTCAACGATTGAAAAGTGTTGATCGATAAGTTCCAGTAAAATGTATCATAAGAACCTGACTACTATCCACCACAAGGAAATTTGTCGGCTCGTAATTTCAGTTGTTGTTCTGGTATGTAAAAAATGGTATAAGCCTATAGCTTCGGAGCTCTGAATTAAATAGCCGTGAATATACATAGTTCTGTACAAATTAGTCTCATATTTGCAAGCCCTGTTAGCCTTCGCTTAGCTGAAAAACATTGGCTCCATCACACTAGATGGGATACAAACATATGTATGTATATCATAAAACTCACATTTTGATAGAAAATTGACGTAGCATGGTTTCATATGGATTATCGAACTTTTATCCTTTACGACGGCTCTTTTCCTTGGGTTATTACAGATGGAGTTTATATATTGAACTCTTGCAGAAACCACCTTGTCGAAAACAGTGGACGGTTTTTAATGCCTATGGAACAGAAAAGTGAAACATGGAAGAAACACACTCATGACAGGGAAGCCTGGCGAAGGGTTATTATCATATATAAATATTAAAAAAACACTCGGCATAAGATTTTTTGAAAAAGATACTGAATTCAAAAAGGTCTCAGAACCATCACCCCCCTACACCCTTGTTGCCAGACAAAACCGCATCAAAATAATTACAACAAGAAAGGCATACATTATTTCAAGTCGTGAAATGAGTGGTAAACGTGTTCGAATATTTTAGTCAACATCTGTGCCGCACCGCTACTCTCAACTTCTCCGATCTGCCATCACCCTCGTTCACATGCGAGATTCAGTACGACTTTAAAATCGCTCAGTACGTTCCCTCACTTACGAAAAAAGTCTCAAGTAAGTTAGTATAAGTCAATATACATATGAAAAACTGATTGACTGACAATGTCACACATGCCCTCCTCGATGTGTTAAACCTCTCAAAATGGCGCACTTTTAATCATTAAATCTCGCTTGCAACCAATCAGCGCACAGAATCTCTTCAAATCTGAGTTTAAATCTGCTGTCTGTGAAAAAAAGGGTTTATGAGTGCGGCCAATAGGTGCCGACACTGGCCACACAAAATTTAATTTTTTTGCCATCGAAATCCATGACAAACAGTGACTCCATCCAACATATCCCATAAAATTCTATCGACGCTCTACGCGCTATGCATTGCTTCATAGTTAATTGGCAAAGTTTGGTATCAGACGATCATAAAACGTAGCAGGTATCACTCAATTTATGTGAAAATCGGCAATGTCGCGCAGAGGCAGTTGGGTGTTTTCATCTCATTTATGTGAAAAGCGACTACATCACAAGTGGAGACGATTTCTAAATAGAAATTATATACAAGCGCGAAAGTGATGCATGATTACCTCTTTAAGAAGTTCAACTCAGTCACACTTGCTGCAAAAAAGATTGCCACTCACGCGATTTATTTCTTAAAACGTGAAAAAAAAATATATGTCTTACTTGTGGAAAGAATTCTTGCCGCATAGGGGTATTAGCATTTGCAGACGAATATATTTTTGTGCGCAGCGGAGGTTGTAACGTAGATGTTTATTGAATGGCAAACGGCAGTCGATATAGAAGAAAAACCCACTACCAAGGCAGATTGTAGAAAACTTTGTTCAAGGATAGCATAGTGCTATCATCTCCGTAACACTTGCAAGGGAGTCATGTCAGCATGTTTTTTCCTTTCGATCCTCAAATGATTAAGATTTGCAACCTGCTTATCATAAAGTAGGTGCCATCGCTGATCAACTTGCATGGACTTATGTGCGTATATGTGTGTAGTTTTGGATAGACTAAAGAATAAACGAATAAAAGCTGGATTTAAATATTTCAATGCGAAATGGGTACCCAAATGAGAATATCTTAACTAGACGAACGTATCTCATGCTTTTGAGGATACTCTCATGTATTTCGATGACCTACATAGAAATGTTGGCTTGATACCTACTCATAGAAATTCGCCTTAACATGTCTATACATAACAGCCTGTGCCAATACCAATACAGCCAATACGTATTGATCAAAAATGTTAATTAATAAGCGCTAGCCACAGATCGTGGTAGTCTCCCAACAAATTCTATTGCAAATTATTATAGATGCATTCCTGTTAATGTTGAAACCAGTTTGAAAGTGGCCGCTATCGGTGCTGGAATATGCAACCAAAGTTATAATCTTGTAGAAATGAGGAGAAATTCAATTATTCTTCAATATGCGATAACTAATGGTGTAAGGAATAAGTGTGTCTTCTTGAGGCACATCTCATGATAAGTGCGAACTTTATTGTCCATGACCCACTTTAGCATTTATGTTAATTCAATGATAATGATTTGTCGAGTTTCGTTGGTGAGACGAATGGAGCGGTCAGACGCGGTTTGGTATGTTAACCGGCCATGAAAATTCAAATTGTTGTCTTACTTAAATCCTAAATTTTTCCGTTCAACGAATGTCTTTTAAATTGCTTCAAATTTCTATTTTCTTAAATAAGTTGTGGGGATATATGGCTTGACATTAATTGACAATGAGATCAAGGACATTAAGGTTGTCTAAAGCAGCGTGTAGGACGCAAAAGTCGGTGGATGATGGACTATTTCTGAAGAGTTTCATATCTTCAACGACGACAAAATGAATGGCAGCCAACGTTGTTCGTGGACAAAATGAATATGAGGGGACTAAGATGACTACCGTAAGGAACTCCGAAATTACTGAAAAGGAGGTTTCTTTTTAATCAGAAATATTATAGGGAAACTCTTATCGGAAACCTCAAACGCCCTGATAATAAATGGACAATCATTAAGTAGAGGTTGATGGGGCAATTAGACGTCGACTGCAGACAGACCCACGCAGCCAAATAGGATGAGATGTCTTGCAGCAGGAATGAAGTCCGAAAGTTTTACTAGAAAGTAAAACGGTTATCCAGTGGATAAAAATATCGGGCCGAAGTCTGCCGGGACGAAAATGGACAACTGAGTTGATGCTGAGAATTTGAAAGAATCGTTTCTGCAGACTGTTAAATGGTGAAGAAGATCCAAATGCCGCTGCCAGGTAGAATGCTTCACTCAATTTGGGCGACGATAGATACGAACTCTACCCCACCGACTTTGACGAGGACAAGATAGCAATAGAGTGTACTCCCTGTCCACTAAACTGCCCGACGAATGGAGTTTCAATGTCGTTTGCACGATCCACAAGAAAGGAGACTCCTTTGACTGGGCCACTGCCGTTTTGTGTAAACGCCTGAAACTGTCAACAACCTGCTAGGTCCTTATCAGTGTGGTGTCAAGCCAAGGAAGACTACAATAGACCAAATCTTTACAATGCGGCAGATCCTGGAAAAGACCCAAGACCGACACTCATCACCTACAGTGGTGCTATACATAGGCATGTATCGTTTTGACATTCCTACCAAACTCGTCAAATTGTATAGGATGACGATGGATAACTCTCGCTGCTCCTTCAGGACCGATAACGAACTTACCGAGACCTTTAATGTCAAAAGAGGTTTTAGGCAAGTCGCTGTCATTTGACTTTTTTAACAAAAACTCACAAATTTGTGCGATCTTCCAAGAGTCTGTTCAAGTGCTACGAGTAGCTTACGCGGATGATATTGGGGTGGTCGTGGTGCAATGGTAATCATCACCGACTGTTGAGCCGGAGGTCTGTAGTTCAAGTCTATCCATAGCCAAGAACAATTCCTATAGGGAAAAACTGCAACAACATCAGTTGTGAATGAGAGATGATTAAAAAGTGCTGATGAAGGCATGACACTCGCAGCATAAGATCGCTTCAAAATGCATACTCTGTGTGTGCATTTTTAATACAACGCCTTAATGACATGGAAACAAAAGAGTTACTGTGAACTTCCAACCAACGCAAATTCAGTGGAATCTCTCCAATCCTATCTAGAACAACAGAGTAGTGAACGAACATCTTCGACACAAACCATCTGCACCCCGTCCAGGTTGTTGGACAAACACCAAAAGAGCGTTCACTCTTGAACCTACACGAATTATAAAAAAAAAAAAAAATATTGACGTGATTGATCGAACACGTTGAGCCGTCAATGAGGCATTTGCTGGCATTGAAGCAGAGGTGGCTAAAATGGGTCTGGGGGTAAATAAGGGCAAAACAAGGAGGGATGCACAACATCGGCGTCTCGGACAAAGCGCTACAATGGGTAGCAAGAACTTCGAGGTAGTCAAGGACTTTGTCTGCATTGAAACGCAAAATAACTCTTGATAATCGTTGTTTTTTTGGGCTCAAGAGGCAATTGAGAAATAGTGCCATCTCTGACCATATCAAACCCGCTTTATGGTGCAGAGGCATGGACGCTATTAAAAGCGGATGGGGAAGCTCTTGGTCTTTTCGAGAGAAACATTTTGCGTGCGATCTTTGGTCCTGTTTACGTTGATGGCATCTGGAGGAGAATTCAACTATGAGCTGTACGGGCTGTATAGCAGCTGTGCCTGGTTGAGCACCTACAGATAAAACACTTTAGATAGTTATGTCATGTAGAGCGTATGAGCGTATGGACAGATCAGCTGTGGCCCGAAGAGCCTTTGAATCCGAGACATTGGGACAACGCTCTATACACAAATGGCGCACACAATTGGTGTGTGTAACTGGAGATGGCTGGCGAGATATCGTGCTGGTTGGGGACGCTTGTTGGCTGGGGCCCAAGACCACACCGGACTGTAACGCCATGAAGAAGAAGAAGAATAATGAAGCACTTTTAATTTTTTGAGTTAAAGATTTGTTGTGGAAAGGTGGCTGATTCGGATGGAAGATATTTTGTGAAGTCTGGGACTTTCCGTCTAGGTTAGTTAGTTTTTCAAGCAACCGTCGGCTTCTTCGTACAAGTAGGTAAGAAAAAGATGAATTAAATGTGGCAATACAATGACGTTGGCATTTGGATCATTGGTGCCTGGAGTGTGGGATACTGATAGATTCCGGTGAGAGGGATTAAAGAAAAAGCTAGGTTAATGACGTGAGATTGAAGTTGAGGGATTTGTAAGTTCTTTGTCTCAACATTGTTAAATGTCTCATAATATTAACGATGTATTCGAGGCGATCGGAACTATGTTCCTGAATACTGAGGAGTTCAGTTTCTAAGCATAGTTTTGCACTCAGTCAACAATTGTTCGTCAACAAATTTTGTCAATCTACTCCGTCGTCATCATTTTCAAATGCCAAAATTTGCGATAAGGCTTGTAGGTTAAACAGAACTTTTCTCCTTTCTTCCATCGCGTATATGGTAAATTAATTGGTGATTAACAAGGACATTTTTAAGATGCCTTAAGCTTTATAATATAAAACCCCAAAGTGCTGTGCGTATCCAATATGCCACAAAACATCGATCCGATTCGAAAGCACATTCTAATTTCATGGACTGAAAACTAATAATAATTCGTTTATCGGGCAATAGGCTGATTCCGACTTCATTCAACCTAAATCATCAGTTAATTTTGCCTAGGCTTTCCACCTTCGTACATGTGAGCATGCCTAACGCGAACAAGTTTCCGATTGGACCCGTCAACGGGTGACGAATCGACCGCGGCGTCATTGTATCTTTTCTTTTCGCAATTCACCCAAATATGATTAAATCAGATTAAAAGTTTTTTTTTTATTCTTATGCTCGCGTGTAATACAACGGAAAAACCGTTCGCCAGTCAAAATGGGGTAACTCGGGCAACTGACAACAAGCAAACCGGCCTAAAGAGCAACCGGCGAAATCACATCATATACTCGTACTAGTCATCGCAAGTGCAAGGTATGAGTTCGTAACGTTCGTATCTGGCTTTGTATCTATAGTTGTTTCATGTGAATCTAATTGAGGTTGTCGAGTGAAATCGCACACACAGGTTGGCTATTGTTATTTTCAGTGACCAGTATATTCAGTGACTTGATGACGATGATGCGGTATCATGGTATCTAGGTGGAGGCCATATGATAACCGGCTAAAGTATCGGTTACCTTGTTTCTTTTTGTTGCTACACTCCAGATGGATTAATATGCGTATCTGATTTAGAGCAAAAGGAACCAGAATTTTTATTTACCAAACAAAATTGAGTTTCCATAGCGAGGCTGTCGATCTCAGGTTCACATTTTCTTTTTAACATTATCCGGATAAGTTACTTAGTGTCAGCACTTAAGGCACTTTCATTTCGGACGGCCAGACGAAGAGGAAATAAACAATAGCCGGTTATAAAAATATTAATGGAAATTGTTACCGGCCGGATGCCAGGGTGGGGTACACGCGCTAAACTCCGGAGTCAGGGAAATGGAGTAGAAGAGACACAGACGATGGGCGATGAAAAGAATAGAAAGCGAAAATACGAACGAATGAATTAAATTTTGGCTGATTTAATTGAATCCGATGAACTGGATTCCATGGTCTCCACAAGTCGGACTTCAAATTCATGAGTAAAAGTAGTGAGAATACGATGCTCGAAAGATTGGAGTTTTGTTTGCTTTTTACGAATTTTATTTACATTGGTAATAAGTGAAATTTTTTTTATTTGAGTGGGTAATATGCAAATTAGGGAAAAACTTTATTGCACTCGGAGTGACTCTGAAAATGAAGTGGTTTCTGGACGAATTGCTGGTCAATCGACAGCAATTATCATCTGAAACCGCAATTCTAATTCCTGCAAACATCTTCCAAAGCAAAACCGCTATATATTTACAATATACACAACAACATTCCAATGAGTCCTCACAGCGTTCGATTTGCAAATGATGGGAATCGAAGTCTGTAATTTGAGTAAATCTGCCCGTCCATACTCGTACAATAGTCCCACACTGCATGCATGACGCCGTCACCGCCGCCGACAGTCTAATGGATGGGTTTCAAATTAAATTACTAACGAAGCAATGTGTGCTGAAATATTTGTGAGAAATGCATTGCCTCTTTAGTCGGGATGAAAAGATTCATTCATTGTTCCTGCGAATTCTTAAAGCCATAATGAAACCAATCATGTTTCTTGGTCACGAAGGAAAAACGCTTTACTCTTTTCCTTACAGAGATTCATGCTGTGGATGTGATGGGTCTTCATTGATGACCAAAGGCCACGGAGTGAGAAAGCCTTTCGGTGAATTCTTTTCGTCGGTGCCCTGTAGAGATTCCCGAATCGGTTTGTATTTTGAATTGCATTCGGCAGTATCGCGCTTAATGATGCCCTTAATTCCACTTACAGCAGGAAGGATAACATACTAATCATATACTTAAGTCATTCCGTGGCTTTATAACCTAAATATTCCTATAACTACGCCATACTTATGCTCCCGATGCTCTTCCGGCATTGAACTAATCTTATGAAATTGGCGCTTCTGTATATTCCCAGGAAACGAGAAGGAGTCATTTCCTATAAACACTATTATAATAGACAATTTCCGATCGTATATGCACATGGTTATCATTATAAGTATGGTATTTACATATAAGAGACGGTGACCAAAGGTTTTCCTTCTATGGAGAAGGAAGCGAGTCCATCTTTAATAGTGCGTTTTGTTAGGTACATACATACATACATATATTGCGTGCCGTACTCTCGATGACTTCATAGTGGAGTATTGCATCAACTCGGTGAGATATTCTCTTAAGGAAATCCAACCTAATTGACCAAGAAACCTTTATAGTCTTCTGGAAGGATGGTCGAGTAGAGCATACAGCATAAACAAAACCGTGAAACCGTAATGTTTACAACTTAAATGACAACTACTGTTCCGAGTATTCGGTGGCGACTTATATGTGAACCTCTTGTGGCTACGAGCCAGAGCGCATAGACACATAATGATGACTCGTGACTTCGATTTAATGTCATGTTAACAGTCCGCCTTCCTACGAGCACTCTAGCATCGAGCATCTACGGAATAGAACACCGCCACTACGGTCACTTATCAAATCCCGACTTCCACTGGCCATTTAGGATTTCTAACTTCAGTTTCTTGCCAGAGAACCAGGAACAAAATGCAAATACAAGTACATATGTGTATCTCAGTCAGTCAGTGAGTTGTAAATGGCAATCGGAAGAGAAATCCATTTCAGTGGTCTTGATGATCTTCTCTGCATGTCGACATTGGTGACCTCCACTGAACATTGTCATGCATCGAGCCCACTTTCTTGACCTTAGGCCTATATTTTTTTGTTTAATAGGAGTAACATAGTTGGAATGGAGTGAGGCAAATAGTAGCTAGCAAACAAATTTGAATGTGTTCAATGAATACAAAGCGTTAGCGCTGGCATTGATTATTTTACAAGATCGTGCCGTGCGACTCTCGGCCAGACGAGAATTGCTTGAGTAATGAAGCTCGCCAGGAACATGGAGAGTGTTGTTAGAGGAAGCAATTCTTTTCGAAAGTTCTTTAGGCCAGACAGATCGAGAAGAGGAAGACAGAACAAAGGATTTTGTCGGCTTTGATCTTATCTGATTGTTCCAAGATTTACGATGGATACTTCTTTGTGCTTGTTTGGCGAGAGAAGAAGGGATCTTGCAACTAAATCGGCAGCCAAGAGTATGTGGTACTTTGTCTTCTTTAAGTTAGTTGCCTATGGGCAATCCTTTTTTTTTTTTGGATCTTGTTAAATCTACTTTTAAACTCGAACAAATCGATACTAATAAGTTATTGAATAGTCAGGGGATATAAAGACGCTAACCTAAGTGCATATAGATGCTATCAAAACAGAAATAATTACCTAACGACCACTGACGGCCTCTGAGGTTAACTGTTGGTTTATTTTGTTTCTGTCCACTGTCCACTGGGAGAAGATATGCAACGTCATTGACCGTGGCATGTTGTGTATTGAATATCGCGAGATGGGGATACAGTGCGCTCATGGAAAAAGGTTAATCATCGCGTCGGATTTATCGGGAGAGGATTATAAACTGAAGAACGTGGTTTTATGTTAGCGTTTCTTCGAAATTAGCCGAAGCGTCTGACCCACGTTCAACGTGCTCAAATTGAGCGTCATGCATTTTATTTCCGTTGTAGTTGCCCGAAATCTTAATTTTTTTCCATAGGGAAAGTTTTGCAGACTTGGGTGGAAATTTGGGTGTAAATGTGGAAATTTAAAAGTGCTAAATCTGGAGAATAGAGCGGATACACCATTTTTTTCCAACCGAACTCCTGTAATTCTGAGCAAGGGGTGCTAACTACAATATATAAGGGCTAACGCTCGCCCTTATACTGATGGAATAGAACACCTCATGGTAGTTTCTGCTCTAGTGTCGGATTTAATCTGCACAGCTGATGACAGTGGACTTCTGCGGTGATAGTCTGATTATGAGGCAACAGCTTAAAATTAATTATTTTTTCAGCATACCACCATACAACTTGTGTGGGTGAAGTCCATCTTTGGGATGTTGTGCTGGTCGGTCTTCTGGACTAAACCATTGTTGACGACGTGTTATGTTATTGTAATAAACCGATTTCACATCACCGGTAACCATCCGGTCCAAAAACCGTTCTTGATTATAACCAGACAAAGGCGTGGTGCAAGCTTCGATTCTTTGCTGAAGATTCTTTTACGATAGGTGGTGTGATTTCTCCAGCTTTATGACTTCTTCCATTTTTGTTTGGTTTCAGCGGAAGGTCATATGGCTTACGTTGAGTTCGATTCGGAATTCCCTTACCTTAACAGTGTGATTTGGTTCGACGGTGGACTCTAGGAGCTAATCGTCCAGCTCTTCTGGCCTGCCTGAACGAGGTTCATCCTTTTTCATCTATTACCTATGCCAAATACATTTCCTTAAAACAGTTATCATTAGGCTTCGGACTCAGTACACCATATTTCATTTGATTTTGTTGGAGGGCAAATTACACAAATGCATTAGGTCGAACTTTGTTCTACTAAAATTCATTGTATTTTAATGCAGGTTTATTGTGTCCTTCCCTTACCTAAGCAAACGGGTAGGAAGCTTTGATTTAAATTCCGTTCCGTTCCGATGAATGAGTGAATGAGCTGCTCGATAAATATCCATGTCAAACACTGAATGGTTGGGAATGGAAAAATCCAAAAAATTGATCAAAAAACAAAAAAAAATTAAAGCAAGGGCCGAAAACCATTTTTTTCACCTGTGAATAGCTCGTCAGCGGAAGATTTTTACATCGACCTGTCACTAACGATCAATAGCGGAGCCCTTACGATGATTTCAAGCGCTGAGAGTCATGGAGCCCACTCTGAGCTATTTCAACCGAATGAAACATTCACTGTAGGTCGTTACAGACTACAATTAGTGCGCTTGAGCTGTGCAGTACGATTTTACAGCATTACAATGCTCGCCGGTAAATCGCAAAACTGGTCGAAACATATTTGGGAATGCTTAAAAAGGAAGTGCTACCCCAGCCGCCGTGTTCTCTGGACATATTTTTACTATATCCGAAGCGTACTTTTTACAACCATTGCAAGAAATTGGGCAATTCGTGGATTGCTTCTAGAGTCGACACAATCTGCCGACATGGTGTTCGTATCCTGAGCGTAAGATCGAGAAAAGTAGTGGCTTTGAACAATATGTTTTTTCTACTCCTTTTTTAATAAAAAAAAAATGTCCAATCATTTTTATTATAGAGCTTCCTTAAGAAAAAGTCTGCTACAGATATCTCGATTTCGAAGGCTCGACCCGCAAATGTTCAATGGGGTGACTATTGAGTCGGTTTGAGCTGAGAGCAAGCTTTAAAAAGATAACTGCATTTTGACCGTGTAAGCAGTGTGCTTTGGTTGTCTTCTTGATAATTTGATCCTGGACACATTTCTGTGGCGTTTTGGTTCACTTCATAGTCTATAAAATCCACTCTGCAGACATTCTCACATCAAGACATTACCATTCCACCGTCGCTTGAAGAATAGCTTCTTTAAGATTATTATATGATATCCTTTATTTCCTTTCAGTGAAAAGTCGTTCCAAAAGTCGGGAATTCACCTATGGTCAACATCTTTGTGATATGGGATCCAAAAAGTTCACCAGCCTCTCACTAGGTTTTGCCTTCGCAATTGTTATTATTATTACCAGCAATTTGTAACTCAGAAGTTCAGAGCCTCGTTGACCACCATTCGCCAAACCTCCCTTTCATAAATGTTTTCCTTCCATGTTCCGCTGTTCTGCTCCATCCTTATATTGTCCTCCCATCTACAGTGCGGTCTTCCTGGCGGTCTTTTTCCTCCCAGTTTTCCACTCATTATTTGTTTGACTGTTCGTCCACTATCCATTCGTTCTACGTGAAGAAGCACGCGTTGCTCATATGCAGCATTTTATTTATTTCGATCTTTATGTTGTTTTTAGCAATCACTTTCAAAACATTTACCGAATACAGAAACCTATCAGTGGTTTGGGTTGGAACGATTTAAATCGGTCAGTGGCTCTACGAGTATATTTGGTTTTCCTTTCAATTAGTTCAAAGCCGACTTCATTTGCTAGCTACCTTTTTGGCCTTACAAGGAGATGTTATATTTTTGATCGGTTTATAAAGCCTAATGCCTTTTTAAAATTTACGAATAGTTGGTGCATCGTTTCGTGGAATCCTGATTTCCTTTCTAAAAGCTGACTATTTCCTTTGATGGAGTCAGTCTCTTGGCAGCACCTCGTAACAACTTTGTGGAAGAAATATTCCTCGGTAATTGTTGCATTGTGTTCGGTCGTCTTTTATAAATATAAGAATGACGACCGAGTTTTTCCATTCCCCGGGGATGGTTCAGTGGTGCAGTTGTGATGAGCCCATGTAACTTCTCTGTTATTATTTCTCCTGCATATTTTATCAATTCCGGTGGTAAAAGATTTATCCCTGAGGTCTTGTTATTCTTTGGCCGATAGATTGTTTCTTTTACTTCCTCAATGGTTGGCAGTTCTACCTAAACCTCTGTTGTGTGGATAACACCGTTTTCCATTGCTGCTGGCTCTCCATGTACTTTCAGCAGATTATCGAAATATCTCCTACATTGGGCTGCGACTCTTTCGTTGTCTGAAATGAGCTCCCCATTATCGTTGCGAATGAAACCTGATCTGGTTTGGTATTCTTTTCTGTTCTGTACAAGCTGCGTACGTTCCACGAGCCTATCCTCAATTTTCGTTCATTACTTTTTATGGATGCTCTCCCTTGGAAAATTCCCACCAGGAGATTCGATTGGAGAACTAGTTTACCAAGGAAGAACAATCACATTTAACACACAGGTGAGACAACGATTTTTGATGTTGTTTTGAGTCTACTATTGCTATGGCCTATTGTTATAGCGATATGAGTGTGGGTAGTGTAGAGTCATCAGCTCTGCACCTATGTATGTACCTCTGTCATTTCTTTCATTAAGAGTTTTTTGGCCTCTTACGACTGACACTACGAGCCGCGAATATATTGCAACCCGCATTGGGATTCGCAAAACTAGCTTTAATTTAAGCTTCCGTTCTTCTAAAAAATTCCTGTTTTTTCGTTTTATCTGTTTTATTTTCTCAGAAATATTCTCTATCCTTCTGCTTGTTGCCTCGATCACGGCATTCAACAGAATGAACGGATTTTATAACCCATCATTTGAACTTCCCTGCGCGCTTTCTCCTGACATATTGGAAGACATCCAAAGAAAAACTACCCTTAGGGGTGATTGCATCAGTTCGAACCATGAATACGACTATTGAAAATACAAAGGAGATGCACAATACGAAAAAACAAGAAAATATTTAACAAATTCGGCTATAAAGTCTTTCAAAAAATTTGTGAGGATGTATGTATGTATATGCTGTATGTGATCTGTAAGTGTGAGTGTGCCGCTTATGGGCTATGGCTGACTCCGAACACCGACTTTCAAGGAGTTTCAAGAAGTTAGTGTCTTTGCGAAGAAAAGCACCGCGAATCCGTCGCCGGATTCACACCCTATGTCACATGCATTCAACGCTTACGGTTTTAATATAATCAATGCGAGAACAAGGATACCCAGCTACATACATGCTGCGTATTATAGTCACAGACATTCTCATCATATACCACTAGCGATATTTAAATAAAACTACTTTTTATAAGTCTCTTAAGCAACGGATATTTCCATGTAATAAATCATATAATGAAGCGCCAAATTTGATTAAGCAAATTGTATTTCTTTCATTCCTCACTGGCAACCCACGCTAATGCTGATGAAGATCGTAAGTGTCTTCAAGGTCGACACATAAATAGCAAAGACGAATTTCGAATTCCAGCTACTTTTCAATAGCATGCCTGAGGGTAAGAATCTGACCCACTGTTGAGTTGCCTGGGAGGAAGGAACATTTACATATATTAACCATTGATGGCTCTAGTGTTTGAGGCCACTATATGCTGTAGGATAAGTATGTTCCCGTGTTCCCGTGCTCACTGATTCCATCAGCCTTTTTTGCAACTTATTTCTGGGTATTTTAAAGTTTTTTTTTCAGTAATGGGGCTTATTATCAGACTGGGACTAATGATCATGTATGCATGTAGGTTGTCTTGAATTATTTAACAAAGTGAGGAAATTAGTGATAGTCTTCAATTAGGTATTTTGACTTTTTATTGGAGGTTTTGGCTACCGAGTGATATAAAGCTAAAGTATCCGGAGCACACTATAGTGGCCCTAGGAGTTCGTCACCTAAAGCGAGCAATTACGGGACGGGAGTCACACTCCTTTGTGAAAAGCCTTACCGTACATGTCGAATTGAATATTTCCCTCGAAAGAAAAATGAGGAGTTAATGACAGATGCCCAACGTTAGCACGTACCGTTTTTGATCTGACATTTCTGACCGGCATATACCGTAGTGGTCAAAGAATTAGAAACGATGAGGAAAATACACTATTTGCAAGTGTTATGCCACTTATGAAGGTCACTGTAACGATCAAGTATTGTTTTTTTGTTTACCGCTTATCAGCTCTATATGCACAGTTGTGTACAAAGGGTTATACAGTTATCACATCATTGATTATCGTACTAGTTGGTCAACGTAAAGAATTTTGTGTGGACAAAGAATTAGAAACGACATCGATAATATTTTTTTCCTTGCGTATATTTGATGTAAGTTTACTTTTTAAGTATTTTCCATAATTAGAAATATGATATAATTATTAATAGAGAAAAAAAATGGGAAAAAAGAAGTCATGCACTCCAGAGTTGCGGAAACTATTGGTAGAAGCCTGGAAGGATGGAAAACAATCAATGGCAGCAATCGGAAAAAGATTTGGCTGCTTCAAGAAGATGGTTTTTGTACATGCTTTTAAGAGGAGAAGCAGTTATCAAAACCCCGAGCGAAAAAAAATAGGGAAAAAAACAACAGCAAAGGAAGACAGGCTGATTACTCGAATTTCGAAAGCTGATCCCTTCTCAACTTCTGCAGAAATTAAAGATGTCATTGGGCCTCAAATCAGCCACGAAATATCAGCCAGAACCATACGGCGACGACTGCTCGAAAGTGGACTTCGTGGGTGTATTGCACGTAGAAAACCGCATGTGTCGGGAGTCAACCTCAAGAAACGGCTAAACTTCGGCAAATTGCATGCCAACAAACCGATTGAATTTTGGAAAAAAAATTCTGTGGAGTGACGAATCAAAATTTAATTTGATAGGGTCGGATGGGAAAGTGTACGTAAGACGCCCCCCCAACAGCAGGGGGAGGAAACATCAAAGTTTGGGGTGCATTCTCTTGGTTGCCTTTATCCAAGGCAATATGGACAGATTTATGTACAAGGACATAGGATACAATGGAGCCCTACTGCTTCGAATGCACGCCCGTTACGTACATTTTCCAGCATGATAACGACTCTAAACACACCGCATGAGTAGTAAAGGAATGGTTTGTTGACGAAAAAAATAATGTTTTAGATTGGCCAGCGCAAAGTCCCGACATAAATGCCATCGAAAATTTATGGGCAGACGTGAAAAAAGACCTAAAGCATGTAAAATCGAAAATCTCGACAGACCTCTTCCAAAAAATTAAGAACATACTCGTATGGGAAAGCATACCTCCTTCAAGATGCCAAGCTCTGGTTGAAAGCATGCCCCGAAGACTTTGTGCTGTTATAGCAAACAAAGGCTTTCCAACTTTTGACCTTTTTTATTTTTCTTTAATACGATTTTTTTTAAATTTTTTTCTTTTCGTTTCTAATTCATTCGTCAACTTTTAATTTAACTTGTTTTGTTTCTCCTGAATTTTTATTATTTCATTTTACTGTTAGAATTAAAAACTAAATTAATAAATGATATTCATGTATAAAATATGTACTTATAAAGTCACTTTTTTAGGCGCCCTTGAAAAAAAGAAAGATAATCAAAAAAACTAAAGGCAAGAGCAGCCGTTTTTAAAACGCTGAACACCACGGTATGTACCGCCAACGCCTTCAATCGGATGACTTCTTATCAAGTCTTCAAGTTTTAAGCCATTCTTATAAGATGATAAATTATAACTATCAACCCAGAAGAGGACCACGAATTGCAAAAATGTTTCTGTCTCTTAGACATATCGGTATAAGAGATTGCAAAACTTAGTTTAGGGCTTACAACAAAAAAGTTGAACTCTGTTTTTTTGGGCTGGCTCACTGTATAGGATATTGTTAGCCAATCTTCAAATTTAGACCGGCACACGTTTAGATGGCGCAAAGCATGTAGAGAACATTCCCCCCGCCTTAGAAATTTTGCACTTGCTAACAATAAAAACAATAAAAACACCGAAACCATATTCCTTTTTCAAGCCATCTAAGACCCTTGGCGATTTACAAATACAATTTACAGTTTTAAATCAGTATCAATTTTTCGTAGAGTAGGTCATAATTTTTAACTACAGAAGTGATGAAAGGACACCACCCTGTGGGCCGACTTTGTGTTGATACTGCTACCAAAACATCTAAAAATACTGTGATAACACCGATTTCAAGTACTGCCCTCACACAATGGTTAGTAGGATGATCGATACACCTACAACGTAAAGCTGCGACAGGGTTTTACTATCGACTTCAGGAGAAACATCTGGTTTTTCTAGTTTTAGATGTGAAAATTAAGTTGAACGCTCTAAAATTTTGGGGATCAATCACTGGATTGATCTGGATTTGAACAGGCTGTCAGAGACGAGGTAATATGTAGGCACCATCGTTGTTTAGGATTTATAAGAAGGATTGAAAAGAACCGATTGCCTAATTGATTTTAGATGATGAGGGGTAGAACCAGGCAAGAGAACATAAATAAGTTTTCCCGTCGATCGGGTTGTCAATAGTCTTGTTTTCTCCAAAGGACTTTCTTGGATTTTCTGAATTCTATGTCAAAATGGCTAAAAGTAAAATACTATGTTCATAAATTTGTCCTTGTTCTCCATCCTTCAAGACGGACGTTGCAGTGAGATAATTGAAAAACGAAACAATTGAATTTCGTCCTTAGATCCAATCTTTATAAGAAATAAGCTTTCGCTTGGCTGGTCATGAGTCGTCAATGGGAAACAACTGGGAAATGAAGGGATGGGGTAATGTATGGAGAACATGGCGGGTGGAGTAGAACTTCCCATTTTAGCATCTCCAAGTAGGTTTTACCGATGCGCGACTGGATGAGCATTCTCGTGCTTCTAAACCAGCTATAGTGTCTGCGGAATACGAGGGTGGTCCGAAAAGTACTTAGCCTACAAAAGAAAAACAAAAATTTTGGAGAAATGGCGATTTATTTTTCAATATAGTCTCCTTTTAGCTCGACACATTTGACCCAGCGATGCTCCAACTTCTTTAACCCGTCTGAAAAATACGTTTTCTCGAGGTCTGCAAAGTAGGCCTCCGTGGCGGCAATGACCTCCTCATTCGACTGAAATTTCTGCCCGGCGAGTGACATTTTCAAGGTTGGAAACAAAAAAAAGTCGCACGGGGCCAAGTCTGGAGAATACCAGAATACCGACCAATTTGGCCGTGGCGAGGGCGGAGGTGTGAGCCGGTGCGTTATCATGGTGGAAGAGCACTTTTTTCTTCGCCAAGTGGGGCCGTTTTTTCTTCAATTCGGCATCGAATCGGCCCAATAATTTGGCATAGTTCAGCCCTGTGACCGTTTTGCCCTTCTACAGGTAGTCGATGTGGATCACACCTTGTGAATCCCAGAAAACGGTGGCCATCATCTTTCCGGCCGATGGGACAGTCTTCGCCTTCTTCGGAGCACGTTCGCCAGGTGAAGTCCACTGTTTCGACTGTTCCTTGGTCTCTGGTGTGTACCAGTGGATCCATGTTTCGTCGACTGTCACGAAACTGCCCAAAATTTCATGCAGGATATGACCCACGCGATCTTTTGAAATGCCTACTATTTCAGCTATCTCGCGCACCTTCAATCGGCGGTCTGCCAATACGAGATCGTGGATTTTTGTCCTCCCTGGTACCCGTTTTCGTGGTACCTGGACGTGGCTCATCAAGACCCGACGTGCGACCACGTTGAAACTCGTTAAACCAATTTTTGATGGTCGCCATCGAAGGAGAAGAGTCACCGTACACAGCATCCAAGCGCTCTTTGATTTCGCTGCGCGATTTCCCTTCCAAAAACAAGAATCGAATCACCGACCGATATTGCCCTTTTTCCATTTTTCTAAAATCCGCGAGTCCGATCCGGCTGAAATTTCGACAGTAGAATGTACTACACTAGATAGTAAGTTGCCCTTCCAATCCCACCGGATATAGAGCTTGAGTTTGAACCATGCATATTTGGCTGGGCCGTGAATGTTTATTGTTGGCCAGGCCTTACTCATGACTTTCGACTTGTCATAATGGATTCAGTTTTCATCGCCATGATAATTTGATGCAAACATTTCTTCCGATTCCTCCAATGAAGCATCATAAGAGCAAAATCACCTCTCCACATCAAATAGTTTCAGTTTGTATTGGATTCAGTTTCCTTGCTATAAGATCATCCCCATTGCTGTAAGGCATTTTCCTACCATTGAGAAGTCAACTCCAACCGATTCAGACAATAAAAAAAAAACCTTTATCTGGGGCAAAGTTCAATGAATTCGATAAAGTGCGTGGTGGTATTCACGCTCTAAACAATTGCCATATGCTGAAACTGACGCCTAATTATTGCCATTTTACGTAAAATATTTGGCGTAGGCAATAGATGAAACATATACTACCTACGCTATCCCTGGTAAAGTGCTACAAATTGATTCTAATTCCCAAAATTGTATTTCACATGGATTACTGTAGTGGGGAGTAACGGCAAAACATTGTTTCAGTCAACAATAAGAAAACGCTTTGGCGAATCTCACGAAAAAAAGTGAGATTTGTTCCAGTTAAGGTAAAGTATCGCATAATTTGATAGATTGCTCCGGTTAAGTAGTCCACGACGATGAACAAGTTGTGAAAGTGAACATCAGAAGATACATATTACTCGTCAAACAAATCATCGATAATCACAGTCGTGTGATTATTCACCCATAATACAGCGCGACGTTACGAAGTAAGACTTTAATTATCCAGCAACCCATATACCCGCATAGCAAACATTTCACACTACTATGTGTGTTCGCATTCAGGAATCAAGCAAAGCAATCGCTTTTTATTGCTAAATGGGTGACTGACTATATAGGCTAATAAATCCAGTTTTGTTTTTCTTATAAAATCTGAAGACAACCGCATAATTACATCCGCGAATGATTTATGAATGCTCTTTGTTTGCTATCACACGTGTATATACGTAAGAATATGGATTAACTGTCTTTCGCTTCCGATATCTTAATCGTAGTCCTCAGATTCGTATTATATTTGATGTGTCAAAACAACATTCTAATTCCAAACTACACGTTTCCTGAGATATGCGATAAAGTACAATACCGCTTGTCTTAAGACCGTTATTCTATGTTTCCTCCCGAATTATCTGTACATCTCGTGCATCTCCATCTGTCTATTGTAACTATTCATTACCGACATGTCATATACCCACGTACCTATGAAGCTACATACTTAACAAGCGCCCGCATTGCCCAAGTGCATTGACAATCATTATTTGATGAGCGCCCACTCAATTGGATCAACTGACAACATTACCTATGTACAGTGGGAATAGACGGGCATAGAGTGTGCCATGCACTAGGTACTCGTACGTTAGGTACCATGTCGTGCGGCTTTAGACTGATAATAGTAATTAGCAGAAATGCGTTTTCATTGAAAGGTTTTGGGAAAGAAGAAATCGGCTAAGGCAACGGCAATCATAACTCAATGCGCATGCCGTTATTTGAATGCGTCACGCCGCTGCTGCCAATCTCCAACTGAGCCAGCTCTAAACAATACTGAGTATGATGCTTTGATTCATGGTGGCGAAGGCAAAGGCGAAGACGAAGAAACAAAAGTAAAGGAAGAGATGATAATTGCTATTATAGTTGAACAGAAATAGCTTGCTCTTCAAGCCTTTATGCTGTAATAAGTGGTGTTCGTACCCCATGCCTTTTGTATTCCATTCGAGTTCTGATGTCTGTCAGTCCGCCGTTTTGTTTCGTGACACTCTTAATTAATATGGTGGTATAATGCAGCACATGAGAGCGTTTAAGACGTCGCATGTCCTTTCGTATTTCTTCCTTTCGATCGACTTGTTCCGACTTTTAGACACTAATCTCAATAAAGAAGATTTAATAATTCCACTCTAATGGGCTCGTCATATGTGATGGCGAGAGTCACTGGTGTCGTGGAAACAGAGAAGCCTCTTGAGAACCTCTTCACTTGCGACAGATGGACGAATAGATGATTGTTTGAATATTAACATAAATATTTGTCTATCGGATGAACTACGCTACTTATGCCTTAGATCATTACTAATCATTGTTGATCTTTCCGGTTGTATGCCGTTCAATGGAGATCAATTCAATGAGGTCTTAGAGTAAAGGGTACGCGCCAATTGATTAGGAAACGAACACGTTCTTGCATTACATCAGTTTATCTACAATATAAGCTTACCGAAGCTTACCTAAGCTTCCTGACTCACTTTTAGGCCACAATTGTCTTAACAATCCAAAGACTCCTGAACAATCTGCATGAATTTTCTTCTGTGATATAACAAAAGCTCGATTAAAGATACCATTGAAGTTATAAGAAATTTTCTAGAATTTTATAATCCGAAAAAGCCCTAAACGTTAACCCAAAGAAAATCAAACTCACCGATATTCAAACTTACACAAATAAACAGCGAGTTTGTATTCCTTTCCTCCAGTAGCAATATTTAGACGTCATCATAGATCATCTTAACTGGAAGTCCAACATAAGAAAACAGATTAGAAGAGCTCGTAACAAGCTTTCGGTATAATGTGAAGATATAAGTCTGAGTTACTCTCTGGTATCAAGTGCCATACATTGGTTACATAAACTTTATGGACCTAGTAAAGCTCTGCTACCACTGCTCGCGAATGCTACGTAAGGATGAAAGGAATGACGCCAACTACAAACTCTCGATCTACACTAATGGAGCTCATCATCGGCATGGGGATCGGGAGTCCTCTTCCCCTTCAACATTCCCAATTAGTGTCACCAACCTGGGCCACCTATATCACAAGGCCTTGTAAATAGTTTTCTTTCGGATGTAGCTATGATCGTGGTAGTCAGTCGAATCCTCTCACACAGTCACGCCGCCAGACTTCGTATACCGTTTAACATCCGCTACCCTATATTTGGCAATCACTTCCTTAATGACCTACCGAAGTCGTAAAACTCAGCTTGGTCAGTAAAGAATGAGCCAACAGATGGTTCGAACGATCTGTAAAAGTTACACCTCGTAAAATTCCTCAATTTTTCGGTTAACATAATCGCCCTGAAAAGTCTAGAATTCGTACAATGGTAAAGTAGTTTGAAACAACAGCTCCGATATCAATTTCGATGTGAACATGCTCGGAGTTTTCAAAACCACAACTGGGAATCCTCCTGGACCTTCATTAACACGTCTATAAAATCCAAATTACACAACTATTAAAGCCTTTCGCGTTTAAATGGATGTTGAATCGCCAAAAAAAATAAAAAAATTGTCATCAAATTTGACATTTCCGATGAAACACATTTTTCGATGGATGGGTGCGTAAACATGATCCAAATTCACCAAAACCCATTCCTAAAAAGTCACTGTATGGAGTGGATTATGGATAGGCGACATCATTCGATCGTTGTTTTTTGAAAATGAGGCTTGAGAGGCAGTTACAGTGAAGAGATAGTGCTATCACGACAAGTTGACAGAACATCTTTCTCGGAAATTTAATGAATTGAAGTTGGACAATTTCTGAGTTAAGCAGGATGAAGCTACCTCGCACATAAGCCTTCACCCTCGCACAAACAAACCCTCAGCGAATTCTTTTTTACATCATGGATCGACTTAAAACCGGGCCCCCGAAGAGGGTAATTTGAATTTGCAAACAGGAAAGTCACAAGGGTCCATACCTGGGCTTTTGGACAAAAAGTGGCTCACAAATAGTGCAATCTGCAACAGTTATTCTGATACAATTTTGCAGAATGCTAAATAGGCGTCAATCATTTTGATCGTCAGATGATCGCCCGCAGCAGAACTGGTTGTAACATGAAGGATGTTATATTTTTTTTTGTGCAGGGTAAACCAATTTTTGGCGATGAAACTGATTTAAATTTTGATCAAATTTTATTCTCAATATATTTCCCGGACCTTACCATTATAAAAAAAATATGACATCATTTAAATGCCTTCCACAGAAGCTGCTGCAGGATTCGATTCTGACAAAGTAATTGTCGATGACTTTTCGGTACATATGATGTAAAATTCGGTCATAACTGGACGAATATTCGTTTCAAGAGCGTCAAGAGTTTGCGGATTGTGTGCATATACTCGTACACTATCTTTTGCATAGCTCAAAGAAAAGAAATCGAATGGCAACATATGTTGGCCAGTACACATCGCCAAATCACGAAATAACTCGTCAGGGACATTTTTCTAGCAATAAGGCCAGAACGTTCGCGTGGTGTAAGACGTGGACCATTTTGTCGAAACCTTATGTCCACTTTTACATCTCCGATTTGAGGCCAAAAAAAATCGACAGTTTTGCCTATGATACTATCAGATGGACTATTATGTTGACCATAGTCTGTTTATAATGCGCGAAACGTGTCTACTGGAGACACATTGTTCCAGTAAGTTTTTCCAATTTTAATATATTTACATATACATATTGTTAAATGGTAAACCTTAAACTAAAAACTTGCAATGAAAAATGATAGCTTAATTTGACATATATGATTGAAACAGGAAGGTCAAATCAGGACCTCGAATTGGATAACCCTATAATTGCCATAAAATTAATTTCATCAAGTGTGCTTGATTTTAGAAAAACTTCGGCAAGCTCGATTTGGACAAACCAACAAACATCAAAATGACATTTTAGTGCTGATATTGCTGATCATGTAGCTGCCTCTAAGGATACCAAAGAAGCCACTGGTGATAGTCAAAGAATATCATAATGCACTTAAATCTCTATCAAAACTGATCATTTAGGCTATTTAACGCATAAAAAGTGATCCAAGGCTAAGCGACATAGAAGAAACCGATTCAAGTTTTCAAAATTGAAAAGTGGTTACATGGAAGCGTCGGTCACTGTTGGAAAAGCTTTACGAGAGCTTTCCGTGTTATGTTATTTATGATTGCTATTGACCAATAGATGGCACATAATGCTGCACACAGCACTAAAAAGTGAATACAGTCGTTTTCATAAAAACAACTATTTAACTTGAAATTTCATTGATTTAATATAACAACCACCCATTTCAAAACACGTAACATAAACCTTTGGCTCTCGATAGCCCAACAAAAATAAAAGATTCTTATAGATCTAGTGGCAATACCACTTGCTGCTAGCCAGGCCATCATAAGTAACCAGACAGCTTCTGTAGTCAGGTGAACAATGCCAGCTATATAGTCGTCCACCATCTATAAAGTAGTCCTAAAACTAATATGAGTTGCTCACCTGGTTATCTGAAGCTACATTACCACTTATGACCGCCTGGTTAACTCAAAATACCAAGTCGACAGTATTGCTTCCCACTTGCAAGAAAACAAAATCTCTAGCCCGAGACGAACTGGTAAACAACTCTATTTGTGCTTTTCGTGTTTTCTTCGTTAGTCGCTGAATTTTGGTCAGCCGGAGGAGCATCGCTTTTTCACGCTTTACCCGCCTTTCCCTACATCGTCCAGCATTGAGAGTAAACAATTTTCACATTATGCACGCACACTACAGTTACATTTCACTTCCCGAAAGACAAGATTAAGAGTGTTTTCCCGCAGTGTCATCAACCAAATCGATTCCGCAGCCCCTTGGGCTGCTTCGGTTTTCCTTTTTCTGTTTACTTTTCTTCGATTTTGTTTTATGGCCTACGAGTACATAATTGCAAAATTACAATTTTGTACGCGTTGAACAGTATTAAAGTGGTAAATTGAATTCGATTTCGAGATTTCTCATTATCACAAAGCCGCCATCGAAGCGGATAATAACAGCCAACATTGGCATCATCCGGGTGGATTGGGTTAATAGAAAATGCAGTGATTCTCTGATTATTGGAATGCGTTGCTTGCTCCCCTTCGCTTATTCCTCTTCGCCCCAGTTACGCATTTCATTAATCTCCAGGGAGGGGACCCAACAATCGCACTCGTCGTATTGATACCATTAGAAATCGTTAGGATTACGTTTATCGATGTTCGTATGTTTTATGTGTACATTAATGGTGATTCAATTTAGTAGGGACATGGATGGTATGTATGGCAGAACTAATTTATCGGGATTGTGAGAGATAGAGGGTTAGAAAAATTGTGCCTGTTTCGATTGGTCTGGCTTTAAGGATCGTAGAATTTATGTTAATTGGTGGCATGTACATATGTATATTAGGAAATGAAACGTGAATTTATATGGTTTTCTTGATGTAAGGTAAGGTTAGACTCCCAAAACCATTAGGAAAACATAGACATTTAGGGTTTCAATAACGATGTTTGCAGTTTCCGCTTATTTGGAAGCAATTTGCCACCACTCTTCCACACATGCCTGTTCGAACGTTGGGAATATCGCGTTCGTAATTGTTCCTGGCTTTTTCGTATAAACAAACCACTTAACGTAACCTCATAAAAAGGAATCGTTAAACCGCATGAGTGATTGCACGATTACCGTACTTCCTCTTAAATATATTAACTGTTTGACCAACTGTGTTGTAGTATGTGGTGCCTTCTTGTTGGAACCATATATTACCGATGTCAAGCCTATCCATTTCTGGCCAACAAAAAAGCGAACTCTGTTGACCGTAATATGACCATCATTTTCATCAACGAAAAAATACGGTCCAATCACACCAACGACATGCAATCCACGTCAGATGATGACTTTTTTTCTTAAAGCACATGTTTTGCTAATTTTAGCATTAGGCCACAAATGAGTTTCTTCGTAAAAGATGATTTTTCGATGAGGTTTTTTTTAAAAAAAACTTTTGGAGAGCCCACTCGGAAAAATGTCGACTCTTCAAATCACACGGAGGCTTCAGTTCTTAAGTTAATTAAACCTGCTAAGATTGTAGGCCTAGATATTTCCGCGAAATTCACCACAATATGGACTGCGAAATTACCAATTCATTTGAACGGCGTGAAACCGACTGATGGACTAATTTTGAACTGAAGCATTTACGCTTGCACTTTTCAACGGAGAATATGTTGAATGTGGTTTCAAATTTATCGCACAGTCTGTCAGGTGCGAATATTGGAGTAAGAGCTTTTAAAGTTATGACGACCGACTCTTAAAATTGGTATTAATTTTTAATAATTTCCAAACGTTACTTGTTCAGAAACTTCACCAAAAAAAACAAATGTAAGCCTTGACTGACGTCCTGACATTAACGGATCTTTAAAAAAATATGAGGGTAGGTTTGCCTTAAATTGCAAAATTATTCAGCCTCTTTTGATACGTATACGATCTTTCAAAGTCGCGTCTAGATGTCAGAAGTGAATAATTTCTGAATGCTATCTGCTTTTAATGTCATCCTTCACATTTGCGAATTCAACATATGTGTATGGCATTGTCGCAACTGACAGAATTTCTACCAGTTTGCTTGTGGGAAAGGATGAACTCCTGTGTATCTTTAAATCAATGGAAAATCACAAACGTCGTTTTAAGACACTTGCCACTTGCAATTGTAGATAAGGGGTGATTTGTTTGCTCTTTGGTTTTTTAGTTTTCTATCTTTTTTAGTTAACGCATGACTGATGACATATGTTAAAATTGAGCGTACTTAGTGAGTATTGCCATTTGAGTTTAAAGAATTTTATACTTAAACCAGAAACTTAGAAATTATTGAATTCTAATTCATAAAATTCATGCTCTCTGAAAAATAATTTTTGCCCGTTTCCATTTTACTATTTAACTATAAAAATTGAACTCTGACAGACCACTTAAAGCCTAGTCGTGGTCAACAGTTATACGAAATAATCTTTTGATAAAAATAAACTCAAAACTGTAACTGGGATAGAGATAGAACAAACCCGCCAGTCTTCAATCAATCAGCTTGCTTCCGAGGTTTTTGAAAATATAGTTCACGCGGCTGGGTGCTTCATCATGCTGACCGAGACCTTTGAGCCTTATTGATGTTGAGAATGTAAAGTAAGCGAGATCCTCAGGTTAAGGTTAGAATTAAGCAACTTAGGGTGAGTTAAGGTTTTTTGCTTGTTGTTAGAAATCCATTTTTTGTATTAATATGAAGAAAATGGATATAATCGTCCACTAGAGTCAAAAATTCAAAGGTTAGAGAAAAGGAGTAGAAAGGTACTAGTTCTGTCGGGTATCAGAAAAATAAGTCTAGCACCAAAGCGTTCTACCAAGCACATTGCTGTTAAAGCACAAGCTGTCGTAGAAGCACATTCAACATCGATATCCTGACTTTTTCGGGCATTCACCCATCGACTGTTTGACTTATTTTAAATAATGATTTCCATTTGCATCCTTCTTCTTCTTCTTACATGGCTCATGAAGCCAAGCTTCTCTCATTCACGAATCTGTTTTCCACACAAGTGAACGGGACCTACAGTTTAAGGCCGATTCCGAATGGCGAGAGCTGAGAAGCTTTTTCAAGGCAAGTGCTACTTAGAGTTTTGCCAGTACCCCGCCGAGGAAAGAAGCCACGAAATGAACATTCGATTGCGTTGGTATTATCGGGATCCGAATTCGCTCATCGCGCGTCAGCGGCCGACACACTACCCACTTCGCCACGGCGCTCTGCATCGTTACAAAATTAAAATCAACGCAGAACTGAAACGAGATATTTTTTTCAACTTTGGGAGCTATACGAATTATAAATTTTATACGGTTAAAGCACCGAGTCCCCAAAACGTGAAGCCTTAAGCTATTGCGGTCTCAGTTCTCAGGTCGATTTATTTATGAATTTTTTTTTAAAATAAAGTTTCTGTGAATGGTCCGGCAGCATATACAAATTATAGGGCCAAAATTGGTGAACTAAATCTGGTAATGCGCGTGCGAGTCCGTGAAAATATTTATAGAAGGCGGTTGGCGTGGTCATGCTGGACATTTAAGTGATATTATTTTTGGTATATGATTGTCAACAGCCGCATTTCCATAAAAATAAAAAAATGTCATCAAAAATGTAAGGATTTACATATTTCATTTTAAGAAAACACCTAAGCGTGACTTTTGAAAAACCCTTCACCTATGCTGACCGTAGAATGTATAGATTTTTCTTTTAATGATTAAATGATATTATCCGTCAGCATTATTTTCATTTATATACTTTCGTCTTTGAGTATACAGATGCAATAACTCACCATACGCAGTCAATTGCATGGTGTACAACGACCACTGCACTGCACGTCTCATTGCTTTAACCTACATCCATTAGGTCTGCGCATTGGTCGACTTTTACACAATTTATACCACCGATTACTCAACAGCTACAACAGTTTTACCTGCATCTGCCAGCATAGCGTGTCACAACACAATCTATCGTTCACAACGCATAATTAATTAACAACTTTTAATACAACAATAACATAAGTACTATGTATTTCCATGCGCTGCGGCGTCCGTATTTATGACAGTAATGATGAAATTGTAATTGTCTGGGAATGACCGAATGGCGAATTCTTGGTTCTTCATGTGGAAAAATTGCGTGGAGCAAGTACATGCAATAAGTGAGTGCCATACCACTTGTATGAATTATGTCATTGGAGCATGCTCCAACTCCCATCTCACCTACATCCACTCCTGATTACAGAAACAGGCTACAATAAAAGTTCTGTTTTATTTTTTCTTATATCATAGTAATGACAAAGTCCAGATACAATTGAGGCTAAATCGAGCATTAGCCAATAACGTCTACAAGACCAGTTCGTTATGGTTTCACCCCCTGTTCCGCCACCTGGGCTTATGTACATTTTTTTTGCAACGTAACCCAAGTACAATGCTCCATACACATACTCGTATGTGGTTATTATTCAAGACAATCCATATCGGTGGTATTAAAGTCCAACAGCATCACATGGCTAGCTAAACAATTCAAAGTGGTCCAAGTGAACTATAGGCCGTCTTAGATAGAGATCATCGCCCCTCTCTGAACATGTTACCCGTAACTAGTATAAGACACCACGATCTGCTGCACCGCACGAGCCTTAAGCACACGACGATAGGGGAACACAACACGAGGGGATAATGGCACTGGAAATTGTCTGCAATTGCATCCGCTTAACATGGCCAGGTGCAATGCACACGATCAGTTGCAGATTTTACTTTCGTCGATTTAGACCTAAGAGGCAGATTCGGTTTCGCTGCTACCGCGACAGTTTCATAAAATTGTGCAAACCTATTTAATATATTTTACCATTTTTTGTTAAATCATTTCTTGTCGTTCGACCATCTTCAAATGTTATATCATAGCATGGCTAGTGCCAATCGGTGAAGGTAGTGCATTTCCCATTCGATTCAGCGAATCTGAAAAATTCATATTTTTTATGCAATTTATAACCCGTTTTAATTGTGAAAGTGAAACTTAAAAAATCCAGTTTTTTGTATAGTGGAAAATCATTGTGTCTTATCGGAAAGGTAGCTCCAAAGGCACATCGTGCAAAGACATATTTCTATTTTGAAACTAATTTTGTTGGAATAAAAAAATATTTGGACTTGATGTGCTGGTAGTGCCTCGATTTTTACCATGGACTTTTGCTTTCGATGGGATATTATAAAATCGGTTAAAGCACGATTACCACGGAAATAAGGAAGAAAATTTTGATAACCTTGTATGACTGCTATGTCGTAACCGAAACTAGCAGAGTATGCTCTGTTACAAGTCCAAATGCATACGAAATACCATTACGTCACCATCTGCAGCTTAAAATGGGATTTGTTTATGCACTCGTTTTGATTTGTTATTACTTGAATCAAGTTTTCTGCAATTTTACGTCCTCTAGGGGATTCGACTGTTTAACATAAGTACTCGTACCTTCACTCTCTCGAACTACAATAAGTTTCTTGTTTCTTTTTTAATTTGCATTAAATTTCTTTCCTTTATATACTGTTTCATGCGTCCAAAAGATAGCATTTCAGAAGAACCTCAAAATGAGCATCCATTTTGGCGATTACCTCCTATTTCAACAATTAAACGCCTAGTGTAGCAATTACTCACCTTTTGTAGATGGTGATAGGGTTTAAAGTGAACTCAATCCTTAACCAACAACTCGCTCCCGCTGGCACGATTTTGAACACATACCGCGGCACTCCCAATTGATATAAGTCTCTTTTCACCTTGGATGTAGTTGCAGACTACTGTGTTGTTCCTCCGATGTTCCATCTTAAACATTGACAAAACCTAAATTTTTTTTAAAGTACATCCCTTGAGCGTGGACCGGCTTTTCCATGACTCGAAGGTTTCCTGGTAGGGAGCTTCCAAAAGGTCTTTTGAGAATAGAATAAAAGTCTGCTGAGAATAGTCGTCAAGCCGTTTTGCATCAGTTAATCGGTCACCCTGGAGCAGGCTGTGGTACAATTTCCAATATAATTACTGCCATCTTATCAATGCTGTTGAAACGCTGCAATTTGTAGTCGGCTCTTGACAAGGATGTCCGTCTAACGCGAGACTCGTCCTCCACAGTCTCTTGGGTATCCTTGAAGAACTCATACCGCTTTAAAAACTGAAGTTTGTGACGTGCTTCCATCCTAGAACATTTGGTGATTCATCCAATACAAAATTTGATGGCGTGCCTGTTCTTAATCGCTCGCTGTATCTGGATTTTGCTCGACACGAATCCACAAAAAACTTGATGTAGTTGGAACGATCACTCACAGACGACGCACGCTTTGTCCTTTTTAAAAATCAGACCTCCTGCCACCGATTCCGCTTAGTGCGAGCCTGCTGCTACGCAGGAAAATTGTTCAATGCAAGACTTGTATAATTATAGCTTTTCAAGATTGCCTTTTCTCTCTCCGGTCAACAAGAACTACTTTATCCACTTTCAATAATGTTGAGGCCTCTGATCATAGAGGACGACCAGGCCATAAAAGATTTGTAAAGAGTTATCTTGATTTTTCAGTACAGTGCTCTTCTTCAATTGCTCCTTGATCCCAAAGAAGGAGCGATTGACAAGAGTTATTTTGCGTCTGAGTTCTGAGCCGCTGCCGCTTGCTTCAAAGTTGTGAATCTACTCATTTACCCTCAGACCCACCTTAGCTGCTTCTATATTAGAGCTTTCAAACGTTTCATTGAGATTTCGCTGTTATTGTCCGATCACTTCTACATTGTTCGCGTAGGCAAACAACTATTCAAAACTGATCGTGGCAAGTAAGTCTCTTACAATCCTTTCAAGGAGACGTCGCCCTACCGGAATTCTATTTTTAGTATCATATCTTAACGACTTTAATGGAGCAACGAAAATGTTCCATTGCCATCCTCATAAGCTGACGAATTTGGCACTGTCATATGCAGCTTTAAAGTCGATGGGAAGTTGGTGTACGTCGATCTGAAATCCATGAGGCTTCCAGTGCAATAACGTCACAGATGATTCCGCATGCATGTCAAAAAACCCACTTACTTGTTTTCTTGCTTGTTCTTTTTCCTTTTGTAGCAGTGCAGTATAATAAAACATCCTTAAAAATATTGTAAACGAGGAACCCATATTGTGCGTGTGTCCTTTTCTCCATAAACGAAAAGGACTTGCTGTTTCCCGACTTCAAACTGTGAATTTGAGAAGCATTTCTCCAGATTATTAAACTAAATAAGGTGTAATCTGTACCCCGCTCATCAACGTCAGACGTTAAATCAGCAACCTCCGGAACACGATTCATCATTGAGAAGTAGTGCTTACGTAAAACAAAGCATTTTAGCACATAAAGCGCCATCTCTTGGATTTCCTGAAAATGTATTGAACGACTTACATCCTTTTTGGTTACGATTTGCTCGTATTTAAATAAGTGACATCCCTTCTGAATTGAATTTCTTCATAGTTCTAAGTTGTTTGAAAATGGATTTATGGAAAATGAAAAGCGTCTTTCTTTTTCCGTGATAATCCAAGTAATGTACTTTACTTAAGGCTCAAGCCTTTAGTTAAGTAACTCATGATGAACTTAAGTGACGGTTCATTGGAACCATCTGCAAATCAGCTTAAGTTAACGAAAATTCACAAAACCGAACATAATTCCATTACGGTCATGCCATACGATGTGCATGTAATCGGATATTTCGGGCCCGCTTAGGTCTATTATGGTTAAATCTTAGGGATTTTGAAAATTCTATGTCCAACAAAATCTATGATATTTTATTGCTTTACTATTCTTTGTGGAATAGTATTATTTAATAGCACTAGAACTAAGTTATTATTTTATTTCATTGGAGATGGTTTGTGTCAAAGATGTTTGTTGACTACTCTCCGGGGGTGGTTGTCCAAGATAGTATTCGAGAGATTCGACTGAATTTCTCGCGTTGGGTGTAGTTCACAGTAACTTTTTTGTTTCCATGCCATTAAGGTTTTATATTGGAAATACACACATAGAGTATGAATTTTGAAGTGATCTTATGCTGCGCGTGTTATGCCTTCGTCACCACTTTTTTTATCATCTCTCATTCGCAGCTGATGTTGTTGCACAATTTTCCCGTATAGACATTTTTCTTGGCAAACAAACCGCTCAACAGTCGGTTATAATTACCAAAATGAAACTCAACCACATGGAATTCTTAAAATCAACTTCTTCGTTGGTTTCAAGCTTTTTCAACAACTTTCGCTTTATTTTGTGAAAATCAATTTCCAGAAAAAAAAACCCGGCGACGCGACGATAGGAAAAGTTTACTGCACCGACTATTCCAACGAATAGAACTTTTCGACTTGAGTAAATTAAAGTGATATATTTGCTGGGAGCAAGTTTAGTTAAAGTTTTCGTTCTTTATCCCTCAATTTAGCCTTATTCAATGAGAATTGGATGGGCCCCTAATGAAACTATATAAGCAATAGCATGGCACCTCGAAGCACGTCCATAAAACCATTTCACCATCATCCTCAGAAGCACACACTTGCGCTTAGCACGTTTTATTAAGAACTACTTCACAGCTTAATGCTTCGAACTTTCCAAGTCACGTACTCAAAGGTACGGTCTATACCTACATATGTACAACCAACAGTGAAACCGAGCCCATTATCAAAAATCAACACATATTTTATCTATCCACACATCAACTTCCATTAAACTAGTAGATAGAAAATTCATGTTTCATCTCTGTGTTTAAGGCTGTAGCCGTGCTTCAACTCGACCTTGGTCGAAAACACAGTCGATTTTTTTCGTTCCTATCCGTCGCAGTGGCAAAAGCAATTCTCAAAAGAAATATTATATCCAGTTTATCATTTTCGTGTAGATATTTTTGTATCTATTGTTGTCAGCAAAGCCATTAACGGACATTTTTTTTTTCATCTCTAACAACAATAGTTATTTAAGTCGTTTGTCTCTTGTTACTCGTGCAGCACAATGCATTATTTTTAATTGAGCATGAGTATGAGTTAAATGGGATTGAAGGATGCAACTTCCCAGTGAAATTTAACCTGTAAAACAGGTTAGCTCTAGTGGCCATTATCTACATTTGGCAGTGGCCTTTGTGTAACCATTGGACCCATTTGGGACGGTGTTCCTTTTTGGTAGTAGATTTTCATAGTAGATTTCAAGGTGGCCGAAAATATGTCACCTTATATCAAGATGCTGCAGCTTTCGTTAATAACGGTAACATTTCAAGTTTTTCGGCAACACTACATGTTGAGGAACGCTATACTTCTCAATATCGAGGAATACGCGTGATGATGGAATATTTCGTCAATGACTTTGGCACAACATGAGATTCTAAAGAGCACGTGACAAAGAGACGCCTTGTCTCAGTAGAATATCGCCACTGGGGCTGAAGATGTTGTGGACGTGCCATTAGTGCAGAAAGTCCACGAGCTGCTGGGCTGTACTCACGTGGACGATTTTCGGCTGAAATTCATCATGAGTGACAAGGCCCATTTCCTATAATAGGGATACGTAAACAAACAATATGAGGGGACCCACATATCGTTTACAAAAATCGAGGACATCCCTTCAGCCACAAAGTCATTGCATTGCATTGTTTGTCCCCTTTACGCCAGGGGAATCATCGGACCTCATTTTATCGAGAACTGTGCCTGGTGAGCGATACAAAACCATGATCAATCAGTTTTTATAGCAACAAATTTATGAATTGATACGGGAGGACATGTGATTTCAACGGATCAGTGTAACTGCAAAGATGGCTCGCATGATATATATATTATGAAGAAGGCATTTCTGGATCCACTGCTATCCCGTTTTTGCGATTTTCACTATCCGGCATGATCGTACTATTCGACCACCGAAGACTTCTCTTTTGGGCTTTTTTTGGTTACTGGTCTATAACAACTAGTCACAGACATTGGTAACTCTCACAAAGAATATCCAACAAGGGTGCGAGAATTGATCGCCCGAGGTTCTAGCCAAAACGATTGAAAAAGCTTTGAAGACCCAAATGATCATCAACAATGCACTCACATGACTGATAATATCTTCAAAAGATAGTGGAAAAATAATTTTATAAATAAGTTCGAATAAGCACTTAAAGCAAAAAGTGAAACAAAAAAATGATTTTGTTGCTGTTTGCTGTTTAGTGTTCTATTTTTGAAAATTTATGATTGATTTATGACATAAATTAAAATTAAGCACACTCAACTAGTATTGCCATTTTATCATAGAAATATATCATAAAAAAAAAAGTGCGTCATAATTCTTCTGAGTTATAATCGACTACGTGGAAGATTTTTAAAATTACAAAATATATCTCGTGCAAGAACTGAAACCAGGCGATCTGCTACAGCGTCGAATTTTCTGTGACGAAAGCTGAGGAAGACCCGCTTTTTATCGAAAAATTGTCTTCAGTCTTCAGCGACGAAGCTCATATTAATAAACAAAATTGTCGCATTTGTTCCGATGAGCAATCTAATCTAAACAAGAGCTTCCAATGCATTATTTGGTGCGGTTTACGGTGTGACGGAACCATTAGCCCGTATTTTTTTTAAAGATATTAAAGATGACTGTAAGAACAACATTACCGTCAATCGCTATCGTTCAATGATTTCAAACTTTTTTTTCCAAAATACACGAGATGAACATGGTCGACATGTGGTTCCTGCAAGATATGAATTCGGTGAGCAATTTATCTCTCGTTTTGGGGGGATAAATTGGTCGGCTGGATCGTGCGATTTTAAGCCCTTAGATTATTATTTTTATCAAATTTCATGTTTATGCGATTAAACCAGTGTCAATTGCAGACTTGGAAGAGAACATTACACTAGTTACTAGCGACGTACCAACATGCTTGAGAAGAGAACATTACACTAGTTATTAGCGACGTACCAACTTGCTTCAAAAATATATTCAAAATCAAACTCTCTCTAAGGACCACATAACAAATAGTTGTAGTCATTCTTTAAACAAAACAATTCCTGAATAATAAATGGCTAGTATAAATTTATCAACCAAAATAAAAATATTATTCATTTTTAAAACCTTCTGTGTTCTCTTTTGACAATTAAAAACCAAACGCTTAAGAAATTATACAAATACAATGACACAGTATTAAGTGAAAGTTTTTTGGACGCTTTATGTACCTATATATGTTTGACTTTTCTTCTCTTGAAATTCGTAGATATCGATATTGAAAGCCAGAAATAAAGCACCTCACCCTCAAAGGCACTGTGCAAGGTAAAGTCGATTAAATAAATCCCAATTAATTACCTCGCGATACATAAAAGGAAAAAGTGAATTTGGTGGTATGGCGGTATGATTTTGATTCTACGTATTTGCGGTTTCTTTATTATGAATATGAAAAGTGTAATGATGAATACGAGCAAGTCACTTTATTTTGACTCGACAGAATAGTATCATCATTGCTTCAGATGATAAATCGAGTATTCGTCCAGAATTTTACAAAGTTTCACTTTCTCAGTGGGTATTCGACCCAGGATATGGTCGAGCGGACTGGCATTAATAATTTTCATTTTTTTTTCTATTTTAAGGCTAAATTTCCAATCATTCAAAAATGTTAAGGAAAAAGTAGACAACCGAGCCAACTATCAGAAGAGCAAAGAAACAAAGTCTTAACAATGAAGTCAACAATTCTTACAGCGTGCGCCTTTTTCATAGTTGTTTTTGCTAAGCACAGTGTCATTGCAGCTGCTGACTTTAATGAAGGCAATATCACTATCCTTCACGAAGTCAATAACGATCCAATCGAGCTGAATACCCACGAAGTATTACCTTCGAAACCAGTAAAAAAGAAGCCATACGCGATTCTCGAAAAACCCAGCGAATTCGTTAAGATTCCAGTGATCAAAACATTCAACGCGCATACTGTTGCCTTTGATTTTAATTTGGGTGACCTAGAAGATGTTCACGACACCATATTGCCCGATGAAGAGTTGAGCTCAGAAGAGCGTCATTTACTCCGGAACACAAATGATGAAGACCTGACATTCTCGGAGGAGTCGCTAATGACACCAAGTGCTCCAAGTACCACCTACGTGACACCGATTTCTACAGAACCAAGTATTGAGAGTACACCCGGTAATATGACAAGTGAATTACCATATGCCGAGGCTACGGAGCCATCGTCGTTAATTGAATCATCGACGGAAATAAGTTCGGTGGCTCCGATAACTGTGGATTCGATAAGTCCACACATTTTCAAGATTTTCCCAAAGAACAAAAAAACCAAAACAGGACATGAATTCAGTCAGAAGGACGAGCAGCAAAAGGCATTCGGCAATCATTTCAACAGCATAAGTACATTTTTCGGCGAGACTGAGGAAAACGCGACCAGCGATGCACTTCTATCGAATGTTAATGTTTTCCAACTTATGGTCAACCTGTATGACCAATTCTTCTGGCAACACTCGGAGATTCGAAATAAAGTATCGCCGGCTTGTGGAGTCGAGATATCATCCTACCTGTCGGCGTTGAACAGCAATTACCAGTGGGCACAGAAAGGTATGCAAATCGGTTCCATGAAATCATGTGTCTTCTCATCACAAATAAATTTTTAGCATATGACTCGTCAGGACATTATCGAGGACAATTGTTCTTTGAAAATAACAAGTGGCTGGGCCAGCGGCAGTTCTGTTTGGAGGTGAATCGAGCTGAGTTCGAAAATGAAAGAAGACATTTCGAATTTGATTTCTATGTTGCAACTATACATATTACGGCATGGGTCCCCTCGAATCTGGTAAAATATAGGACCAAGTAGTCTAGTGATAAAATAATTTTGTTTTTTTTTCTAGACAGCCGAACTGCAGCTTGGGGTATGTCTACCAAAATCCTGTACTACACGGGATGTTGAGGTAATTCTTCAACTAGACCCTCACGCGCAAATGCTGCTGGCCACACTGGCTTCGAAGAATAATTCCCACATTGATATAAGGAGCGTACGAACCATACCAGGCGCCTACTGCATATGGAAGGATACCAAGTTTTTATTATTCATGTAAGTCGTATAGTGTTATCCGTTCCGCTTCTAATGCTTCATTATTTTTTTAAAGGTCTTTCTGCTTCATACTCATCTGCATCACGGTAACAGCCACTTGGTACGAGTCGGAACTCAACGAAACGAAGCGCCTTCACCAAACAGCAGACGATATCAAAGTTGATTTCAAAATTGGAATGAATCCCGATTTCAACGTCAAAGCCTTCGAGGTATACCAAATGACCCAGATAAATAAGACGGTCGAAAACACCAACGCAGATATAGAAGCCGATTTAAAGGCAAACACTAAGCCGGATGGAAATGAAAACACCAAACCGAGCACGCCGAAAAAACACACCACAACCGAGGGTGAACAGGAACTGGGGAAACAACCGTGCAGCGATGTCAATGCCAATCATGTAGAGTTTCTGGGTGATTTGAAAAAGGATTTGGGTTAGTCGACAAAAACGCAATGAAAGAATCGAATGTCATTTTCGTAATCGTTATCATTTCTCTCCAGCTTTGCATCAGAAAATACTTTTGTGCTTTGCGCTACAAACAAATGCCGGAACCATTCTATCAGTCGATTCGAAAATCGAAGTGAGTGAAAAGTGTTTTTATCCTTGCTGATTTGCATATTCTAGTCAAGTCTTTCGATAGAATCAAACCTCGTGTGTTCATGGGCTACGAGTCTTCTCGGTGCTGTGGACTATTTTGGTGCACACGTACTTGCAGATGTTTACTATCGCCGAGAACAGGGTATAAGATGAATGGTTCAGTCGTAAATCGGCATCAAATCAATTCTTTCTTTTATTATTTTCCTCTGACAGTTCCAACGAGTGATCACTGAACGATTGTTTTTCTATCAGTTTATTGGGAATGCAACATTTTCGGTTGACACGTTCTTCTTTATCAGTGGATTCCTGGTGACACTCCTCTTTCTCCGCCAAGACAAGAAGAAAAACAAAAATGGGGATAGCAATTGCTTTGTACGGGAGAGCCTTAACGAGAGTTTCCTGATTGTCATCTACAGATATATTCGCCTAACGCCAGCGTATATGTTTGCTATACTTTTCAACGAAGTATCACTCAAGTAAGTACTGCTACTTCGAAACGTTTCTCGAACACATGATTAAAATTTTTCATTACTTGTTCTCCAGATACACCTTCGACAGATCGGTATTCCAACCCAACGTGGCTATAAAGACATGCTCCGATTATTGGTGGCGTAATATCCTTTACATTAACAATCTCTTTCCACTCAACCAGATCTGCATGATATGGTCATGGTATATGGCCAACGACATGCAATTCTACATTATGGCAACCTTACTCCTTATATTTTCCAGAAAGTAACCCAACCACCGCAAAACAATTATAGAATTAAATTAACCATATCCTTTTCTCTTTCAAGATATTTTAAAATAACTGCTTTAATTATTGTCACATTCCTGGTGATTTCTTGGGGCGTTTCGGGCGCCATTTCGATACATTATAACTACACCCACAAAGTGGCAAACCCTTTTGAATCGTTCAATTTTCTCTATGATAAGCCCTGGCAGAGAGTTGGAACCTATATTGTTGGTAAGCATTTCCCTTTTTTTCTCTTTGTATTGTCCTTCCTGAGTGTCCCTGAATTTAATTTAAATGCTGAAAATTCTTAAACCCGGCAAGCAAGGCGAGAAAAATGTAAAGAAAGTGACTTACTGCAGAAATTTCATGTGCTCACTGCTCTTCGCGTGGTGGAGAGGATGAAAAGCCCGACTGTTGGAATGTCTCGTAGTTTAAAACTGTTATTTTTTGTTCTTTGTTCCTTTATAAGTCCTTGTTCGCTGGAAAACTGGAATTTTCTTTTATTCAAGTGTTTTTCTCCAGTTGGGTTGTATTTGCAGCAGGCATTAAGTTATTTAAAGGTATCTGCATCCAAGCACGTATTTAACATTGTTATAGAGTTTCACTATTTAAACGTTCTTGTGTTACATACCATATACATCAGACGTGCACATTGCGTAACTTAAGGATTAGTTGACTCTGTGCATGTTCACAGCCATTATCCACCCTATCCGCTCTAACTCCCATTAGTTTGGTAGCCTGCCTTACGCTACCTCAGAAACCACACCCTGCCGAACCGCTTTATACACATCCTACCCTTGAACTTTTATAGCACCTCAAATAGGTGGCAACGTACATTATCTCCAGACTCAAATAAGTGGGCTATTGGTCATCAAAAACATATGGCCATAGCAGGGTTCTTCAAATTCTTCCGCAAATATGGCAACAGAGCCCAACAGAGGCAACAGAGCAGACAGAGATTTCCAACTCCTGATCTACATTGATGAATCCAAGACTGCGCCCGGTGTAAAATCACGAGTCGCCTCGACCCGACAACATATTTCTGACTCGGATCCCTCCTGTTCGCTTGAGCATCTTTCAAACATAATTAGTAGGGCTCACGGAGATGTTTAAAGTACTCAGCACATCCTGCGCTAATAACAAGGTCAAAATCGTGCTCTACTGTTGACGCCATTAAAACAGACAAGGGATACTATGCAGTGGTAGCATAAGAGGTTCGCAAGGATGGAATCCTTCTACATAATCTACAACTACCTTATCTTATTGGTAAGAAAAAAAAAAGAGAAGGGAGTTCGAAATGACTATGCCTCCGCCGGAGTACCTCAAGGTTCCGTGCTTAGTTCCCTCTTATATAACTTTATGTACGGTCGCATTCCGCGAGTAAAACTTCTACAGGTAATAGCTATTTCGACCGTTGCAAAGCACATTGTAGTCGTGAAGTCAGCCACAATCGCAGCAATGTATTCAAGCAACCATAATAACCGATCAAAGGAAGCGATAAAACTACGCGAGCAAGAAAGGGTCAGAATATTGTCAAACGTAGCAGTAGGATACAAAGAGGATCCTACTTTCTGGAGTGGTCAACTCTGTTTTTCTTTACCCTGCACTAGTCTAGGCAGAAACCATCAGAAATAAAGCAACCTGCCGGAAACCATCATCAGCTATCAGCTGTGTGAAAGGATCCGCTCAATGGTTTTATAGTAAGCTCGGTGGAACAATACCACTGAGGGCAGATGGACTCACAATCTGATTCCATTAATTTACCATATATGTGAGTAAACCAAGGAAACTGCAACTACCACCTAACGCAGTACGTCTCTGATAACTCATCCTATAGCCCAGAGTGTTTAAACTAGGAAGAGGACGTGAGTCACGCAATCTCCTACTGTTGATGCTTCATGATATGGTGAGGTAGTCCATCGAATCGAGTTTCGCTAATTAGACGAAGGGTGGAATAACCATTCTCCGAAATAAGGACCGAGAACCGAGACCGAAAAGAGAACAGCAGGAGCACCAGAGTATCATGTATTGCTCGTCAGTCCCGCGAAATAATACCTAACGGGGGTCCCGGGGAAAAGTGCCTGAAAAGAACAGGATGTGATTCATTACGTAGCCGCATACCTAAAACCAAATGGAGTATGCGAATCGTGCATGCTAGCGACGCGGGTCATTGTTATCCATGGAGATTCCACACCCCTAGGGGCATCAAAAAAAAAACCTATTTGCAATCATATCCCAATCGCCTTCAAAGCAACTACATCCTACATACTGGTGAAGCAACGCACAGAGGAAATCAAATTGGCTAGCAGCAGGATCAATATCAATCAACTTTGGGTTTATAGTAAAATAAAAAGGAGTGAGAAACCCAACGAGCTATCGAGACTCGGGGCTGTCTCTTATAACCACGGAGCTCAAGCTAAAACAGATCAAATCGAACATCCTTCAACAATTCCTTCCAATAGCAAACCATAGGTGTGATAAATCAACCGGGTACAGCAAGTGTAAGATACCGATTCCCAGCTATGGGTAGGAGACAAAAGAGACGATATCGTAGCAAATGTACCACCAGACGGCATATCGTTTGGCCAGAAGGAGTATGCAAACAAAGCAAAGCCCGCACGATTTCCCGTATTTAATCGACAGTGCTAGCCCATCCCAAACATTTCTAACTATGTCAAACAATACGTGGCGTCAAAACCACGATTTAGCGATCATAGCACATAGTCTATGGTACAGACCTAGCAGCTTTTGTTATCTACCTATCAATATTCCAATTAACGGTGGCCACGAAGAATCTCAGTAACTGATGGATCTGTACTTCAAAAAATCACAAACATTCTTCAAAGAAACTTGCCACGCAATAGATGCATCGTTCACGTCCATAGCACCAATTTCCAGAAAAAAAAGTAAGCCAACATCCTTCAGTAAAGTAATTCATTTACTGGTCATTAACTGGTCACGGTCTCATCTTACTTTTCTAAAAAAAAAAACGGACTAAGGCCATCGCCTGACTGAAAACCACACAAAACTGTTCTCGGAACCGTACCCTTTGAAACATTTAAGATAAAAAATCACATCCAACACTTAGTCAGGAGAAGTGCAAAGTCTTGTGTGATCTGTTGGCTTAAATCCTTGTGTCAACTAGACTTTGTAAGCAAGATACGGTGCGACTGATATTGCCGGATGAACACGAGTTCAAATTTATCGATTGAATCCACTATAGCTAAGGAAGAAGGTGCGAACTATGGGAAACCATTCCGGAATGTACCCAGAATTTTCACCGCTTTTTACTGAATTTTCATTAATTCGGCAAGTGATGTGGGTATGTAGCGATTATTTATCAAAAGTCACCGCAATGAAAATTGAATGCGGACAATCCAACAAAGGCGCGACATTTTAAATGACACCACTTGTTGTATGACCTTTTAATTTTAATTTTTTTCGAATTAATTCACGGAAAAACGACCTTTTACGATTTATAGGACTTTCATATAGTCGTGACTTGAACGGTTTTTGTCTACTTGAAAGGACTTGTTGTACAGAGTTTTGAGCAGATGTTTGGTCTCCTCTGACCATGTTTCCTTTTGTCTTTTATTTGTAGGCATGATAGCTGGGTACATTGTCTTTATCAACAAAAGCCCGCCAAAGGTATCCTCCTGGGTTAATCTGGTTCTATGGATAGCTAGTCTAGGACTATTATTTGTGATCATTTGTGGCGTTTGGTCCGGTCAACTAAGCATAATAGCCACAGCATTCTATGTCAGCGTCGGCCATACGGGTGAGTAAAACCTTATGAATAAAGCACATACACAAACAGAAATTCATTGTTAGGCTAGTCATGTGTCAAAGAAAAAAGGATAAAATGAATCATCTCGTCTGCATGTAGCTTACCTCCCTGTTTTATCTTTTCACAGCATTCGGTGTTGCCCTCATGTGGATTGTTATATCCTGCAGCTGGGGGCTAGCAAATCCAATCAACAAAGTCCTCTCATACCCAGGATTGTTACCGCTGAGCCGCCTCACATATTGCACATATCTCATTCATCCTGTGATAATGCTACTAACATCATTCCAAATGGAAGGCACTGTTCATTTAAACAATCTAATGATCTGGACTATATTCCTGGGCAACGCGGTCATCTCGTTCGTGGCTGCATTCATCATTTCCGTGATGCTGGAAGCGCCCGTCGTACGTCTATTGAAGCTCATGTTTAAAAAATAGCTCACCATATTGATATGCTAATAGATAAACTATAAGACTCAAGCATTAGGAAAATGTTAATAATATTTTAAGTTGTATATAACTCGTGTATAGCAATAAAGATTTTTCCACAAAGCCGAACGTCTTAGTCATTGTTCATTTAATATGGAGAATCCTATTGAAATATACATAAGTCTTCTCCACGGTAGGTAGATCTCTTACACGTCCTTATCAAAGCACTATACACAAAGGGATACACTAATGAAAATATTTCGGTATCAAAAGATTCAACAAAAACAAAAAAGGAGAGTGAACACAATTCTCTCTAATCCACATGCAAACTCATGCATGGCCTTTTCCATTTTTAATTTCAATTTTCTCGAATCCTTGAATCGGCTCATCCGAAGTGAAATTCCTTTTCTTATAAGGTGGTTTTGTTTAAATATTTTATCAGAACGTATCATAAGTGTTCAAAGGCAGAAGGAATTATGATATTGTTACTTGAAGGTAAGATTAATTATTAATTACTTTAAATGATTCGCAACCGTTGAAGGTAAAACGTATTGCTGTCAGATTAAGTCTTCAATTGTGAGACGTTTTCTCTATACTTGGCATGATTCTCTCCTACAAATCTTCCATCTTCCCAGGTTAAAATAATCAGCGAACCATGAGTTTTTACGCGTTCCTTTCAATCAGATGTATATGTTGTTAATCTCACCTTTATCCAAAGCATCAAACTTGGATATTTAGAAATTGAAAAAGTGAGTGAAAAAGTGAATGGTGATTGAACTTATTTACTTACTTAGGAGGCGCTACAGTTCGCGGTGAAACGGGGTCTCAGCCAGCAATGTCTCTAGCCGGTTCCAGTGTCGCACGTCCAGTTTATTGAGGTCCCTTCCCGACTTAAAAATCGAAGATTTTCGACTCCGAGTAATGGTGTCCATTAGCTCTACGTTGCATAGTTCTCTTAAACGTCGGAACCGTAGACGCATGATTAAGCCGCCGTAAAGTCTTTACAATTCTTGGTTGTATACCTCCTTGAAAGAAGGTTAAAATTCTCTCAAATTGTTTATTTTCACCCCTCTTTCGTCATTGTGCGGCATGAAAAGACCAGGATAATTAAGGTTTTGTTAACCTTGGTTTTTCGAAAGATGGATCTACTTCTCATAGTCATACTGAGACTGGTGTCAGGTGGTGCCATTATTGCTTATCAATAGTGGTCGAGGTGCAATGGCAATCATCACCGACTGTTGAGCGGAAGGTCTGTAGGTAGTTCCAGTCAGTCCATAGCCAAAAGCAATTCATATACGAAAAAACTGTCCGACAACATCAGTTGTGAATAAGAGATGATTAAAAAAAAGCCGACGAAGGCATAATACTCGCAATACAATATCACTTCAAAATCTGTGTGTGCATTTCCAATATAACACCTTAATGACATGAAAACAAAAAATGTTGCTGTGAACTACAACCAAACGTGACAAAGTCAGTTAAATCTCTCGAATCCTATCTAGAACAACCACCTTCGGAGTGAACGAACATCTTCGACACAAACCATTTGCATCCCGTCCAGGTTATGCGACAAAAACCAAAAGAGCTGCATCTCGCAATTCACAGCGGGGTGCTCGAACCGTTGGCAGCGGGCACATTGTAAAATGTTTCCTTGCCTTGTTAATACTTCTCATTTTACAGACTGGGATGCTAAAGAAGTCATGGTCTTTGAACATGAATTGAGGTCGTCGCTCTCGGACTCTTTGAGTTCTGAAAGCATTCGTTCGGAGTAAGGGATCAAATATTAAAATGGAAGGTCTTGGTACTTTCATTATTGACCACTTAAAATTCTCTATTGTCATCCTGCGAAGCCTGACGAATTTGGCAGGGGTATCAATACATGACGGTGTATAACTGGTCTCTATAAACTCTGTTATGACCCGTTCAAAATCGACAATAAAGTGGTGTGTGCCGACCATAGCTTCATGGCTTTTCTCCGATATCTCCGAATAGCGAGTTTTAGTCATAAACTGCTTCAGACATTCAGACGGGATTGCGGAGTGGATCTCATAAGCGATCTATATAGATAGCGTAGTAATAGAAATTCCTTTTCTCATAGACCTGTAAAACGATTCCGATTCATCGGATCTTTAGAAAACTGAGAAAAACATAACCGGCGATCTTTTGCGACTGAAATTAAGTTTTCCTGTGTCAAATTTATATGATCTTACTCGTCACCCACGTTTCGCGAAATCTGCATTTGTGCCGTGTCTGCAATAAGGTAATGGTCCGAGTCGATGTTGACTCCCCGGTAGGTTTAAAAGCCCAGGAGGCGGGAAGAATGTCTGGGTTTGATTTCAATGTGAACAATTTGGTTGATTGTCAATTGATCGGGAACCCCTTAGGTTATGATAAGGTCACAAAGTCCACTAACCCGAATCATCCGTTTCCTGACTTGACGTCATGTAAGCTACGTGATTCGTTCAAGATATCATCCTTATTCGGCCTAACATTTAAATTTCCCGGACTGATTTTAGTGTGATATCTTGGGAAATTAGACTTATGTTCATAGGGGAGGTAAACTTATGTTCTCGAGAGCAGCTTTCATAGAGATTGTTATAAGACGTGCGTTTACATGGTGGAAGCTAATGACCTTTTGGTAAAGTCTGCCTCGGATAACAAATTCACATTCAAATTGGTATTGTTTGCCCTCTCTAAAGCAGTTTCCGTGGTAAATGTCACAGTATCTCATCCGCTGTTTACCCAATCCACCCCATCGCCCTACATATGGTAACGTCTGCTTTGAAGCAGTGTAGGTTTTTTTCTGATTATTTGTTAAGAGACCTAACATTCCCGGTGCAGGTTGCGAGGGTAGTCAACTTAAAATCCACCCGTATCCGAGGTTGTTAATTGTTTCTGAGCAACAGGCATATTTCCGAGATAGGGAATCGTACCCTCCAACGTCGAAGACCAAGTTCATATTTACCCCAAGCACAAGGGATCGGGTAACTAAGTTTCATCACTTTCGCGATTTCCACAAATATTATTTGCGGAATGCAAGAATTCCTTAATCGCTTAGGTCCTATTTATAAAGAAAAAGTAATTTCCACAGCAGACGTGTATACGGCAATGTTTGTTTGAGGTTCCTTTTGAGCCACGTGCGCCTGAAATATGTTATAAGAAGATTGGCTTTCCAAGGAAACCCACTTGGCTTAGTTATATGTAATAAAAGGCATGTCATTAAAATGAAATTAAATTGACGACGACTGTGGAAAGAATATGAATTACTAACGTACTTAATAATTCGAAGACATCTCTTGACTTAATGTTTGTTTTATGTTCAGAATATTCAGTGCCATGTACTCGTTTCGTAGCACTCATTAATCAACCTCGTATCCTTCGGACATCTGGCCAGTAAACTGTATAGGAATGTGTATTTCAATCCCATTAATCACCTACTGACACGGCGCTTTTTTCAATTTAGGCTCATTAAAGAGAAAACGTTTTTCTTAAGGTGAACGAAACATGCAAATATATTTGAGTGATTGGAAAAGGGGCCGCCCTAAGATTGGGAGATGGACGTACATATCAGTATACATACGAATCATCGATATCATCGAGGTTCTTGAGATGTAGGTATCACTTAGATGTGGAACATTCATGTGAACTCTGGTCTACGTATTAAGCACATCCGTGTACGGATACAATGAGTGTGTATCATACGTAGGGCAGGAGTTCATTTATAGCAGAAAGTTTTATCTTTGGGACAAAAGGAAAAGCAAATGACTCGGCTTATCGGGTAATTAGCAGCAGATAAGTATGGTAATGCCCCAGAAGTTGGCAATGGTTGAACTTTCTTCCTCATCTAACTACTGTGCTTTTTTACAAACTTATTTATCTGATTTTCAAATATCACGCCTCGAAAAGATTTTATAGTCATCTCATAAATTAGTAATCCATGTCAATGATCTGGCATTACGTGGAGTGCGTCGCGAACGGCAGATCAAGTAGCTGGCACGGACAATTTGTGTTGAAAGTTATGATACCGCAGGGAGGTGGGAAAAGAAATTGGTTGATAGAGCATAATGTGGTGCTACTGGGATGCTCAGGTGCGTCTTAAATTATTTACATTCTGGCTACGATTATCTGTGAAGTAGAAGAGAACCTTGAACAGCTTTATGGGTTTCTATCTGCGTTGGCTTCGAACATTACTCACGTTGATGATGTGTCTTATGAGGTGATGAACACGATTACATACTACCATACGGCAAGGCATTTCTAAAGGCAATTAGCACGACACTGAGGCAGATGATATGCCGAGAATCAAATCATCATCATCATCATCGTGTATTTGCAATTTCCCAAACACATCTACACCATTGCTTATATGTCAATGCAGCCATATTCAAATGCCAACCATTCTCCAAGTTTGGAAGTGATGTCGTAACTCAATAGAAATGGAATACTCCTCCATCCCTATAATTGCTCTTTCGTAAAGTTTCTCGGCGGATTTAGTTTCGCTTTCCAGTTTTGTAAGAACAAAACAAAAAACAAAAAAACAAAACGAAATTAATCGTAGAGTAAGCCAAAGAATTAATTGCCAACTCGTAAGCTTAAAATATTGTTTTCGAAAGAACAACAAATCTTGTTTCCTTTTTGGGTGTGCAAATTGGTTTTAAGTAAAGCTTGGAAGATTAACTGTCGACGATTAGGATTCTGGGGTTACATTTGAACATAAGTTTCGAATTAAATCAGTCGTACAACCCACAGAAATGTAAATGTTGAAAATGGTCATGTACTCGCAACTGATCCAAATGTAGTTTCAGTAAATAATAAATCAAGGAGTAACGAAATCAATGAAATCAGCGAACGCAATAAAAGCGAACTAAATAACTGTGATTTACATTTTATATTCCCTGGAGCTTAGGGGATCTTTTGATGGATAACTAATGAAATTCCGATTAACATTACTTTTCGTATCATCCCTGTTTACTCGGAAATGTATTCACAAAGCAGTGGGTACAATCACTAATGAAGTCAATTGTAGCGGTGTATGTTGATACACCGCAGGCTGTTATCGGCTGCTGAACAGACTCTAACGTACACAGATTGCCCGTGATAGAGCGCATTTTGATGGAGTCGAGAAATTAAGGCTTATTGTAGATGGAGGTCACTCAATAAATCCTGGAAGAAAAGACAAGAGAAAAAATAATTTTTTAATCCGTCGAAAAAATAGGATTTTGGTATTGTCACTGACGGAAGTCAGTTGACGTTAAGCTCGTCAACACTCAATATCAACGGCAAAGCTAAAAATCCGTGGATTTAACCTCAAGCTCTGTATTTGATGGATTCAAATGGGCCTATAAGTTGGCGAGCTTAATTATTACGTCAACTTTCTTCATTACATATGAGTCGAGAAAGAAGCTCTACAGACTGTGAGGAGCTAACGAAAAATCACACTACAGAGTGTATTCAATTTTCAATATATTGATTTGTACTTACTTACAGTGTGAGCCAGTTTTCTCACAAAGGGATCCATTAAACGGCGTACTTAAAAAAATCCACAAATTGATTTTGCAACATGACAATGAAATAAGCACGTCTTAAAACCCGTCAACGTTCAAATGCAAAGTCCTAGCCCACCATATGCCATATTCACCAGGTATTGCCTCTTCCGATTACAGCTATGACAAAGAGCTGCCCGAGGAGAGGCTTAGGGAAGTTAGAAGTGAGATGTGGCGCTGTCTTATTGAAATCACATGTCTGAGTGGGGAGTGAGGATGTCTATTCAGATCTACCTGTATTCTTGTTATTTATTATGAGAAACCTCGTTTACAGAGCCAGCGAGGGAGCAGGTACCAAAATCGGAAAAAAGTTACGTATACGCCCCGTAGTGCTTCTTTTTGGCAGCTTCTCTCAAGTGCTGTGGCCAATATCTTGGCTCGGAAATGATGCAGAGATCTGATGTCTATTCAGATCTAACCTATTAAGGTACATTTCATGTTATTCCTTCAGAGAAACCTCGTTCACAGAGCCCGCAAGGGAGCTGGTACCCAAATCGGAAAAAAAGTTACGCATACGCCCCGTAGTACTTGTGGTCGCCAGCCTCTCTCAAGTGCTGTGCCCACTGTCGTGACTTGGAAATGATGCAGAGACCTGATGTCTATCCAGATCTGACCTATCAAATTACATTTCATTTTATTCCTTAAGAGAAACCTCGTTCACAGAACCAGCAAGGGAGCAGGCACCAAAATCGGAAAAAAGTTACGTATACGCCCTGTAGTGTTTGCTGCGGCAGCCTCTCCCATGTGCTGTGGAAATAATGCAGAGAGCTGATTTCTATTCAGATCTAACCTATCAAGGTACGGTTCATGTTATTCCTTTAGAGAAAGCGTGGAATCAGCTGATTTGGCTCATTCTGAACTGAAGCCCTAATGGCTACGATATTTCGGTACGTTATGTCACAAGCTTATGAATATTCAAGGTGAATATGTCCATTATTAAATGCACAGCCTGGTGGTTAGATCATTACGACCCAAAATCAGAGTAAGCGCTCTTAGAGTCGCCCATTCATGAACTTCACCATAATAAAAATAAAATCATTAACTGACGTTTTGACATTGACTAATCATGAAAAAGGCTTAAGGATTTGGTTTCTATGTCCCTAGTTGATCAGGCCATGTGGAGCGGATACACACCACTGCCCCGGACAGGAAATTACACGATGCCAACCCGACGGATGACGCAGCAGATTACAACGGCAAAACAAGTTGACCGGATCCCGTGTGTTACTGCAGAGGAAGTACCCATCTAAAGATTTTAACACCTTAAGAGACTTTTTGGTAGAACTCAAGCTTACCATCAATGTTAAACCATACAACTAACTGAATGAGTTTCGTGTGGGGTATTAAAGGGGGCGCTAATCAAATGAATTGTGATGATTCAAGGAAATATCGCTCATTTCCTTTATCAATGTCGTATGAGAGCTGGCTTGTCCTTAAATTAAAAAAACCATAACCATTAAACATCTCGTTAACATTAATCCGAGGTCATTGCCACTCAGCATAGTGAAATCGACCACTCATTAGACTGTGGTTGTCTCATTTCAGAACGGTGAATAGACAAGTCACCCCTACAGTTATTTTGGGATGCTTAACGAACGTTATTTAATATAGAGGAAGGCAATCAAACACTTTTACAAATGTCTATCCTCCTGTTGGCAAACTCGTGCTTCCTGTTTATATATACACGTCCGCATGTAAAATACAATACTATCACCAGAAACAGGTAAACATTTATGTGCGGAAGCAGTAGCTCATGCAATCGATCGGATTTGGGTACGTGAAAGTAAAAGGGTTTTCCCATCCAGTAACCCCTTTATTCTTTTCAAAATGACATATCAAGGCCTTCCGTATCCTTCTGGCATGATTCCACAAACTCAACCGTATCCTTACGACGAGTGTTTTGGTAGAGTCCCACGACCACTTAAGTCTACCATTTATAGTTCAAGTGACCAAAAAGTACGTATACGTCACCTTTTGCATCACTGCTCCTAATAGCCTATTCGGGATTATGGTGTTTATAAGTGCCAATGTGTACTTTAATAAAGGCCATTTGTCAATAATGTCTAAATAGGAATAAAGGGCAAAGGCAAAAATCAATATGTCCACAGCTTGAGGAAATCTTTCCGTAATTATCTGCGAGCCTTATTAGCCAGGAAATGTGTTACATCGCACTAATATAGGATTTCCACACATCAGTGTTATGTGTACGTCATATCTCTTCCTCCTCTATAATCTCGAGCCATAATTTACCATCAGCATCGAGATAAAATAGGAATAAATTGCGATGAAATTAAATTCATCCCGTCGACATTCATAAATTTCCCCTAAATGGTTTGCACTAAGCTTCGCACATTCTTGAAGAACTCACTTTGTATCTTTAATGGGCTCATCATATGGTGCATTGGCATTCGCTCGATAAGTAGCACAAACTACTGCCAAAGCCATTTTCGGGGACTTAAACTCGTGAAAAAGTGGAGAAACTTTCAGAAGCTCCTTATAAATTAAACACTTACCTTGCGCACCACGAGTCAAAGATGTAAGAACAACTTCCACTCGCCTCCCCTATTCGTCGTGAACAATATCCCTTGTGAGATGACAAGAAATGGCAGACATTTGTTATCGTAGGTTTACACGTATTAGGGCGTGCGAGTAATCATTCTCAAGGCCAGGAAAATTGATATAAAGACCTGAATACAAGATATCATAAGAAAATAGAGCCGTGAGGCACTATGGGAGCATCATGAAGCAGATGCATATTATGCTAAGCCTTTAATCCATTGTTTAAACATATTTCGAACTTTCAAAGCATATCCAACCCTTCCCCTAAGGGAAATCCTTCAAAATCCCATCCCAAAGTAGCAGTATATCACGCGACACAACTCTACTGTGAAGACACACTGATAACTGATACGAGTATGCTATTTCAGATGGATTTTGCGTGATTACTTAAACAAATCTCCTGCTTTTAAAGATTGTCCCCAATCCCCAACTGTTTCCCTACCGCCCATGTGCGTCCCTACTTGGTATTCATGTTTGTAACCATATACGTTGAGACAACGATTGAGAAGGCGACTGAGTATCAGTGAAATCCTTAAAATCACACGAAACCTAAACGTAATCTTGCATTTTATTTATCCGTTATCTCAATACAATAAACATATACTTAGCAAATCAAATTCCGCGGCACATAGGTACATGATACTTGGAACTACCTATACCTTGGTATTGCGAGGATGTTAACGAAAATCCGATTACTTACTCATCATTTGAAGTAATTCATCGAGCTGCCTATATGACATCCCAACGAGCGAACGCATTAAGGACACCCGAAGGTATTTGGGATTTCCCAAACCGCATTAGGAAACCGATCGAAAAATCTAATTTGGTACCAACTTGCGAATACCTACCGTTTCGTACGACAAAAGAAAAAGCCAAAAAGTGGTAATGCTCTCCTGTGTTGACGGAAACGCTTAGGTATGTGTGGAATGGCGCTCGTTTACCACCACATCCATCAAGTTTCCCAGGAAGATTTAAATTAAACAACAACAACTGAAACTGAAAGCAAAAACCTTTCACGATCTTTTACAAATGTAATAAGGAGGGTAGGCAGAATGCCTCGTCTACGAGCAACGCACAACATTAGCTGCCAGAAGCACGTCCTACTTTACAAAAAAACACTGAGAAAAACCTCATTCAATGTAATTACATTTACATTTCCCATGACATTTAATGGTTTCAGGACTCCCAGTTGCTGTGGTACCCCGTGTAGCGATATACACACTAGCCTATATGGATATTTACGTGACAATGTGGGCCAATCATTTACGTGGCATTTCAATGCCGATAGAACCGTATCTTACGGTGATGAATTGATATGCCACATAAAAGTGCTTAGACTCCATCAAAGGAGCAGTGTTTGTCAACACTTTTAAATCATCGCAAGCCTTATAGAAAGTGTTTCACTTTTGCGTTCTACCATCTACAATACGTCGGAACGACGTGTGTTAGACACCGCCAGTGGTACCCCCTCAGCATGTCAGCTTTACTTGTCTAACAAATTTCCAACAAGATTGCTTTTTATTAAAGTAGACAGTCAGCCGCATGTACGTATGTATATAAAGATATAAAAATAAGTTTAAGTTTTTTTTCCGCAATTTTTTGCTCTCATATTTTTAACGAGGACACACCTCCTTGACAAGTCACTGCCACAGAGTCTGTTTATCATCATTTTTTACTTAATTTACATACGATGCCAGTCCTTACGAAGGTAAGGTGTTTTTGTAAATGGGGCGAAGAAAAAAGAGGATCAAAGATGTATCCTTGGAAAAGTTAAAAAAAAATATTAATGGCACATGCGAAGCCGACCGTTCTATCGGCAGAACTCATGATGTGTCCTTTGTTTTTACTCCTATACCCGAACACCGACAGTTTGATTAAAGACTGGTGTGTTTACTCGGCAACGTTTATATAGCAAAGTCACTTCCAGGCATACTTAAGTGTCCCTTTCCTTTTGAATCATTTCAGACAACAACGACAAGCACATTGTTGCCTTGCATTTTAATTTCTGTTTTTTGGGATGAACTATTTTTGATTTAACTTGGAACTACGTGAACACACACTCAACTTTCTCCATGTCCTACATCCTTTTACATAATGGTTTTATTATTTTATTGCAGTTTACACCAGACAGATGATTGCTTTAATCAATAATTTAACAATTACATTCTAGCGACGGATGCATATTGATTTAAACACGTAATTACCAGTTGCCCAAATGGGGCCCTTGCTGGCTCTGTGAACGAGGTTTCTTTGAAGGAATAACATCAAATGTACCTTAATAGGTTAGATCTGAATAGACATCAGATCTCTGCATCATTTCCGAGCCAAGATAGTAGCCACAGTGCCTGAGAGAATCTGGCGATTAGAAGCACTACGGGGCGTATACGTAACTTTTTTCCGATTTTGGTACCTGCGCCCTTGCTCTCTCTGTGCACGAGGTTTCTCTGAAGGAATAATATGAAATGTACCTTAATAGGTTAGATTTGAATAGACATCAGATCTCTGCATCATTTCCAAGTCAAGATAGGGGCCACAGCACCTTAAAGAAGCTGCCGACAAGAAGCACCACGGGGCGTATACTTACCTTTTTTTCCGATTTTAGTACCTGCTCTCTTGCTGGCTCTGTGGACCAGGTTTCTCTGAAGGAATAATATGAAATGTACCTTAATAGGTTAGATCTGAATAGACATCAGTTCTCTGCATCATTTCCAAGTCAAGACAGTGGGCACAGCACTTGAGAGAGGCTGCCGCAGCAAACACTACAGGGCGTATACGTAACTTTTTTCCGATTTTGGTGCCTGCTCCCTTGCTGGCTCTGTGGACCAGGTTTCTCTGAAGGAATAATATGAAATGTACCTTAATAGGTTAGATCTGAATAGACAGACAGTGCCTGAGAGAATCTGGCAACCAGAAGCACTACGGAGCGTATGAGTAACTTTTTTCCCGATTTTTGTACCTGCTCCCTTGCTGGATCTGTGAACGAGGTCTTTGTATCATTTTACATCCAAGATAGTAACCAAAGCACCTGAGAAGCGCAGACATTGTTATTTTGCATTCACTTATAGCATTACATAAGCTGAGGGCTTAAGGGTGAGCGCTGTTTGTACGACTATATCCGTTTTCTTTAAAATCCATCGACAAGTGATAGCAAACTGAACAAATTTAAGAATTATTTGTTATTTCCGTATATCCGAATAAGCCAATAACGGATGAACGCCGAGTTTCAATATTACATTGCCAAATAGGTTCCCCCATGAAGATATCCTCTCCAGAGACCACATAATTTGCTGCCTTCACGCAAATAATTGGTTGACCATGAAAATTCGTCTGACCTTTCCATAACTCACTACGTTCGTAACACCTGAGGGGGCGCGGTGATAGATGTTGTTGTAAACGAGTTAGCCCCTGATGCAGGTGACATGCGGTTCAAATATAAAGGACTTCGTGGTAATGGATGGCCATATACTGTCTCTGACAAAAGGCAGTTGACAGCGGAGTGTTTTAGGTGATAAGGGTTGACAGTTGTTGCGGAGTTGTAGGTAGAGGCAAGCACCGCTTTGTTTATTTACCACAACTCGTGTTGAATTTCGATTAACAACCAGGAAAGGAATTTATATTTTTCAAAATTGCTGATTTTTTCTGAGATTTCTTCAGTCATGAAGGTGTGTTCAAAAAGTAACAGGAATCGTTTTGCAGGCTCGATTTTGCCCAGCTTTGCACTTTGCTAACCAAACTTCTTGTTAAATCCGTTCTCAGCTGCGAGCTCTCAAAGGGTTTGCAAGTGAGATGATACGATTGGCGATTTTTCGAAATAAAAAAAATCGGTTTTTGTTCGTCGCACCAGAGTTCGACCTTGATCCTAAGCCAGTTCATAGCATACAACGCAGATTACACTTCGAAACACCAACGTCTAGTTTTCATATAAGATTATATCCCTTAGCGCTCTTGCGTATACCCTTGTTTAAGCGAGCTTTTCAAGGTATCATTTGAGCCTCCTTCAAAATGTCCATTTGGTGAGACTATTGAACCAAGTTCATACCATATTAATCAATAAATTTGTTTGCACCATTCGTACGCAAGTAAATGAGTTCTTTTGTTAACGAATCGCCTGGATAGTGGTAAGAGTGCAACGTGTTTGGAAAATATGTAAATGTGTTATGTTTCAAGCTTCGAAAGTTCAATCACAGTGTGCGCACCCTACACATCCCGATAAAATCAAACAGCATAACCAGACATTTCATATAATGAACGTTCCGGACGACATGTTACACACCAAAGTGGAATGTCCGTCGCAAGCGCTTTGTGTGCATATCGAAGCCTGAAGTATACAACAAGGCAGCAAATCCTAAACAGATATATGTATACCCGTGCATGTATCCTTTACAATTTCTCAAACTCCTTCGCCCGTCATCAACATTTTATCCGACCCCGAGGCAAAGAGCATGTGTCCACTGGCGGTTGGTTTTAGTACATTTCCTAATAGGTTTTGAGATTAACCATTTCTGAGCACGACAGGAGGAACGATTCGTTTCTTTTCTTCTTAATTGACTACCCCTTGTCTGAAAAAGACTGCTAAAGCTCATACTTTTGAATGTATTATGGAGATTCCCATATAACTAATAGAAATAGTCTACATAAGTAATCAAGTTGCTAGAGCACTGATGCGAGTCACAACAGTCAAGAATAGAAGACAATCGCTAGCTGGCTCCACAACACGTGCTTCATTGTGGCACACTCCAAATGCCACATTCAATGAAAACCAATTGAAAATGGATTTTTCTAGTGCCTGTATCGAACAGTTCACTTTCACCAAACCACTCTTCTTGACTGTTATTAATTTACCCAATTTCTATTACTTAGGAAGAAGGAACTGCCCATTCACTTTCCATGAAAAAATATGAATGTATCCCGAGCAACGGTAGCACCGGCAGGACCTATAAATTTATTTCATGAGCTTCACTGGGGCATAGTGTCTGGTCTGGAAGAGAATAAGGGAATTAAGTTGTTATTACCATGTGGTTACTTTGAATGAATAAGCCCTCCACGATATCAAACGAATGGAAAAACTTTATTAAAAGTTCCCGGTGTGTGGATAACCTTGGAGATGTAGTACTCGTGTGTACACATAAGGCTTTTCCATTCCACTAGAAATGGCTTCAAGTTTCAAGCTACCTCGGCGATAAGACGTGAAGGGACAATTTTGACACCACAAACAAAAGGGCGGTAATCACGAGCTTGTGCAAAATTAATGCTCGTTAGCTAATTCATTCAAGATTATATATCAAGTCTGCAATTATTAATTAGTTCATTTTTATTCCTATTTTTTAACAAACAATGAGATACACATCATTAGCTGTCTTTTGATTTCTTTATTTTGTTGGCCTTGGTAAGGGCATTGTCCAGAGAACTATGAAACAAATGTTTGTGTTTGTTGAAGTCGAAATATTTACTTTCCAATTCTCTTTCAACATGCGACCGGAATCATTTCTCCTGCTATTCGTTTCATACTTTTTTCCAACAAACTCTCTTTCTCTCTTAAAAAAAAATCCCTTTCAAAGTATTTCAGTCAAAACCTCTTTAAATAATACCAAATGTCCACATGCCGAAGTAAAGTTGAGAAATGTACACCCTAAAATATTTAAGAGAGTGCCATTTTGCCGAAACTGAAGTTTCTCTTTAAGAAAAAGAGCATTTGTGCGGCCCTTATGGATTCGATTGTTTTCAAACTAAAGTCAGAATAGAGCTGGTTTCACGCTTATAACCTATATCCATCGCCATATGAACTTGAAGTTGTTGTAAATCTTCGTCTAAGGCACAAATTCAGACAAACAGATTTTGATATTATCAAACATAGAGGTCAAAGCCCTTTAACATATACCAAATTGCATGCAAACCAAACCCCAATTACCCGACAAACCACCACACCATATATACGTAGCATATGTATAGTGCTACTACTAGTCATGTGGTTTTATCCCTCCTTGGCGCCGTTTTATTTCTGCAAAAACTACGGACTTGTGGTGTCCTCTCCATCCATGCATATATATTTACACATCAATTTGTATAACGCGCTTAATATCCTAGCGCGACCATGCATTAGTAAGCAACCGGCAGCTGAACTACTCAGAAAAACTTCGTTGAATATTCAAACATTTTATTATGGAATAATCATTCACAGAGCAGCATATCCAGTACCGAAGCCTATACTCAGATAGACAACATAACCGGCCTTGCCACCGTGCCGGAATATTATCTGTCATCATTTGACGATTTGTTGTACCGTGTACGCATTAACATCATTTGCATATGGATTTAGGCATATAAAAATATGACACACAATCCCAGAATAAGGAACATGGGTCGGCAGTCCCTTCAGTCAGCATTCAAATTTGGTCGTAAATCTACACAACACAAGAGCATTAATTACTGCTAAAATTCTATGCTTAGGATTCACCTATCAACGTTTTTGTACCTTAGTTGGTATCAGGTGTAGTAAGTGATATGTATATTTGGGTTATGATCTAGAAATAACCGTCGGAAGAAGATATGAATTAGAGCTGACAATGAGCTCCAGAAACAAAAGTTCTTCGTCATCAACCTACCACAAACATCTTCCTAAGCTTCTCTCAAGCTGAAGTACTATCAAACCGTATTCCTTTCTTCTATTCTTATAACCTCTGGATTTCTACCTGTCTAAAGCCATTTTCATTTTTTTCTCGTTCACACAGATTCAAGAGTTACGCTCTAATGGTGTTTGTCACACAACCTGGACGGGGTGCAGATGGTTTGTGTCGAAGTTGTTTGTTCACTACTTTCCATAGGTGGTTGTCCTAGATAGGATTCGAGAGATTTGACTGAATTTGTGGCGTTGGTTGTATGTACATAGTTCACAGTAACTTATACTGCGAGTGTTATCCCTTCGTTCGCATTTTTTTTATTATCTTTCACTCACAACTGATGTTGTTGCACAGTTTTTCTGTATAGGAATTTATTTGTTTATTTATTTATCTACAATCACTTAAGTGCTAACAGATATAGAAATATGATACATACATACATATAAATATTATAATTCATCAACTATTTTAAATACTAAAAAGGCTTAAAGCTAAGATTTTAAATTGGCCTCGATCTAAATGAATGTCCGCAAGATTACTGACTTCGTTAAAAACTTTAACAGTGCGTGTAAGAGGCTCATTTGTACCATAATTAGTCCTATGATAGTCGACAAAAAGAAGATGTCTTATTCTCAAAGGCCTTGCAGGTACATAAAGTCGTATTTTTGACAAGAGAGTAGGGCATCTTATATGATAACTGAGTAAATCTCTAACAAACATTATATCATGTAAAGTACTCCTAGTTTTCAATTATGTTATGCCAAGAAGTAAACATCTAGCTTCATATTTGGGGCAAAAATTCCAATGCATTTTGTGAAAAATGAATCTTGTGAAACGCCTCTGGACACGTTCGATTCGATCGGAGTCAGTACACAGATTGGTATTCCATATAATAACTGCGTACTCAAGATGAGGCCTAACGAGGGAGGTGTACAAAGACAGGAGAGAAAAAAGATCAGAGAACCCTCTACAATTCCTCTTAATAAATCCCATAGTCGAGTTAGCCTTAGCGAGAGTATGGTTTATGTGTGTTTTAAATGAGAAAGTGGTGTCCAACACAACACCCAAATCTTTAACTTCGGTAATACGGGATATAGGTTGAGAACCAATGAAATAATCAAAGTTGATTATGGAGAGGGACTTGGAAAAGGATATGAAGTTGAATTGAATTGAATTGAAGAGTATGAGGTGTGTCATTACAGGACACTTGCACTGCGACCATAAAGATCTATTGTACCCCCTTCTTTGATCTAGGATTTTAGTGTTGCTTTCATGAATTTAACAACTTTCCTAGATGGGATATCCTGGAAGTCCTTCCCTGTTAGTTGTGTCTTTGTTGACATTTCGAGTCGCACTTCAGTGAGTTCTGGGCATTTTGTGAGTATATGTTCCATTGTCTCTTTATCCTGCCCACATCGTCTGCAAGACTCAGTGCTGCTGAGACCCATTTTGAATAGGTGGTGATTGCAAGTGCCGTGCCCTGTTAGAGCTTCACATAGCAGTTTTAGTTCGGCTTTATTTAGTTCTAGTGCCTCTTTTGCACGTTTTGGATTGTGATTCTGTTCCATAAAGATTTTAGAGTGTTTTAAGCCCTCTTGTCTGTTCCAGAATTGGTTCTTTTGTTTGATGACCCATTTGTTTAAAATTTTATTTGTGTCTGTGTTGTCAAATCCATAAAGGGGGAAGGGTCCAGTAAAAGCCATCTGGGCGCCTTTTTTGCCTTGTATGTCCGCCTTTTCGTTGCCTTTATGGTTTTCGTGACCTGGCACCCAAATCAACTTTACTTTGTTGTTTATCGCCAGTTTATTTAAACGTTGGTGCCATTCCCAGACAGCTCTAGAGTTAAATGTATAGCTTCTTAGAGCTTTGAGAACCGCTTGGCTATCCGAGAATATGGATATCTTTAATCTATTGGGCTTTTGTTATGTTATGTTAGGATATGAAGTTGCATTTGCTTATATTCAGCTTTAAAGCATTAGCATTAGCATTGCACCATTCCGAGATTCTATTTATGTCTGATTGTAGAAGTTGGCAGTCAGTAATGTTCCTTACGGCTTTAAATAGTTTTAGGTCGTCGGCAAACAGTAAACAATGTCCATGTTTCACCACTTGGACAATGTCACGAATAAAGATGACGAAAAGCAGTGGGACCAAATGGCTCCCTTGTGGAACCTCAGAACTGCAAGTTATTTCTCTAGAAATAGAGTTACCGATTTTGACCTGTTGAATTCGGCCAAGAAGAAAGGAGGACACCCAGCGAAGGAATTGGGAATGGAAACCAAAGGATTCAACTTTATGGATTAGCTGAGCGTGATTTACAGAATCAAACGCTTTGCTGAAATCAGTATAAATGGTGTCTATTTGGTTCCTTGTCTCCAAACGTTTTAAGACATAAGATGAATACAGTGCCAAATTTGAGGTAGTGGAACGACCCGATACAAAACCGTGTTGCTCATCCGGCAAATGTTCTTTAATAAGAAATTCAATTTTAATTTTGCAAATTTGTTATAATACGGCGATTCTAATAGAAGAACAACGCTGGGTTGTTTGAAAGCTAGGCTGAAAAATTAATAAAAAAATGATTGCTGTGGAGTCATAATTGAGAGAGAGCTTTGGCTGTTATTTTTCCTTATTTATGGAAAATTCAAATTAGCACATAACATTTTTCTCTACTGACTTGACTCATAGGCACGAACCAGGAAAACCGGTCGAATTATATAGCATTGTTATCCGAAGAGTTTTTATATTATAGGTAAGGGTGGATTCTGAAATCATCGAATGGACTGAATGAAACTTTTATTTCGATTTTTCTGCTATAATATAAGTTTGTATGGAGAGAAGCTTTACCTTCAGAACTTATCATCAAGATGTCGTCCGTCAAGTTCTGCTTTTTGTATCCTGAAAGCATCAAAAACTCTTCGGTGTTTGTTACTTTTTTTCCTTTTTTTAAATTTGAGGCAGAAAGCATAGAGCACCGCGACCAGAGTAAGTCTATTGTGCCTGTGCCCCCCGTAGGAGCTGCGCTGATCCTCTCAGGAGTCATGATTTCTCTGAGAAGGATACGCTTCCTAAGATCTGAGAGGACACTACAATCGCATAGTATATGCGGTTTCTTCTTCCTCTAGACAAAGTCGACACGCGTTAAGATGATACCTCAGACTACAGTGTCCCGAAAGGTAGCTGAACAGTCTTCTGATATCGACTTCTGATTTGCTGTATTTTTCTCTTCGGTCGGAGTTCTTGAACGTTGTTCCAGGTTTGGTGTGGATTTGGGCCGGCGACCATTGGTCCGTGCTTTTTCGAAAACGACGTTGGTGTGGCGTAAATGGCGAGCGCTACAGAACGATGATAACAAATTTCTTACTGCCCAAATTGAATACGCCCTCTGGGTACACCGGGTCGCATCCTCAATATGCGGCTCACGTACTTGGGGGGCAACATTAAAGGGCCAAATGGTGCATGGTCTACATAGCCAAATAGCTGTATGGTGGTTTGCCAGCAGCTGTTTGGCTAACATAAGGCTCCCAGTTAGGGGATAGGGAAACCCTTGCTGGGAGTAACGGCTCGACCGGAGGCCTAATTCCGGGACCACGGGAGGCAGGTAGCCCCCAGGACAGTAATGTCCTGGCCTGTCCTTGCGGTTGGCCCCCTAGTGGGAGTATCGTGGGGGCTGTGGTTATCCCAAATGCGGGAAACAACGAACGATAAAACTGGTGGAACATTAGTGGAAACACTAGTGGTAACATTGGTGGAAGTTCGGAGGTGGTCGTCCTCAAAACGGCAAGAGGTTTTAGTTAGGCCTCGCCTCGTACCAAGGGGGAGCCATGTCCCTATGCATGGATTCAATTTGGTACTTATTTACACAGGTCTGTGAATAAGGACGTCGGTTGTCGTCCAAATCAACCCCATGTGGCGTGGCCCACCGTGGAATTAAGCCCACAAGGCAGGTGTCCACGTTAAATGGAATTGACGGAATCTGCCCAAATTGAACCTTCTTGAGGCTCAGTCCAGAGCTGAGCTGGAAAGGAAGGCTGAGCGGGTTCTCCCGGTCGTTCATGACTGGGGCATAAGCGTTGGAGTGAGTGTGTCCGAGGAAAAGACTGTCTCAATGTTGCTTAAGGGCAACTTGGCAAACAGTCGACATCCGACGATAAGAATGAATGGGGTGAGTATCAGATATGTGACGGAAGTCAAATATCTTGGTATCACAGTGGGTGAGAGGATGAGGTTCATGCCTCATCTTGTGAATCTGAGTGACCGTATGTGTAGCGTAGTTGAGCAAATTAGGCGAATAATTAGGACGGACTGGGGCCTGAGCAGGCGTGCTGTTCGTACCATATACACCGGTCTCCTGGTTGCTCATGGGGGAGATGTTAAAAATTAAACACTGAAAACCCTAACAGTAAAAAAAACACCCTTCATATACCAATAGAATGTTCCTTCTTTTTGATTCTCATATATTGAAGGTAAGTGCCTTCTTTAGCGACACCCAATCTCTTTTTTTTTTTACAATTGACATGTGAACGAGGGGTTATGACCAGAAACCAGAATGAGACGTGCATCTTTCGTACGTCTTCCCCCGTGACACCCTGAAATTTTGAAAGAAGTTCGGGTTCGTAGCGACAAAACCAGTTACAAACGAGCTTCTATCCTTGAATACGTGTGAGCTCATGTCATTTTACCGCAGTGTACTCCCGGCACACACACTCTTGGAATTATAGCAATGTGCGTGATTGTTTACAAAATTTTGACAGAACTTGAGGTTCCCACGTGCTCGCCCGAGCTTGTAGGCAAACGTCGGCGGCCATTTTAAGTGGTACGTCTCATTAGTGGTTTCTGGTTATGACTACCCTTAAGTGTCAAAGAGTCAAGACAAGCATGGGCCGAAGATGTATAGAAGTGAGGAAAAGGAGGTACGTGCACATTGGTGCTGAATCTTTGGGGATTGTAATGAGTGGGAAAAAAGTTGAGCTGGGAGTAACATTTCACATTCGTGTGGTTCGGCTAAAAAACGAGTCTCTAAATTTGACTGTGCGTCCGAAGACAGGACAGCATTCCGAACGAGACGTGTATGACGGTGAAATTATTGAAGAGGAGGAATGCAATTGGCTAGCTCACTTAGCCATTGTTCGTTAAAATAACGATATAACAGAGAGAGAGAGAGAGAGGAGACACTGCCTTCATGTTCGAGTGAGTCGATCAACTTCGCGATATTGTTGTCTCCTATGAGTTTTATCGCTGACTTTTGTATCCTATCAAGCAGGTGCAAAGAAGTCTTTGGACCAAGTATGAGCGTTGTACTCAAGCTTGGGGTGTATGTAGGCCTTGTAAATTGAAGCTAGATCAGAGGGAGGATATTTCTTACATCGTTTGAGGAAACCTAGACATTTCGCAGCGTTCTTAGCGACCTCGAATATGTGATCATTCCAAGTAACAGTTTTATTATTATACCGAGGATGGAAAGTCATTCAGTTTCTTCGAAACAAAGGCTATTCAAGGATAATGGCTGATTATTGATGGTTAGCTTGAGTGACAGATAGCATTGTGTTTTGGAGGCATTAAATCCCACTCTATTGTTAATACCCCATTTAATTATGTTGTTAAGGCCGAAATTTTATGTGCTTAATATATGTTGCCGTTCCAGTTCTACGACCGAAGAGTAGGGTCGTGAGTTCTGAAACGAATATGAAGAGCTAAAAGTACTGTCATCAGCGAAGGAGTGTTTTGGATTAGAAATAGAAGTTAAGAGATTAGTTATAAAAATAAGGAAAAGTATCGGTGACAGAACAGAGCCCTGGGGAACATCAGACTTGAAACCGTCCAAAACAACTAGAACTGAACGGTCCGAAAGGTAATTGTTACTCCATAGAAGAAGTGACTCATCGATACCATATGCACGCATTTTCGACAAAAGAGTCTGATGCCAAACTCTGTCAAATGCTTGTGAAATATCGATCGCAACAATTTTGCTTTGGCCGAAATGAGGCAAAGGTTGGTTCCATTTTTCGGTGAGTAAATCACCAGTGGACCTATTGCTGCCATCGTACTGCCGATCATTATAAACTGACGATTTATCAGCGTTTCCATGACCTTAGAAGAAGCGACGTTAGTGCTATGGGTCGGTAGGAGATGAGAGACGAAGATTCGCCCTTTTTAGGGACGGGCTGGACAAATACTGTTTTCCATCTACTCGGACAGAGACCAGAAGAGTAGGAAAGATGATGCTAGGGTGAAAAAACACCTCTTCACAAGTATTGGGGGAATACCATCGGGGCCAGCAGACTTGTGCACGTTGAGATCCTTAAGTATTCTTGCAACTGTACAAGTGCGAAAGTGGATTTGTCCCATCGAAGATTCTACGCTCTTAAGTACAGGCGGAGACAAGGTGCAATCTGGGAGCAAAATATGCGCCTAGCAGATTGGCTCTAAAGAGCTGGCAACTGGGATGCCATTGTAAATGAATGTGGGGATTGAAGACGAGACAGAATTCTTTTTGTTTTTCACAAATGAACAAAAGTTTTTGCTGCCTTTAGGGCAATTTAGCACTTTTTGCCCCCACTTTAGGTCATGGGAGGATTTGACTTTGATTTGATTTCTGACTCGTTTAAACTTATTCCGGTTATCCTCAGAGGGATTTGCTTTGTAAGCCGGAAACTCTGAATGTAATAGCCTTTTTACAGCTCGATTCATACCACGCATTTGCTTTAGGTTTGATACTCTGCACGATATCATACCGAGCGGAAGTGTTTTCGTGATCAGCGGTATCCACATCACTATCGAGGAAGCACAGTGAGCAGTTAGAATTGATAAAGAACTTGTTTAGCCCGTTCCAATTGGCTTTCTCGTAGAGCCATACTGTTCTTTTAGGAATTCGTTCTCTGTGTGGTTTGAATACGAGAAATTAGCTGAAACGACAGGTCTGACGAGCCTAGAGGTGACAATATATCGATAGAATACTTATCAGGATGAGAAGTGAGCAACAATTCCAGGGTGTTGGCGGAATGAATGTCAGGTGATCGTGTTGGCTCATAAGCTTCCTCTTAGGCGTACTTGTATCAGTTTCACCAACTTTTCCCGAATTCACAGACTTACAAGGACATGGTACATATTCGACCAGTAGTATGATCAGTAAAGCTCACCTAGAAAGAAGAGCAGAAAGTATATAACAAATGAAAACAAATACGAGTGATTTGAGAGTTTCTTCAATACTTAAATTTTATTCATCTTCATCTTTCTATTTTAATTTTACGATTTTCACTTAAAAGTTAAGTTTGCTAGTTTCATCTTGTTTTGTTCCTGTTTTTTTTTTTTCTTTCCATACGACCATTTAATATCGATAAAAATAATATTTAATATATTTATATATGTATATATCCATAATCATATAGACGGAGGAGAAAGAAAACGGTGAGAAACAAAGTACAATTATGTAGGTCCATCTATGTATGCATGAATGGTATTAAGAACTTTTCAGCAAATGGGCACCGAAAATATGTGTTTTCTAAATTTTGTTTCTATTAATACGCCACCAAGAGAAGAAAATGAAAAATGAAAAAAAAGGCATTTAACACCCGCTTATATACGGATGATTGTCCAACCTCGCAATAGGACAGAAATTGAGTTTATCCTTGACATCCCGGGAAGGGAGGCTTACACACATCACAACAGAGAACACGAGTTTATGATTTATTTAAATATAATTTCATATATATTCGGAGATTTTCTTTTGCATTTTCTTTCTCATCTTAATAACAACTTTTGTAAAATAAAAAAAACATAAAAATAAAGAAAATATAAGAAAAACAGGTTAAGGAAAAAAGGCAACTAACAACTCAAAAAACAATAATTTCTTGTTAGATTTAAGGGACGACTCGTCTCATTAATTATTTTGTTTGTTTATGAAGAATAGAAAATTATATTTTCTTTTGTTTTTTGTATAACTAATTTGGACATTCTGTTTTATTTTTATTTAGTTACATATACATAATACATATTTCCTTTTTCGTGCAGCAAGACTGCGTTTTTCTTGTATATATTTAATTATTATTTGTTAAGTAAAATTCTACTAAAGTTAGAAATTAATTTGAATTTCTTGCTTTCAAGTTTTATTTCATATAATTAATAATTTGATTTATTAGAAATTCATTTTTGTGTATTGATTTTTTAAGAACATTTTCTTGTGGATGGAAAAATGTAATTTTTTTTCTTTTGGGTATGATTTTCTAATTGTAGTCCGTTAAACAAAAACCAAAACAATAGATTTAATCTCATTAAAACCAGGAGTGGATTTTTATTTTCGTCGATTGCTGACGATGATCGGGGAGGGAGGAGGTGAATAGATTGTGTGGTTGTTAGTTGAATGTATTTTGTTTTTTTTTTATATATTTATACTGTTTTTTTATTATATTAAAATTTGTTTTCTTTTGCTGCTTGTTTGTGGTTCGTTTAACCGCTCTTAAACAGCAGAATAGCCACCTGACCTAAGTAAAAGTAAATAAAATGACGTGTCTCGTGTGTCACATATGAGCCGAAATTTCTGCCAACAATACAATGCCATGTGGGGTTGTACTTTTTGTCGAACTCTTTCTTGATGTATGCGGCAATATCCTGAAACGGAAGAAAGTTGGGAAATTTGTAACTTATGATGGTAACTGCAGTACAATTCAAACATGTATTCCTGCTACATAAAGGTGACTTACTAGCCCATTAGTCGATTTAACGACTGCACCACAACTATCACGTGTAATAACTGATTTCGAACAGATAATATATGCCAAGAGAGGAGCTGGGGAAACACGATAGTCACGAAACCATCCTTCTTCCCATCAACTTTTGCCACTTTCCGTTGTATCACGAAATGTAGGCATTTTTTTTTCTTTCCCATTTTCTTATTGATATTGATTAAACAATGAATCACTCGATAGTTATTACCGTGAGTAACTAGGCAATTTCTTATAAAACTAAAACTTTCCATGCCTGGTGTGTCTATCTATTATTCTTGAACCCTAAACCTAAACCGTCGACGTTCATCGGTGGCTTTGTCATAGATCAAACATAATCTACTTGATCCATACAAGTCTCGTCCGACTCTGACATGATCCATGATGCCATTTATCACGTGAAATACATGGAATTTATCACAGACATGGAATTTATCACTCGTATGTCTACGAGTACGTTGGCTGATATTATTTAATCAACCTTATCTTAATCCCCTCGGAAATACGATGTTATAAAAGCTGACACCTACAGGTAAAGCCAAACACTGTAAGCATTGCCTTATCCTCAGCCCTACTGTACCCATGATCTCGATTTCGATAATCTCTCTGGTAACGAAATGAGCAGAACTCAAAGAAAACATCACTTTCGCGAATATGATAACAACATGCAATACGCAGGGGAGTAATAAATCCAATTTAATATTTTTTATTTGCCTTACGCTCTGTGACGTTACGCGCGAGAGTATAAGAACAACATGATGACAAGCTAGCTACGAGGTTTATTTAATAAATCTCAATATTTAACTTCCTTAGACAATTAAATAAGATTGTGACGGCCGAGGCCAAACAAACTTGGAGACAAGGCACCTCACCTTAATGAGTTGCAAACAAACTAAATACTATGTGAGAGAAGCACCAGGCATGAAGATTTAATTTTTTTTTAATGTATACCTTTTCTATGTTGTACTTTTCCAAAGCCTGTGTCGCACAATCAACAGCATCCTGTTGCATCTCTTCGCTCATATCGGCATTTTTAATAACAGCTTTGCGGTCAGACATTTTGATTACAAATTATTTGTTTGAGTTCGTCCGGAAATCTGAAAATAGATAGAAGACCTTGACATCAATTGAGGCGAAAAACGATATCGAAATGTAGTTTTTAATAGTCTAGAGCCTTAACCACTATAAGTGAGAGTAGAATCGACGTCTTTACATTTATGTACATATTATTTAGGTAATTTTTCTGTTTAGTCAGTGCCTGGAAGCTGTGAGTATCGTTGACCTCATTATGCTCCTCCATAGAGTGAAGAAACTAAACTGCACTACTATATTTGTTGAGATGGTACGTGTAAGGTTTATTTATGTTTCATGTCATTTTAAGCAAAACTAAATGAATTTTCTTGTGAACTATGAATAAGTTGGATAAGGCCCATCGTAATCCATACAATATGAAGCCCCGAAATTCCTCATTGCACCAATGTTATGGAGAAAACTGGGAAAGCAGAAAATACACTTTTATGATCTCTGGGTGGAAACTATTAAATGTCAAATGACCCGAATTAGAATCCGAAGTCCCCAAAAATCGAATCCATCATTTTTCCTCCACAGTCTGTATAATACCATTTCCGATGAGACTGCTCCAAAGTAAGGAAGAGGTTTTGCACTGCATCTTCCATATGATCATAACACTTATCTAAGCATATGCTTCTGGATGGTAACAATCGCACTGTAGGTGTTCCTCTTCAATGCTAATTTCAGTTTAGAAAATAGCCGAATGTCGCACGGCGCTACACCAGGCGATTATGGCAGATAGTCGGATGGCCGTGCGTCATGATGGTTTATTTTATCAAAATACGGGGACAGTTAGGACTTTGTGTGCGACGGCGTGTTGTCATACAACATAAACCACACAATTTCTCCAGAACACCCAAATAATATTGAACATTCACACTGCAACTTTGTATAACGAAGTTCTTATAGAAAACACCGTTAGCATCGAAGAAAATGGTAAGTATCGTCTGGTGTCGACTCTTCTGCATCCGCACTTTCAACTCTTTCGGCTCATCTGATGACTTCCATGTCGCGCTCTGCGTTTGGTGAGTAGCTCGTATTAGAAGCACCACGTATCATCACCATTTACGATAGATGACATGTATGCAGGGTTTTCTTTAAACATTTCATGTCTTTGCGATGGACTTACTCCCATGTTTATTTGCTCCTCCATGAAAGACCTTTCTCTTTTCCAAATCCTTGCTAAGAATGTGATGGACTACACGCTTATGAATGTCAGTCATCTCCTCAATAAGTCCAGCGAACCCAAAGCGATTAGATCGAAGAATCGAAAGTCTCGACTTCAGTGAGCGTTCGTCGTCTTCAAGCCCTTATCGACCATCACGAAATCTAACTAACTAGCAGAATACTCGTGCACGGATAGACCCTGGTCACCGTGAACGTTTTTCTTCCATTTCTTGAGTAGAGTAGATCCAACTTTGATATTCGCTTTTTGCTTTGGCATCCCGACACATTGGACGTACAGTTATGATGTCATTCAGATTTTGTGAAGATACGTCTACCAAGTGGCGTTACATTTTGCCGTTAATCTAAACCAGTCTCGTCGGAAATGGAACAGACTGTGTAGGTTCCTATATCAATACGTTGCTTGGGTTCGCTATATCATTGGCAGATGAATGATACACTCAAGCAGTCAAGTCAGTCACAAGCGCCCACATCAAGCAGTGGTGTGAATCTTCGAGCTTTATGCTAGCCGACCATAAAGCGTGGGCTTTTCTTATTACGAACAGACAAACCGCGGAATATATCAATCCCCGCACCATATAATTAATATTATTATTAACCATAATATTTGGTCTTAGGTAGTGGAGTAATGCTCGTTAATAAGCTGCGGTTTAAAATGCTTCTTCTGAATAGCACTTCTAAGAAGACACCGAATGTTGATGAACCTGGTTACACAATGAGGACCCCGCTGTCTAGTGTTTTACTCTTCTCTCTTATATGTTGAACTTGGCTAGGCTGAAGCCTTCATAAGAAATGTAACCTGCCGGAAAGTACCATCAGAATACCGGCCTTGTCACTGCTGGAATAATCCCCATTCGGGAGACAATGTCAACTGAAGCTGACAGAATAAGGAAAAAAAGACACACTCAATGGCCCTAATGTAAGCTATTACCGAAGGAAGTATATCGAAAACTGACGCCAGCAGTCGATGCGGGGATAAGAGAGAACAAGTAAACTGTACTAGGCAGGATAACACCCCTCATTGCCCAGGCAGTCCAAACCAGGAGGCGAACGTGACTGTACATGCATCACGAAATGGCGAGGTACTCTAGCAAACCCAACTTCACTAATCAAACGATTCCACCATAAGAGTACAGGATATCTACTAGAAAGAAACGTACAAGCTGACCTACGAAGAGTCGAAACAGCAAGATCAGACACAGCACAGCTGTATGAATTGGTTACCAGCCTCGCGAAGTAAAGCAGCGGTGCTACTAGAAAAATGACTCAAGTAAGCAGCAGTAAGTAAGCATGCATCATGAACTTTCTTTCACCTCCTATATCATAAGAACAAAAAATGATGTCGACACGAGACCAACGCCATTCGCCGCATAACTCAATAATATACATACATATGTATGCCTGACAAGTTTGCAAAAAAATTTAATCGGCGGCTTGTTTGTTATAAGATCCCCTCTAGTCCAAGAGTCGAAGGTGCTTAGAGAGTGTTCTTTCCTGACGCATATCTCGTAAACAAATTAAAATATTTGCTGACCTCGTACCAGTATTATGCGAAGCGTAACTGAGCAATGAAGAATTCATTTTCATCACTCTAATTCAGCAATTTTGTTTTATAACAAAAAAAAAACAAAATCGTCCTAACTGCATTGTTTTCTGAGGCTTTGGGTTACAGATGGAAAGTTGGAAGCTTGAACGAATTTTTTAATTCGTTTTTTTAATTTCATTTCGGCCCGTGGAGGACAGAGCCTACGTTTCCCTCAATCAACGAATTTTTTGATTGGCGTTTCAGCCCGTGGAGGACAGAGCCTACGTTTCCCTCAATCATCAATGTTTTGAAAGGTACTGTTATTACCGACTCTCAACAGGGAGTTTCACTGAGGAACCCGCGTCAGAAGTCGATACACAAACCTCTAAGCCACGGTTCACCCTCTATATTACTCCGAATTCGTGATTGAAAGTGCTCCCGGCCATACATATACTTGCTACACTATCATTGAATAGTAACATCAGGCAGATAAGCACTTCTGTATGAAACAATCGAGCCCTTTCATCGACACATCTCAGAAAAAATGTTAATTATCATGGATCACATAGCACACAACCTTTACGACTTAATCTCTGCTAATGTTTCTCGTGTCAAACGCCATCAATTCTCTCCCACAACCAGTACTGATTTGAAACTTCTCTGACCTCGGTCACTAGCAATGTCCAATTTTGATTTATTCTCTTTCATGTAAACATATGTGAACGGGTCCAGTGCTACAGGTTGACAAGTGAACAAAAAAGGGGTAACGGCACTTTCACAGCAATCAATATCGCTTATTCACGTGCTCAGAAAGGTCTCACCTATCGTTTTCATTGCACGCGTAATTCGTGTTTTTCAAACTTAAGAGATTGAATTCAAATTCTCAAAATATAAGGGTGGAGCGGAACACCTACTCACCTTTCGCTCAAAACGGAATTGAAGAAGAGAGAAGTTGTGCAAATCTTCCGTTCAAGATCCTGTGCGATCCAATAAGAATGGGAAAACGGCCGATCGCAGTCAAGTGTAATGCCCATGACCTATTGTCGTCCTGGATTCTTATTTTTGTCATCGTACGGTTTTAGTGACTCGTCTTTGCTGACACAAGACACTTATTAGGTATGATAAATTCCGGAAACGCTTATTTATCACCAATGGCAACGGAGAGCAAGACAGAGCAGCACAGCACGGCACAGCACACTTTTAAGAAGTATTACGTCATGTAAAAAGGTACACACATAAATACATGATGTGCGATTCTTTTCTGCTTCGGATTAAACATGCCTTCACCACTCTGGTGTGCTCAAGGAAGAATAGGGAAAGTGAAATTTTTTTATATTTTATTTTTTCGCCTCCGCAAGACTATGCTAGCGGTCTTCCTCGTTCTAGATCTTTCTTCATAAAACAAAAAATACAATCTCCCTTCACACAGACGAAGGAGCAAATATCTTATTATTAACCATTGAAGGCTTAACACAGAAACAGAAGAAAAAAAAACATGAATCCCACACAACACAATAGGTCCTTTGGAAAATACAAATATTAGGTAACAATTAGGAACGCCAGCACCGCAAACAATTTAAAAAAAATTACTTACTGTATCCTTAAGAAAGACTGAAACTAAATTTCTAGCTAAAATTTTCGCTTTTCTCCAAGGAAGAAAAGATTTACTTCGTCCGTATCTCTAATAAATGGCACACTACACTTTCCTCTGATTTTCGTTCAACGTTTTCTAGATTTTTTATTCTCTTGTATTTGTTTTTTTTTTTTGTTGTTTTTTAAGTATATTTTTACATTGACAGTTGTTTTCCAAAGATCACTTGTTCGTTCTAATTGAAAAACTGATTATTTTCCTTTTTTTCGCACAGAAACAGGACTGCGATCCACTATGTATTGCTTTTCTTTGGACGTGTGTCAAACCGCTCATGCAAAGTTCTTCCACCGAGTGGGTCAATACCATGCGAAAGAGAAAAACTAGCTGCTCAACACAGGGAAACTGGCCGTGTAGGAAATGTAGAATCCGATGTGAGTTGTTTTGATTGGTCGGTGGCTGGTGGCTTCTATCAGGTGGCTTCTATAGCTGAGTTAAACTTGCGCACTTTTCACTAAATTTCAATTATGAACTGAGCGAAAAATTGCGAACGTGCGACCATTGTGAATGTCGCTGAGTACGATTTTTAGGCGGGAATATTTTCGAATGGTTTATGACAGATGGAGGAAATGTTGATGTACGCGGTGGGAAAGGTCTATTATTTTGACAGTGACGGCTTGCAATATATCATGTACAGGAGTGGAATGGCATTGTGAAGGTATTGATTGTGAACATGGTCTATGATGGTAGAAATTGAAATGCATTTTGACTTTTTCAGTTCAGACAACGAGTTTTCATGCAATTTTTCTTAACATGTTATAAATCTATAAATAGGAAATAAGGTGCATGCTTTAACAACTGAATGGTGACACATAAATAACATCAAGCAAGGAATATTTGTTGCTTTTCCTCCTCCTTCAACGCACAGGAATATTATTTCGCAGGCAAAGCGAAGGAGTCGCAAATTTCTTATATCCATTGCATTGCATTTAAACACTTAAAACACATGATTCACATACCTTTTAATATGATAATTTCACACACAATCAGATTTTTTAATATTTGTTTATCAATACTTGTTGTTTAACCAAATAAATCAGTTTAGCCGACGATGAAAAGGTTGTCAGTTTAATGTGTCTGTATAGTATATCTCTTGCAGCCATGCGCACAATGGGATACCAAACATGTACAATAAGTCCGACATGTAGATGGGGTTTCTTTCAACACTGTATGTTTCATGTTATTCTCTTTATTTTTAAATTCTTTATTAACGAAACCACAGCAACAAACACGTCTGAATAGAAAGCAGAATCGCGGTCAACCAACTTACAATATACAACAAATGAATGCTGAACATACTGGTTGGTGTCTAAGATATCGTACAGATTATACCAGTTGTGTCGAATCAAGTATTCTTACACTTCTCCATCCATTCGTGAGGTAAATACTATCAATCAAGAAATCGATAAAACAGTAATGCTATTTATCCTTGACTGGATATAATATATACATACAAACGTCGAAACATACTGCCAAATAAAAGGTAAGATTTCCCAACTCGCATGCAGCCACATATTATGTATATACCACTTATCGAAGAATCACAGACTCTAACCAAATTATCGGACTAATAAAAAGCAAAAAACCGAAATAATTTGCCGAATATAACTAATGAGATGGTTTTAGTCTATTACCTTACAAAGGTGGGGTAGGGAACGCTTATGCAAAGGCTTTCCTGTCCAAAACAAACTTACCGACTAGCTATGAGTCTGAAACCTGAATGTGTAATAGAGTACATGATTCTGAGCTCATAGCGACCGGTTTTAGAATCCTAGCTACTGTGGTTCCTTTAATACTAGATAAGTAGCTACCTTGCAGCTATGCGAACTTACTTACTTAGATTGTGCTACAGTTCGGGATGCACCTGGGCTTCAACCAACAAACCGGCATGATTTTAAGACAGATGCGAAAGTGCCACATGGCCAGACGGTTGAAGTCCATTTCCACTTGTGTATGACACCTTACGAGGGTGATCCAAAAGTAATGATAATGAAAATAAAACTCGCTGATTATAGTTTAAAAATGATTTATTTTTCTGCACAGTCTCCTAGCAAGTCAATAAGCCTTCAACAGCGGCTAAAACTTCGCTATCGTCTTCAAATTTCTTGCCTCGGATGTGTTCCTTAAGCTCACGAAAGAGGTAGTCATTGGGAGCTAGATTTCACGAATAGGGCGGGTGTTTGAGCAGTTCGAATCCCGTTCTTGAATGGCAACCATCACTGCGGCTTTGTGAACCGGTACGTTTTCTTGGAGAAACAGCAGTTCTGCTCACAGTGTGCCTCATCTTTTTTCTTTAGTGCCCTTCCGCAACCTTCTTCTCACTCCTCCAAATATTCCGCCATAATTATTCCTTCAACGTCCCCAAAAAACGGATGCCATAACCTTTGCCGCTGAACTGGACACTTTGATTTTCTCTGGCGCCGTTGAAGAGGCTCGCTTTCAAGTCACCGAATGTTGTTTGGTTTTAGGATCCAGGTCTCGCCCATGGTCACGAAACTTAACAAAAACGTTTCCTGATCTGCTTGAAACTTCGCGAGATACAATCTTGAATTATTTAATATTCTCGGTGCCCAACGCGCAGAATTTTTTCGTATGTGGTTCGATCGCAAGGTTCCATATGAAATCCCTGTGACCTCAGCTATATACCTGATGGTCAGTCTTCGATCTGCCAATACAACATTTTTGAGTTTTTTTCACATTATCCTCAGTGTGGAACGTGAATGGGCGCCTCTCGCGATGTTCATTTTCAGCGAATTTTCTGCTACTCTGGAATATGGAGGAACAGATTTTCCAATGTTTTCACTAAGTCGCAAGTTCTAATTTCGTTTTTCTCCATTTTGATGTTTTCACTTCAAACGAACGTACCTCCTGGAATTCGTGGTCTCTTTATATTATTTTTATACGCTAACTTATAGGGTTCGCGCAGGCTCAGGAGTTAAGCTCTTATGATGTTTGTCACGCAACCTGGACGGGGTGCAGATGGTTTGTGTCGAAGATGTGCGTTCACTACTCTCCAGGGGTGGTTATCTTAGATAGGATTCGAGAGATTCGACTAAATTTGTCGCGTTGGTTGTAGTTCACAGCAACTTTGTTTTTTTTTGCTTCCATGTCATTAAGGTGTTATATTGGAAATGCACACAAAGAGTATGAATTTTGAAGTGATCTCTCGAGTATACTGCGAGTGCTTTGGTCAGCTTTCTTTTGATCATCTCTCATTCACAACTGATGTTGCTGCACCGTTTTTCCATATAGGAATTGTTCTTGGCTATGGTCAATTTTGAACTACAGACCTTCCGCTCAACATTTGGTGACGATTACCATTGCACCACGACCACCCCCATCTTGGTAGTTATATGAGCAAACAAAAAAATGCGGACTGGAAATAACCGATTATCATTACTTTTGGATCACCCCTCGTATGTGCGGTGCTACTTCGTCCCTCGGGGTTGAAATCGGATATCCTTGAATTAAGAGTTAGAGTTATTCTACGTCTGGTGTCACTACTACTTGTTACTAGTGAACCAAGATAGACGAAATTCTTGACTACTTCAAACCAAACCGTGGTTTCTGGTTTTGCCTTCACTTACTCGGAGCTCGGACCTACTACAGCCGCTTCTGCTTCGATTGTCTCAAACGCTTCATTGATATCTCGTTATGTTCGACCCATCACGTCAACATCATTTGTGTGTGCAAGCAATTGTGCTGATTTGAAATTACTTGATTGGTCAGTGAGCTATCTACTTCTTCTTCTTCTTTTCCTTTTTCCGGCGTTGTTTTGGTCAGAAGTGTAGGACCATAACCTTCCCACTTAACTGCATTTCTACTGGTCCGCTTGTGGGGTCCGCCGGTTTGACCTCAGAAAGTAGCGGCAGGCTTCCCGGTTTGGGATTACTTCATCGCTGAGGCCAATCAAATGCTGGTGTTTTTGCATTTGTTTGCACCAATTGTTTTTCGGCCTGCCTTTGTTTTTTTTTTTTTTTTTTGTGACACGGGCATGCTCAAGATTTTTTTGTTTGATCTTACTCTTACAACACCGGTGATCTCCAGTCGTGTCAACCCACTGATTTGCATGTAAACTTGTGGGGCAGTTTAATGGTGATATATGTGTCCCTAGGCTCACCCTGGTGTTTTCTAAATTGCCTAGATGTGATTTTTGTTTACCTTTGTTTTTAGTCGCCTTTTACGACAAGCGAGAGGTATCGCTGCAGGGATATTCTTAACCCGTCCCTGCACGGAAATCTATCTACTATCTTTCCAAAGATGAAAAAATAGCATACACCGTCTCGTGTGTAACCGTTTCTAACCTCGAGGATCTCGGTTAGATCATTATTCACACTAATGGGGCAGCTTCAGCTCCATTGTCATCCCGCACAGCCTGACGAGTTTAGCATTAAAATATAAGCACTGTGTAGCTTGTGATTATAGATACTGTCATATGCGATGAAAAGGTATGCGTGTCGACCTGGGATTAATGATCCACCAAAGTGTGAATATTTGATCTATCGTGACCTTTGCTGTCCTCAAACGACACTGATTGACGGTTATTAGATTGGTCACGAACGATTTCAGGCGTTCACACAACTCGACAGAAAAGATCCTATGAACGATGCTTAGCAGACTTTCTTATGGACCGATCAGCGATGCTGAGATTCCATTCACCAGACATGGTTACAAATAAATCGGTGCAGGTTTCCAACTAACTCATCTCAAGTTCTTAATCCCGTTCAAATTTTTTTAGACGAAATCCTTTCTTGTCTTCTTTCGGTGCTAATGGTTCGTCCTACCTGACAGCGGTTTTTTGACTGTCATCACAGCCAGCAGAAGTGATCTTTTCATATTCCCGGCACTGACTGTGACTTCACTACAAGTTATTCCTGTTCGTACCCTTAGACCGTCGCTTTATAACCTTGGCATGTTCGTTTTACTTTTATCTGAAATGTGCAATTTCTCTATCCCTTCGACATCACGCTGTCTGTTTTCTATTCAGAAGCGCATGTTTCTCCCTTCTTTTCTGGTCGTAGAAGCCATGAGTTATTACCCGTCGGCCTCGAGTTTTTCATCATGAAACCAAAGGCTCTTTTGTGAGTGATATCTTGGAAGCCAGCGGTCTCTTGGGACTATAAGACTTTCTTAGTGGAAGCAATTTTCTGGACAATTTTCACAATGCCCTTTCTACCAATTACGATGAAAAAGATCAAATATAGCAATATTCACTTACTTCTCACTGGCTAATCTTGTAGTAGAGTCCTTCTAAAGATACGGTGTTAATAGCTTTTCCAAGTCAACTTACTTCACTTTTTGTCTGATACGAGTTCCAATGCGAAAAGCCTAGTGTCATTCTCCATACCTCTATTGAAGACATATTCAAATTAACTTACTACATCATTTAAGAATTAAAGACTTCAACCAACGATTTACATTGGCTTATTAGCCGCTTTCGAACCTTTAATACGCAATAAACATTTCAAGCAGATTCGGACTTGTTTATACTTACATACATATGTACATGCATGTTTACGAACAAGAAATTGGTTAGCATCGCATGGCCCTGTTCCAGTCCGATTGAACCCAATTATCGCTTATAATCGTTCGGATAATCTGACAACTTTGACAGATACGAGTACGAGTATGTCGAAATCGACAAACCAGTAGATCGTGAATGTCGATTTCGAATCCGAAATAATCGTTACATTATCTTCGCAGTGCACATACATACATACATATGTATGCATGTATGAATGCTTTGAAACTCAATTCATGCCACACATGTTGTCTCCAATTCAAAAGAAAAAAAAAAACAGTTTCTACAAATATATTCCGTCCAACCGTTAAGTCTTTTAAATTTCTAAAAGCAAATGACTAAATGACCACACATACGAATCGGCATATTGTATGCATATACACACATACGGATATATAGTATGAGTAAGTATATAGCATACGTTCTGGCATATGTATATACCATTTCCGGTTAAACTGTTGAAAACCCTTGATTGTCAACATTTGTTTGCATAAAATACAAGTTGCCCGAGAGGGACTGGTTAAAACGCGCAACAGATGATCTCAATTCGCCTCGATTCCCTTCAGCTGTTGTTTTCCTTTCATGAATCGTCGTGTTTCTCGCTGCCGCACCTAATTTCACGTTTTAGCCGACGTATACATGAATTGATGAAAGATTATATCGGGCAACACAACGTCGAGCGAGTATTTGCCTTATACCAAAGAGAAGCGAAACAAATCGTCCATAGTGGAATAATACATGTTTGTGTGAATGCGATAGTATATGCTTATATATCTGCACATACACATATGAATTTGTGTATCTTCAGAAATCAAATGGAGTAGATAAATCGTACTTTTCGAATGTTGTTACTACAATTTTAGTTCCACGAAAATAAATGTTACTTTGGAATATTGATGTACTAGAGGCATGATGTAGAGGCATGGGGAGGTATATAACATATATCCATGTATGCAGGTTCGTGCGTACGCACTGACGCATATGTACTCATTTATAACAATCTGTTATCCGGTTACTCGACCTTTTCCGCTTTAAATCTACTACGTTTTCTCTTAAACAGAAGACAGACAGTTAGATAGTGTCACAGGTGATGCTTCCAACCCTGTATCAAGCATTCTCTTAATCTGTACATATATCATCTGAATTGTTCCCCGAATGCATGAAACCAATCCCATCATGCCATTCACTATACCCACCATCAGGTTACATTGTTCGGAAAAAGTATTGAGTCAGTGATTGTTTATTTTTTTTGTTAAGAGGTTATAAGGGGGGACTGCGATCAGAAAGATTGAGTCAAGTAAGCCAATTAACCATTAAGCGAGGATGCCCTCAACCTTCTTCATAATTCTGAGGAATGACTCGTCAGGAGCAGCGGTGACTTCCTCAGGAAACGCGATTTCTCTGACGAGTTACGTTTCTTAATTTGGCAGAAGGAACTGTGTGGTCTGAAATTTGCAATTTCACCACCCTATCAAGATGAAGCCTGCCCTCTGTCTCAAGGAGAGGTAATTTTAGGTAGTTGATAAGTCTGCTGATACCATCTCTATTAAATTTTAATGTACAAGTATTTCTAGAGCCTGTTCAAGGGTTGAATGGTTTTTTCGATTGACGAAGCCTTGGTCTCTATGCCGTTGGAACAGATGTGATTTTTCCCTACTATCTAAAAAGAGTTGAATCTGGATTTGGTAATATCATAGAAAGGTTCGAAAGTGTTCTATGTACATTGTGATCACAGTGAAAGGTGACTTTTAAGGTTAGTAATACATATTGTGTCAAATTTCATGGCATTATCGACATGGCATGGCATATCATTAAGACGATTTAAATGCCTGATTTTACTGATCAAAGTGGTTGCAATAAATTTTGTCTGCGGAATGGAAGACAGTAGGTGACCAGGCTTTGTCATAAGTTCCTTCCCCAAAAGGCAAGGAAAGTGTTGATAACATGTGATCTTCGATCGGCCAAAACCATCCACTGATTCTGTAATCATAAATCATCGATTGACCATTGAAGACCTTGTTGATATGAATCAATTCAAACAATTTTTGAAATTTTGGTCTCAGACTCGTCTTATCTCATTTGGTTCCAAAAGCACTTAATTTCACTGCGACTTCTAAAAGACTGAAAGACTTATAAAAATACTATTTCGGGGCATCATTTCGAGTATATAGAAGATATTCAACCTGAGTCTCTGGGTGAACTTAAGGTCTTTTCGGAAATCGAGTTAAGCAATTGATTCGAGAATTGAATAAGACATTGAGATTAGTGTAGTATTTGTCTGAGCAGCTTTTCTAATTAAAAGGACGACAATTTCGTTGCCATTGATGCCTCTGGGTTGAGAGGCTTCGCTTTGTTTTTCTTTGCTAGGTTATGTAAAACACACCGTGCGGGCATCCTTGACTATTTGGGACCAATGGTTTAAGTGTTATCTATGATGTCAGATTCGAGATTTATAATGGCGCAAGATTTATTTTCCTTTCAGAAAAGTGATGGGGGAATAGCCCTTAATGCAATCACACTTGCCTTAGCTTATAATGATGATCTGGGCCTTCTGGGAGATTGTGAGGAGGTGATAAGAGAAACGCAGAAAGTCTAATAATGACTGAAAAGAAAATAGGTTTAGAAGCAAATAAAGAGAACATCAATTATATGGTCACTGACAGGCTTGGATCGAGCCAACAGTTCAAATATCAGGGAACGATGTTGATTGCCAAGAATGATATAAAAATCAAAATGAATAAAAGGATGCATATGTCAAAATCCATATTTATAGAATAGATGTGAAACTTGGTCTAGTCAGAAGGAGGGACACAGGTTTCAGGTCTTCTGAAACAGGATGGAAGAACAGGTGCATGAAGAAGAGGTACTTTATTCATCCCCAAGCATTATCCGTGTAATAAAATCGGTCATCGATTAAAATGGGCGGGGCACAAAAAAATAATGGACAGTGAATGAATAGTCTAAAGAATGATTAGTGGAAAACACGAGGGAAAATTACCACTAGGAAGCGCGAGTCATAGATGAGAGGACAGTATAAGGATGGACACTAGAAAAGATGGAGAAACATAGACGAAACATAATCATGACATGAAGGCTTGGAGAAGGGAGCAGGAGTAGTTAACAATAATGGTATAATTTTTTTTTTATAGGGTTCGCGCAGGTTCAAAAGTCACGCTTTTATAATGTTTGTCACACAACCTGGTGAAAATGGTTTGTGGCGAAGATGTTGATCTCCGGGGGTGGTTGTCCTAGATAGGATTCGAGAAATTCAACTGAATTTGTCGCGTTGGTTGTAGTTCACAGTAACTTTTTTGGTTCCATGTCATTAAGGTGTATATTGGAAATGCACACACAGAGAATGATGGTACAATCCCAGTACCATATGGGCTTTGCAGTTTGAACCAAAAATACCAGCGCCATCGCTTGATTTCATTCATCGAATCGTTTGTGTATCATCTAAGGCCTTGGTCGTTTTTCAAACAACTCTCCCACAGTTTGGGATCCATTCAATTCCAATTCTAGCATTCCTTGTCCAGCATTCGTACTAGAGTATCCAATACTGTGCTTACCACATGTGCTTTCGTGTCGAGGTGCTTTCCGAGTGAAGAAGTCTTACCACAGTTTTATTTTCTTTTTGTAAGGGCATATGATTGCATGGCGCTTGTTACGCTGCCGAGACATACGATTCTTGCCGGACATTATACTTTGGCGATCTTAGTTTTCTGTTCGGTCTTTTTACACAATACTACAGGGATGAAGCATAGGTGAAGATTGGTGCAACTTTTGCGGAATGCAACCAGAAGATGGACTGATGTTTTAGTCCATAGGTTTCGCCGGCGGCAGGAGCGTAGTGTCTTATTTAATATTTATCAAAAGAATCCATTATTTACACCATAATTGTGACTAGACAAGGATGTAATTTCCTTTCTATAGTGAAAGGTACAAAGCCAGTTTGACGCGACAGTCAGAGATGAAATTGAACGAAGTTTGCATGCCTTTGCAGGCTTTTACTTCAAATAGTTATAGTCGCATGTGCCTGTGACAATGAGCACTAGATCGTCGGCATATCCGATGACTAAGTAGCTAGAGTTGGTTACCATTTGGAGTAGTTCACTGTCACTGAGCTTATTCTTTACACTCATTTGGGAAGATCGACATTCTAATCGCCAGTAGAGTTCAACTTACTATGCGGATGCTTACTGTTTCCTAGTCTTAATATCTTCCATCTTCTTCACATCATGTCATATCAAGAGAATGATTCGTGGCGATATCAAGAAAACCATAAAAATCATATTCCTAAAGAGTCTAGAAAAGATAATCAATTTGATCCGATGTCTAGAAAATGCTGCTTTTTTATGGCTCATAATTGGAGAATAGAATCAAGGACGTCCTCGCACCCTCGATGTCAGAAACAACAAGTTCGTTATGAAAAAAATTATCTCGACGTTGCATACCTTAAGTTAGGAATCTTATTATATTTTTTAATAGCCATACTAATACTTTTCTCGCTCAGTGTATGTGCTTCATCGTACACGTTCATGTATCGTTAAAAAAACGATTCAAAAAAAAAATTCTTTTTCTCTTTTTTCCTCTCCCTATACTCACTACCACTACAAACGTTTTATAATCCATAAAATGTTTTTGAAACTTTCCACGGGAAACCCGAAACACAAATACGCCTTACAAGTAAGTGAATGTGCGGTGAGGTCTCGCTTAGTTTATCTACATGATACTCTGCTTCATTGGCGACGGCCAGGTCGGCTCTTATATCAAAATGCGAACAAGGCAAATGATTATTATGGCTTAGCGTTCGGAAGGCAGGTGGAGAGGACGGTGTCTGGTACTTGGGTACTTTTTTGACGTTCAGAGAAAAAATAAAACGTAGGAAAGGTACAAATCTGTTAATACCTAACCGTTTTTCTTTAGGGTAATTATTGTGAAAGAGGATGTCCGAGTGTCAGGGTGAGAACACAGCTTGGGTCGTTGACGGGTAGTAGGTGTAGGTCTGCTGATAAATGTCTTAAGTGGTTTTTGCTCATGATCGTCCCTTATAGGTAGATAGGTATACTGATTAACAAAGGACATTGTCACATCGTAAAAATCATTCCATAGGTTAGGGAACCGACAAGTTACCCTAGTAAATCACTGGTCTAGGTTTGAAGTACCCCTGTCACTCTTGTCAAGTTTTTGGTTTATAAACTAAATCAAGCAAGTTATTTGGACGGTAACTTACTGCAATACTATTCCTAATGAACCCAACTGTGCTGTTTCTCATCTAGTTGCTAAAAAAAATGTACGAGAAAATGACCGATCGATACAAGTCACGAAGTAGCCTCTATGCTAAATCTATATTTCGTACATCCGACATTCTAACACCATGGCAACATAGCCCAACATTCGTTTAGTAGCAAAGTACTGAGCAGCATTTTCACTAGCGAGCGTAATAGTGTTGACACAAGGCCATCATAAGCCGTACAACTACACGCTCACAAAGTACTGGCAAGCAAGCTAGAGAGTCGTATATTATGTACCCCCCGCCGGTAGCTGAACAACAATGCGTCAAAAAGAGAAATCGATAAACGGGCTTCCTTCCCACTGCTACACACATGTTCATACATATGTGCTCGCATGTATATATGTATATTAGCATATATAGTGACTGTTAACTCGATTTTTCGAACTCGAGGGGTTGTTTGTGATTCCTCTTTCCGCTTAGGTTCAGGTTGTGGCCGCCGCTGTATGTGTTCAGTGAGGGAAAGACTACCTTTGTGTGCCGTAGTGCGGATAGGCTGGGTATTTTTGTAAATAGACTGGTATTTAGTATTGTGGAATGAGATACTTTTCCTCCACTCACATATACACACTTTCTTAGGCATGAAGGGAACTGTAGATGGTGGTGGTGTTTTTTTTGCTTGAAATTTGTTTTTTTGTCGGTTTCCGTAGCTGGGGTCTGCTACGATCTACAACCATTTCGTGTCATGTTTTCAGCATTGCTGTTGACATTTTCTCGTCCGTACTGTGTGTAGGTGTTGTTGTCGCTGTCGGAACGATTATAACTTGAGCTGGGTAGATAGGTAGCTGTTGGCTGACGGTTATCGTCGTGCTTGTATTCAGCATTTTCTTTGTCGTTTCGTGGGATATTTTGGCATTTCTCACGTACTCACGTAGTCGTGGATATTTTCTAAGATCAAATGCCAAAACCATTGTCTGTTGTAGATATTTTGAATTGAATTCAGATTTTGTATGAGGGCCATAAAAAAAATTATAGAAAAATAGCCACCAATGTCAAACGTATATTTTTTAAATCATAAGATTTTCTATAAAACCAAACTATGTATGCTATCGATCAGGTCATAACGTCAACAGCACAACCGTTGCAGTACCTGAAAAACCACCACACCATGGCCGCAGATTGATTTCCTCAAAACGCGAAATGTGACGCTACTACTTTCAAAATCGTATTAACGATTTCGTTACATTGGCAACAAATCACATTTAATCCCTTATCGCAGCGGTGTCCGCATTCAGAAATCAAAACCGACCAACTCTCTATGGTGGGTTGTCATTGTCGTTTGCCTTCTCCACTTGCCACCGTTTCTATTCTACGAAATTCCTTCCCACCTGCTCGCTTGAATTTAAAGACAAAAATCTGAAATTAAAATCACTGTACAGCGCCCCCCACCGAGTATGTGGTATTGTGTATGTTCCTAACCTCAATTACACAGCTGGTAGGTAAAAAGGAACGAAAAGAGATTTCTCCAACCGTAACCAACCGGGTGGGTAGCCGCCTGACTGACGGGTGGTTGTGTCCGATTTTGCTATGCTTGTTTCATTTTCGGTTCATTTCGTTTTGCATTTTTTCTTATTCGTTATTTGCCGATGCCCACCCATCATCAGCGATTGACTGTTGACTGGAGGCGTAAAGATTATTTGTTCGTTGTGTCAATTTCAATTTCTACTGCGATTGGGAACTGGCACTGCTGCCGACGACAGTTGTGACTCCCACAGCAGATGTAGTTTTTTTTTTATTTTTCAAAAATGAAAAATTGGGGTGAAAAAGATTTTTTATTTTCGCTTTTCATTTCGAAAAATCTAGACAAAAGCAAACAGAAACAGAAAAAAAATCACCCCAAAGAAAAATCAACTCAAGTTGATTTCATATTTACTATGTGGAATGAAGTACCTAGTCACGTCGTAGTCTCTACACAAACCACACATACAATCGAATGATGCTATAAATACTTGTAGCCCGCCATCACTGCCCTCACCGTCACGTACATTGCGCACTGGCAATGGTGGTTGAAGCAAAGCCCGTATACGTGTATATGTGTGGGTGGTTAAGCGAAGACTAATCTGAATCTGAACGAGTCGTTCACTCGTTGTCGCCGTTTTTATATTATATGTCAAAATTGCAGCCGAGGCACACGGAAGGACGTCAAATTATCGCTACCCGCGGCCGCTGTTCGCCATAAAGATTCGATTCAATTCGTTGCGATTACGAGTCAAATGTCAGAGAGAGAGAACACTCTGCGTGAAGTTGTATGTTCTTCGTCGTGTGTGCATTTCCCCAAAAGTCAAACAATTGCACTGCGATTTGTCAAAACTTATCGAAAAGTGTGTTGTGTCTTAAGTCTCGAAATGATGATGAAAAACTTTAATTGCAAATTTTTGTATTAAAAACCCCATGAAAAGTGAACATTTATATCGGAAATAACAAAGTAATCGTTGCTAGCTTGAATGTGTTGGAAATTACTATATATTTTTCGTGTACGTATAGGAAGAAACGAACAAAAAAATTTTATATACCGCAGCCAGAGCCAGAACGAGTGGAAATAAAATTATTACTCAACCATTTTTACCATGAAGTCGATAGAGCTGAAAGCAGCAGTATTTTACTTGGCGTTTCAGTTTTCAGTTCGTTTTTAGTTTCACTTGGGAATACAGAAAATTAATTCGGACAGATTGAAGTTGTAAAGAACACGGGATATGTGAGGGAAATATATCAAGTTGTATGAATTGTGTTTGCAAAGAATTGTTGTGAAGTGCATTTTTTGACATTAGACGTTTGACAAGCCAGCAGATATTTTGTATATCACGACACTCAGCGTGTGTGAGAGCGCGCGAGTGAAGGAGAGATTTAGTGTGTTGTTTTGTTGTTTTTTTTCCTTTTGTTTTTTTTTTTTGTTCTTGCCCGTATTTTACAATGCATCGCGACGTTTGCGGGGACGGAAGTGATGGGAAAATGTCACCACTACCATCGACTCCTCCATCACCACCACCATCACCCGAAGTGGCAGTAGCATCATCCGCATCGGCCTCATCGATTGGTGTTAATTTGCGAGTGACCGGACATTGTAGTCAAGGCGGACGAAAGTATATGGAGGATTTTTTCTCCGTGGCATATCATCAATCTGAAAATGCCAAGGATCTTGAATATGCTTTCGTGGGCATCTATGACGGACACGGTGGCAGTGAGGCGGCCACATTTGCCAAGGAGCATCTGATGATGGAAATAATTAATCAAAAGCTGTTTTGGTCCAATAGTGATCAGGATGTGTTGCGAGCAATACGCGAGGGTTATATCGCCACACATTATGCTATGTGGAGGGAGCAAGGTGTGTTTCATTTGTTTAATATAATTTTTTTCCTGAAATATAATACGTTTGTAGTTGTACTTTCGAAGGAATCGAACAGACAGAAAAAAATAATTAGAATTGACAGCCAAGTGTATTAGTTTGCTATCCGCCATTGCTACCAGTGTCAGGGGAGAAGGTTATATATACATATGTACTCGCTGCTTGTCTCCCATATGTATGTGGTATGAGTCAGAGTAGAGCGGTTATATGTGTGTTGGGTTTTTCTGGTTACAGTCAGAGGTTTTTAAACTTTTTTTTTTTCTCTCATATCGATTATAAGTCAAGCGAAGTTTTTTTTTTCTTTCTAAGGAATATGTCAAATGATTGAGGGAATTGTTTAGAGTGGCTTTGGTGGGGATATAGCTGTCAAATAAAAGTAGCTCTGATTACTATATGCCTTATTAACGTTTTGAATGTATTTTTTATTTCAGAAAAATGGCCAAAAACTGCAACAGGATTACCAAGCACAGCTGGCACGACGGCCACAGTTGCTTTTATTCGTCGCGAGAAGATATACATTGGCCATGTGGGGGATTCGGGGATCGTCCTCGGTTATCAGAATCCAGATGAAGGCTTTTGGCGCGCCAAGCAGTTGACCCAGGATCACAAGCCTGAATCGGCTGCGGAGAAGGCCCGAATAACAAATGCTGGTGGAAAAGTTGTTGTTAAAAGTGGCGTTCCGCGGGTGGTATGGAATCGACCGAGAACAGGTATGACACATCAATATTTTCGCCGTCTTCAATTTCTCAAACATTCCCCACTTTTAGGACATAAAGGACCTGTCCGACGGAGTACACCAATAGATGAAATTCCATTTCTGGCCGTGGCTAGAAGTTTGGGCGACCTGTGGAGCTATAACTCGGCGCTAAATGAGTTTGTCGTGAGCCCCGATCCAGATGTAAAGGTGATCAAGATAAATCCTAAAACCTTCCGGTAAATGGGGCACATTCCATATCTATTAACACAATATTTAACCTTTCTTCATATCACTACCAGATGCCTGATATTCGGAACGGACGGTCTATGGAATGTGATCTCCCCCGCTGAAGCAGTAGACACTGTCCGTGAAAAAGAATACATCAATGAACGTATTAGCCGAATGCGCGTTGAGTCTAGCTCCAACTGGTGCAATCCCAGCAAGGGGCTAGTGGAAAAAGCGCTTAGGACATGGGGGGCAAAGAAAATGCGAGCCGACAACACCTCAGTAGTAACCGTCATTCTATATCCCCCGGGCGCAAATCCTACAAAGTACACCTCAACGGACGAAAAAATGGGCTCGTTCGGTCTCGAGTACATGCAAATGAGTGCAGAACTCCATCCACGCGATAACTACGTTCACATCCTATCTCATAGCAACCAGCAAAAAATCCTGCCAAATTCTTACTACGAAACAGAGCATCAACTGTACGATACGGACAGCTTTAATCAATCTCATCAACTGCCACACTACGATACTATCGCGCCGTCCTCTGCCATGCGAATGCACCTACAACAGCAGCAATCGCTACAGGACGGATACATGCCCAGTTATCTTGACCGAGACGACAACGTGTATACGAATAGTTACGAAACCAATTGTGATAATAGGTATTTCTACTACGAAGATCAAACAAGCATCGGTTATATGAATAGTTTTGCGGAATCGTATAACTCACTGTTAACGTCGAGCTTAGAACGGGAGGAAAGTGTGCGTAACAGTGACGTTGCAATAAATTCCAACTGCAACAACGACGATAGTGTAAACTGCAATCCAAATGAGTATCACAGTTATCACAGCCTTCATCACACCGGACTAGCTGGACATGACAAAGTCCAGCATCACTATGCAAACAATGAATACGAAATGGAGCAGCTACTGTACCAAGAACAATGTATGTCGGCGGAGGAGGGTTACTCGCTTACGAAGCTGGAGACCCGCGGAGAGCAACAACTCCGGGGCAATGGCCAAAACACATTAAGCTGCGTGCAAACATTCCAAATATTCGATGCCGCCCAGAGTCTCGTCGCCCACAATACGGCCTACAATCAGTATAACAATATCTCAAGCAGTTATCAGGATGGCTATAGTCCGGCATACCTAAACCAATATGAGAGAGAATCAAATTGTTACGAACCAAATATGGACACATCACTCGTTGACGACTTGTCCGTGCCAAGTGGAACTACAACTTCGTTGTGTATTGAAAGATTAGATACCTTGGATATGGATAGACTGACTGCTGAAGTGGCGGAGGCCGAACACATAAAAGCTCCATTAGAGGTGGTCGAGGGGGAGAAAATAGAAGAGGAGCTCAGGGAGAATCCGGACGAAACGATTCAAATACATGAGATCTCGTCGAGCGTTATAGAAGACGCGCCCGTGTCGCCTTTACCAGAAGTGCGACAGCCTCCGCAACCGCCTGAAGTACTCGTTGAAGAACAACCCATACAACCTGCCATCTGTGAATCGTCGACTATCATCGACTCGACGCCATTTAAAAAACCCTCAATACCAAAGCTGGTACTTTATCCAAACGTGCCAAATGAAAACCATCGAACCTCGCGACGCCCGTCGATGCAACAATATCCGCGGAATTTTGAGAAGCGAATGTTGCGCAGTATGACTGTTGATTACAGCAAACGTACGCTTCGTTCGCGGAATTCGCTATCGAAGGATTTAAAGGCGAAAAGTACGCTGAACACTAATCCCCGAAGGTCAACTGTATTGCAGAGTAAGTTCATCAAAGCAATAACGTCATCGGCAAATGCGGAAAATTCATCTGTGATCAGTAGAAAATGTCTGAATTTAAGATCGCGACAAATAACTACTACGACAGGCCTATGGCCGGCTGTGTCGCCCGCCTCTTCGTCGGCAACATCGTCTACAACGGGTCAGAGACTACAGCGAAATTCAAAGCCAATTTCATTCTATGAAAATTCAAACTCATCCAAAGCCGTGACTACGCCACGTATGAAAGGTAATAATGGCGGGTCATCATCGTCACCACTACTTATACGAGCAGTTGGATCTAGGTTGATCCCAGGGAGCACGCAAATCAATCACAGTCCACAGATAACAGTGTCCTTCGCGAAGAAGACTAGTTTAAAGAATAGCAATTGGAGTTCGGTGAAGACAACGATACAAACGAGAAACCGCGTACAGAAGCGTCTCAATCGATAAAACCAAAATGGAATTGAGGAGCAGCAGTCGAAAATCTCTGCGTCCAGGTAGGGGTGTTAAGTGATATTAAAAGCAGAAAGTCAATTCTCAATAATGACGAGATGTGGTGATAGTACATGGACATTTCAATTGCTTCTGTGTTCTGTCCTGGTTCCAAAACGGAGTGCTCATGTGCAAACTAGTATAACAAAACAGTTTATTTTTAAACCATTACATTTTCATTTCAGTTATTATTTTCAAACAGTACAAAATTAAATATTAAAATAACAAAAAAAAAACAGAAAACGGGACACTTTCGAAATACTTAAATCCTATGTTCCCCTTCTAACGTATTACACTATTTAAACCTTGTAGGACTTTGTACTTTCCGGTTCCGGAAATAACAATAAGTATTATACGATTAATTTAACCTTATTTTTACAATACTGTAGCTATTTAAAGCGGTTAGGTTAAAGTGGATGTCGCGCGTAGGTTTTATGTGACGTAGTTTTCAACGTACATTTACTAATTATAATTAGCGTTAGGTCGGCTATTAAGATTTTATGTTTCAATAAGAAATTTAAGGAATTTTTTTTATTTCAAATGTAAATTTCGTGTAAATTTCTAATTGAATAAACTGGAAATTACATTCATGTTAAAAAATGCAATATTTTAAATAACTAGTTGTGTTGCAATCATTGAAGACTAGGATCGTTCATTTAGTCCCGGTTGCTAATCAACCATCCAATTAACTCTGCTCCTCTTTTGCGAACACGAGTGTTGTGGGCAGTGATTGATATTCAGTATGAAGGATGCCAAATACGCATAGAGACACAAGCATCGATATTTAAGTCTCTGTCAACTCCTACACTTACCTTAACGCGATGGCTCCTGGCTACCCAATACCCCAACAGTAAATCAGGCAGACCCTTTTGTACGGTTGTTCGGGAGAACAAACGGGGAAGACGGATAGTTCAAGCTGTCACCGGGGCTTGACTCTCGCACGACGGCGGAATAATTTCGAAGTTAGAATCAATGGCTTAGTAAAGAAAAAGAAAGTAAAAACAATAACAAAGAAAAAAATTAAATAAAAAATTAAAATAATTTTAAAATTTGACCAACGTACAACGACAGCGAAGACGAACAACCATAGCTGGAGTGATCGCTGACAAATCCCGCAAACAGAGGAAATGCCAGTGATGATTGAAACATTACCATCCTCATCGCCGTTCAGTGTAGCCCTATCGAGCCGGGTCGAGGCCAGAAACCACCAATGAGACGTCCCACTCAAAATGGCCGCTGACGTTTGCCTACAAGCTCGGGCGAGCACGTGGGTACCTCAAGTGCTGTCAAAAGAGCACGTGGGTACCTCAAGTGCTGTCAAAATTTTGTAAACAATCACTCACATTGTTATAATTCCAAGAGTGTGTGTGGCGGGAGTACACTGCGGTAAAATGAAATGAACTCACACGTATTCACGGATAGAAGCTCGTTTGTAACGGGTTTTGTCGCTATGCACCTGAACCTCTGTCAGAATCTCGTCAAAATTTCAGGGTGTCACGGGGGAAGACGTACGAAAGACGCACGTCTCATTCTGGTTTCTGGTCGAGGCATATGACAGAAACAATTCTTCAGTTGTAGCGACAGGAGAAAGTTACAAGTACGACGATCACAACAACAACGGTAAGAGAACTAATAATTGTTGTGCTGTCAGACTGGGGCTTCACAACATCAACAAAGCAGTGTTGATCTTAAGGCGGCATCACAGCGCAGGAAAATAAAAGAAAAATAATTTTTTTTTAAATCAAGTCGCTTATAAGCGAAGCACGAGTGGCGTGACCTACAATAGCTGGTGTTGTCACTCAGCGAGTAAAATGGTGAGAAGAAATAGGTAAGATGAAAATCAATACTCCGACACGGGTTTTAGCCCATACGAGATCTAGTATTACCAGCACCTATACCCTAGGGGACCACGTGACTTCTTCTTTCTTAGATGGCGTTACAGCTCATGAAGAGCCAGAGCCTAGCTTCTCTCATTCACTTATGTTGTGTGCGATTTGTTTTTTTTTTTTTTTTTCAAACAAGTGAACGGGACCTACAGTTTAGTGCCGATTCCGACCCCGAGAGTCGAGAAGCTTTTTCAAGGCAAGTGTACTACGGGGGGTTTTGCCAGTTCCCCGCCGAGGATAGAAGCCGCGTAATGAACATTCGATGGCGTTGGTTTTATCGGGATCCGAACTCGCTCATCGTGCGTCAGAGGCCGACACACTACCCACTGCGCCACGGCTCTCGTGACTACACTCACTCCGATTATGGTATTATCCCGGAAGAGTCTACTCAAGCGTTATAGCTGGACTCGAGGGTCCAAGCCAACAATAGTTAAAGCCCCGACTCGGCTTTTCACCCAAACGGGCTTGGCTTCATGTTACTCTTCATCATTCGCTATCAGTCATAATCCAGACTTCGGTTCTTACCTAGAAGGAGTTCATTGGATACTGCCAACGCGACAGTGTCGATAAGTCGATTAAGTGTCCTGAATTGGTTGTAACTCAGAAGGACAGAGTAGTGTAATCGCTGCGCTGGCATATCTAGTGAGTCTGCGGGTTTCACACCAACTAATTTATGTAACGGAACTGAACCCGCCGGGTATACTCCGGCCCAGAAAGCTCGTTGCAAGTGAACACTATATTCGGGATACTACAAGACATTACGAGCTCTAGATGATAAGGAGCGACACAGGCCGACCTATGCCTTTGTTGTAACATCCCTAACGCGGAAAGTCACCCAGATTATAAACGTCTAAAAGGAAACAAGACTCTCAGCTGCGTGTAGCCTGCAGACATTACCACACGGATGAAAACCTGAGACTTGGCATATTGGGCTAAGCTTAGTCAAGCTTATCACATTTCGATCGATCGCTTCGGAGGGAAAATTACTCGACTGGTATCACTACCTTGTCCAACCAAAGTATGAATGCGGATATAACGGACACGACGAACTCGAGTAAGATGACCAACATTTGACATTGAGAAGCGGTAGTTACGAGAGCTCGTCAGAACCTTGACGATCATATCTCTTTCAAGCTCTCTTACGACCTGATGCAATCCATAGAAGAACAATAGGATGTTCCCAAAGCGCCATCTGAGACACCACTTCACCACGCCTTGATGCGACTACTTGCAAGAAACGTCTGGTTTGGTTACTAGTGCAGACTGCTTTAGAGTTCATCGACGGACGAGAGCTGATCGTGCGTTTCACGAACAGAAACGAGAGCTGCTCGTGCGTTTGACGAACAGAAACGAGAGCTGCTCGTGTGTTTCACGAACAGAAATGAGAAGTGCGAGATCGTGGAAATCGAGTGATGCTATCGCAGAAATTATGTTCGAGGTGTTTCCCAAAGTAGGGGCTATAAAGCCAGCGTGAAAGCCTGGAAGTGGGCTCACGGTTGATGCAGAGCAGGAACCAGAATGATAGCTCCGACTTTAGTATGTCTACTTCCGCGAAACCCATTTGTTTACATTGATGTGCCGGACAGATGTGATCAAATCCGTTACAAACGGCTTTCTATCTGTGAATACGTGTGAGCTCATTTGATTTTGACTCAGTGAGTTCATTTGAATCTATTGAATGTACTCCCGCCACATACTCGGGGAGTTGTAACAATGTTCGTACCCTGGGCTCCCACGTGTTCACTACAGCTTGTAAGCAGACATCAACAACCATTTTAGGGCGGAGGTCTCATTCTGGTTTTTGATGACGAGCATATAAAAAGTTGAGGCTGATGATGGTTAAAATACCATTGTGAGGCAGAACGGACCATTCACACTGGACGCGGAGGAGAGGATACCCTTACCGCCCACCCGGCTTAGATAAAGTTAAGAAAAAACGATATCGATCCAACTTTATGGGAATCAGTTTCCTCAATATCACACATAAGGTATTCTATGCGGTGCTGAATTGAAACCAGTCGGTCTTAAGGCAGAAAAATCCACGATATTCTACGGCAGATCTTGGAGAAGACTCACGAATTAAAAGTCGACACGGGCCATCGTTCTGTAGAAGTAGAAGCCTGTAATATGCTAAGACTGCAAGCCCTGGAAGACACTGAAGAGATCACATGTACAAGATATCAGGCCCTTAGAAACCATATCGGCCGCCTCGGTCGCGATAAAAAAAAAACGACAATTGCAAAGGAAAAAGTTCGTCAAAATTCAGGAAGAATGTAAGGCGAAGAGCACGTGAGCAAGCATGGAAAAACCTGGTCAACATTCCCGTATTTAAAAAGGGTGACCGAACACTTGTGACACTTTACGGATGTGAAGCTTGGTCTTTGACTAATCAAAATAGATTTTTTGTCGAACTCGAGAAACTTTATTCAACCCCAAGCATTGTCGCGGGTTTGAATAATATAGTCGCATAGACAAGCACGATACGTAGAACGAATCGACAGTGGACAAACTATCAAAAGAATAATGAGTGGAAAACCCAAGGAAAGAAAAAAAAAAAACGCCAGTAAGGCCGGACCATTGATGGGAGTATAGTACAAGGAAAGAACATACTTATAACTGAGAATCATCGGCGAAGAGTTGTCGACGATGCTCTGAACTTCCGAAAGTAGCGCAAAACCGGGTCTTGGCCAGAACCTTGTAGTAGTCAAAGATTTTGTATTCATTGGCTTACTAGTGAGAAGCGGCCTGTGTTGAAATCAGACGATGAGCTCTTGCCAACGCTTCTTTCCTTAAGGTCAAGAGGCAATTGCGGATTACGTAACGTCTCGACGTAATTCCTAACAAATCCTTCATCATCCCGATCCTCTATGGCACAGAAGCTTAGACATTATTGAAATTAGCTAAAGAGATTCTTCGGCACTTTTGTGTTTATTGATAGAGAAGAAGATAAAGCGGAGGGCTATACAGATTGTACGGCGACATCAATTTAGTGATGGTTCGGCCTTGTACTGTAAATGGACATCACTGCTCCAGGCCAAAAACACTTTGGCTCCCAACGAGAGGCGACGAAGCAGAAGGCGATATGGAAGGGGATTTCGGTCAACTCGATGTGCGGAATTAATAGAAGCTGGCTAAAATCGGTCTGGCCAGTGAGGCTTATTGGTTGAGGCCAAGGTTCACCCCGAGCTAGGTAGCGCCATCTAAGTATGTAAGTAGTCTGATATTTTAGTATATCGAGAACATGTGTTGGAAATGCGTTAAGGCTCAGCTAAGCTACTCCAACCAACTACTTTATCAGACTTCTCCAGGAAGGTGTTTAATTTTTAGAAGTAATACTTCCATTTCATTCTGACGGGATCAATGACTTGCTTTGAAGATTTAATAGGGTTCGTCTTTTTTAGTAGTGTCACTCTGTGATGAATGTAACATTCGACTATTCACTAAAAAAACCGCTGTACACCGACATATTTTCCAAACGTCACTGGTTGAAGTGACATTTGGCCTTCCATTTCTGACAGCTTCCCCAGGTTTGTTATGAAATATACTTTCAGTAACGAGAAATAAGTAATTGCTTTACATTAATCATAACAGAAATCATAATGTCGAAGATCCTGCAGAGTACAAGGACGTTGGCAAGTCTGAATCTAATTCAATCATCAAATTTCCACACCACCGCGGCATGCAGCGAAATCAGAAAACTCGCACGTCTACGTGTGGTGGACAACAGCGAGATCGGCAAACGGGCGATGGCCGAAGGAAAGCCTCCGAGATGTATTCACGTTTATAACAAGCGCGGTGTGGGCTACATTGGCGACAAAGTGCTTGTCGCAATCAAAGGAGAGATGAAGAAAGGCATTCTCGTCGGGTTGAAGCAAAACCAGAAACCAAAGATACCCAAGTTCGATAGCAACAACTTAGTGCTCATCGATGATAACGGCTCTCCACTGGGCACAAGGATACATGTGCCGATCCCGACGATATTGCGCACCATCCTCAAAGAGAAAACCTTTTCCAAAGGAGCCGATTACACTAAAGTCCTGGCTATTGCCAGTCGTTACTTGTAGAGAAGGACATTGTTAGATTGTGTGTAAGAAAATATATTTCTAGTAAAGAGCACTTGGTGTTATATTGTTGATCTCTTGCCGGGTCCCTGTGGCGATTTCTCGTCGTCGCTCAGTATAGCGCGTTTTCTCTTCTTAACGTGCTCATTGACCATATCCGAAATACGAATGTTTCTATACCTCATTTGCAACCAATTCGTGTACTGAACGGATTAACAATAGATGAACAAGTGGACATGACAATCATTCGTGCAGTACTTACGGCGGTGTTTGTTTTCATTCCCATTTCGAAGAGTTTGTTTTCAACGTCGTCCAGCTTGTGCTCCGGTTTCCCATCGATGTTTGGATTCTTCGAGATGTCGAGGAGGTACCGCACCCTCTGCCTCATAGTTTCGAAAACGATTTTCCCAACAATGTGATTCCTGTCGTAAGGTGTCAGGTACCTGCCGTACTCGTAGAAATACGGATGAAGTTTACCCAATTCGATGTGCGTAGTCTCTGCTTCACAAACCGCCTTATGGACATTCTTGTATATCGTTGGCACATCAACTCTAGATAGGGTGGGAGCAAAAAATGTTTGATTGATGCACCATTACAACAGGCGTACTCACGTGAAATACGGATTGTTTACTTTCAACTCCTTTATGTACCAAAGGGGTAGGTTGACTGTTTTCCCGGGTGTCAGGTCGTCAGTTTCGGCACCAGGATCCAGGAAGCCTTAAAGAAATTAAACGACACCTTGTACGGTTGGCAAGGTATTCCTATTTTTTTCAGCAGCATAGTTACCCATTTGTAGGAGTTTGGTGTTTGTTTTGCATTCCACTTTCTCCTGAGTGACGAATATATCTTCGATCGAGAAGTAATTTGGGAAGTAGCTATGGGAATTCATGGCAGATCCAGCGCGTAAATAATTTTCATTTGAAGATCAAAACGTTAAACACGAATTCGGACAGCATTGTTTTGATTTGGATCTTCTACATATGTGGAACGTAATGGGTGAGTTTGACGTGAAACAGAGTTGCCAATGAGCAGGTTTCTGTTCGTTGGTTGCAAAGTATTTTTATGCAGATATTTGTTTATAAGAAAATATTTGTTAAAACATTAAAATCATTTTATTAAAAATTATTTACCAATAAGAAATGTTAAGAAAATCTCTTGGGCACGTATAAAGAAAGCTTTCCCCGGAAGCTCAAAGTTCGAAGGACTTTAGATAAAGCTCCCACTCTTTTCCTGCCCATAACAATTTTTCATTGGCAGTTGAAAATCGGGAATCAATGTACACGGTTGGGGGTTCAGTTCTCAACCGGATATATAAGAAAACAGAGAGTGTCCAAAGAAAAGTGGGTGTTCATTCATAGTCTTTGCAGTAGGAGAAAATCAAAAGTAACAAAAAAAAAAACAAGAAAAAATTAATAAAGCGATTACATAAAATACTGTCCAAGACAGAAACACAATTTTACTGCTATCACTGAAACACTGAAAGGTATTTGTGAATTCGGAAAAATCAATAAAATCTCCCAAGTAATTTAAAAAAGAAAAAAAAAAAAAAACAAATTCCTGGCCCGAAAGACAGGACAGTGAAAAAGGATAATCTCGCCCACGCACGGCAGCGACCAAAAATCTGTATCCTGTCTCAGTTTTCTTAAAATACACCCGTGCTCGTATCTTGCTCAATATTTAGGTCACCAGTTCATTTTCGGTAGCTCGAATATTGTTATTTTATATCGCACTCGTCGAATATCTCTTCAGGATAGAGGATAAGAAAATTATATAATGTATTGAGGTTTAGCGATGTTTTTCCCGTTCGATTAACTACCAAGAGGCAACAACAACGGGCGAGGATAGCTTTATCGCCAAGTTCCTAAAGGCTGTGCAGTACTCTACCTTGGGAATACCTGTCTTCGTGGTAATTGTAATAAATTTAGTTTTTCGCGTGCATATCCTCCTTAAAAGTAAGCTGCAGTATGACCGGACGTGTCGGTAGTTCGTCTCCCTCTTCGTCTGTAATATGCGAGGAAGTTTTCGACGAAGGATATCAACCATCCAGTGAAGGTAAGGACTTATATTGTAATGATATACCGGTCTATTGGTTCTTCATCGTCCTTGTTTTTATTTATTTATGTTTTTCGAAATTAAATTTGCATTCAAATTAAATTTGTTTGTCCCTTATGTTGCTAACGACTTTCCCGTTCGGTAGATCGATAGTCCACGTACGGGTAGTAGGTACGAAGGGTCATACAAGGCAACAGTTTCATACCATATCTGCCGTCTTTCGGTAGTCGGGTTCAATTTGTTTAATATCCAAAAAGGGCAGCGACGGTTTTGAGTTACACTCCCTGGCTAAGTGTTGATGTGTGCGTGATCCTTTCTAATTATGAAAAACAAGGTTAAAATTGTGTCCTGCTTTTTTGTTTTCATGTGTCGCTGAAATTAAACACTTTATGAATGATTCCCTCACTTCCAATAGACATTTTCTCAAGAGAACCTACATACGTACATATATGCTCGTATCCATGACTAAACGATTGCTTCGTGTAAAAAGGACTTTCAAAGTTCATTGTGCGTTTAAGCATATGGTCTGCTCCATATGTACGTTTTAAAACTCGTGGAAAACTCACGGTTACTTTGCATATTTTAATTAAGCTAAAAAGGAAAGATGAAAAGTAACATATTTCGAGTATACGCGTAGATGTGTACATACACTGGGTCTAAATAAAAAGTGGGTCACACTGTTTAACCAATTAGATTTCCTTTCACTAAACAACTTTTCGCCTTTGAAATTAATTTCGAGCACGGTATTAAATCAACTGAGAGCTATAATGTGTGATTATTTTTCCCTTTGGCTGCTATCGCCTTTGAAGCCTGTTTTTGACTGTTGTGCTCATAAAAACATAAAACTTCATTCCATTTTTCAAAAAGAATTTTGGAATGCACATATGACTGGGTGCGACACAAGTATTTTTGAAAATATTTATATTTTTATGGTAGCAGAAGAATATTTTTGTTTTTTTATGGTTTAAGGCCTGACTATTGTACAGATTCTTAGCTTAGCACGATAGTTGAAGAATAGCGTTTGTGGTGAACTAACTTGTCTTTGAAGCCTAAGAGTGGTTTTTACCAGCCATAAGGTATAATTTATTATTTATTTTATCACATTTACAAATGGATCTCTGGTTACATGATTATTCTCAAAAGTATTTTGCAACGTTAGCTAGAATACTTCTTTTGCTCATCTGAATGAATTTCGCAACAGAAAAATTTCGCGTTTTTCGTGGTGATTCATTTTTTTTTCTTCTAAAAATCGGAAGTGCTCAGTCAAGCCATGTGTCATCAATCGAAAGGAGGTTGAAACGGTCTATATCTGGAGAAAGTGGAGAGTTAGGTAGGAAATCACTTTGTCGGTCTTAACTATATTTTTGGTTGCTTTCCTTTAACGCTGCGCTCAAACGTCTTAATTATGTTCAGTAGTGAGCTTCTGTGATGGTTTTCCCCGGTTGCAAAACTCATAATAGGTATAGCACCTATGGTCTCACCAGGTACACAGCACGAATTTTGATCCATGGATCGATTTTTGGCCATCGATGTCGAAGCATGGCCACAGTTCTCTCATGATTTCTTTCCCTTCGGATTATTATACTGGAACTACTTTTCATCGCTTATAAGAAAATAAAAATTCTCCTGGAATGTCGTATGACACCTTCAACTAAAATTACACCTGCTTTCCTTGCTTCAAAATCGTACCCAAGGCTTTCAAACGATAGGGAATCGCTTCTTAATTTATGGTCAATAAAGGCGTTTAGGAACGCCTCCAATTCTGTGTTTTCAAATTTTTTTTTCCATTCCATGCCCAAATAACTACTTTTGTAGCATTGAAACCATTCGCGACACGTTCTTGCACTTACCGTACATTTCTATAATCATTCGTCCTGGAAAGCAAAACTTCCGTCAAATAAGTCTTATATGGCTCCAAATTCGACGTTTTCAAAAGTCCAAAAATAGTGATAATTAAAATTAAACCATTTTCTACATAGTCTTCTAACAAGTCAATACATTTCCTTAGGATTCCCTTAGAATAAAGTTGTTGTCTTGACCTTCCCAAAATGCCTCAAAAGCGACCATAACTTCGCTATCGTCTTCAAATATTTTGCCCCGGATGTGTTTCTTGAGCCGAGAAAACAGGAAGAAGTTACTCGGAGCTAGATCTGGCCGGGTGTTCGAGCAGTTCGATTCCCGTTTCTCAGTCATCGCAACTGCGACTTTGTGAGCCGGTACGTTGCCTAAGTGAAACAGAAATCCAACTCACAGTTTGCAGTGTCGTCAGTGTCAGAGCAGTCTTATGCAAAAGCTTTCCTGTCAACCAAACTTGCTGAGTAGTTATGAGTCTGAAACTTTACTGTGTTATAGAGTACATGATTCTGAGCTCATGGCGACCGGCTTTAGGACCCTAGCTACTGTGGATCCTGAGATTCAGATAAAAGTTTGCGAAATTCAAGGTGGAAAACCTGGAATTGTAGCCTGGCTCTGGTTATTTCTTCGGCGTCCCAAAAAAGGATGCAATAATCTTTCCCACCGATCTTCCTTCGAGTTTCCTTCGCGTCAGAGGAGGATGCGAGTGAGGAGGCTCGCTTCCAAGTCATCGATTATTGTTTGGTTTCAGAATCGAAATAGTGGATCCAGGTCTCCTCCATGGTCACGAAACACAACAAGAACATTTCCTATTCACCCTCGAAATATCGACTTGTTTTATTCTTTTGCTCGTCGGTATTTAACGCGCAGAGATCTTTTTCATATGCAATTCGTTCCCAAGGATTCTTTAAACGCTGCCATATAAGATCCCTGTGACCTTAGCTATAAGCCTGATGGTAACTCTTTGATCTGCCAACACAACATTACCAACTTTTTTCACGTTGTAGTCTTTCTCGATAATCATCTTTAGTGAATGTTGTATCCATATTAAGCCCCTTGGCTCAGCGTGCTACAGTGGAATATGGAGGAGCAGAGTCCCTAATGTCTTCACCAAGTCGCTGCGTATGTCTTTGCTAGACAGTTTTTTCAAGCAGAGGTACTTGATGACGCTCTAATTTCATTTTTCTCTATTTTGATGTTATCGCTTGATTATCGAAATGATTTTTTTACGCTAACCTAGTGGCACGGAAATACGGGCGGCAAATATTCAAGTATCATTACTTTTTGATCACCCCTCGAACATATCTATAAACATTGTTCGCGCCTCAACTGCAGATTTTTCTATTTGAAAACCAAAAGCAAGGTTCTTCAGTTATCAATATTGAAATTCCTTCATTCCTCTTTTATTCCCTTGCTCTCTAAATTGACTAGAATTTTTTTTGGTAGCTAGGAGATCCCACCTTGAGGATTGCTTCTGTAACTGATTAGACTAGACTATTAGGAGACTATCTCCTAATTGTGATTGGACGATTTTGTCATTGCCAACTCCAAAATTTATTTTCGTTCAGAAGAGACATGTACCCTTATTAGCCGTGAATAACAACAGGACGTGGTTTACGATAGGCCATCATCGATAGTGACTTTTTGCTTGAACACACAGGCTGGACTTGTAGCTCGTAAAAGGCCAGAACGAAGCCTATCTTAATCACATATGTTGTAGGAGAAACGAATCTGTTGTTCTTTGTCGACTCCGATCGGATAACTTCGTATAATTTCGTCAAATATACTGTAGAGCATCTTGTTAGTACCCCGCTGAGAATTTGGGCCCTATATCATGAATGCCAGAGGCCAAATCCTGCCTTCAAAGCCTTATACTCACTAATATAGCGAAAAAGATATTTTTGTACTTTTATAGTGTTATTATTATTATTATTATTTGAACCTTTCCTACAGCCTTCGCTAAGCCTATATGTCATGAGTGTCTGTCTTCCATGCTTCTCTGTTTTGCTCCATCCTTATATTGTTCTCCTATCTACGGCGTGGCCTTCCTAGTGGTATTATTTGCTCTTGGCTCATTATTCTTTTGACTGTTCGTCCACTTTCCATTCGTTCTACGTATCCTGGCCATCTTAGCCTTGATTATGTAATTTTCTCCATTCGCCAGTCTTCGTCCTGTTGTCATCCTTCCTGGTCAGAGCCCAAGTTTCACATCCGGTAATTGTCACTGACATTATTATGTTTTTTTATAAATAAGGATTTAGACATTATGGATAAAAGAGTTGTTTTGGCGTTTCGCTCTTTAACTCATTCATTGTTTCCCTTTAGATAATTTTTTTCAAGAACTTTTGCAAGGATATAAAATATTTTCGATAACCTTATAGCGTCAATGGCCCTTTGACAAGCTATTTCTTTTCTAGAAACTATCGCATAGTGAAAATCTGAAAATTGTGTTCGGTAAACCTTTATGAAATATGGTAATGATGACCAAGTTTTTCAATTCCTCACGAATAGTTTCATTGTTCCGTATAGTTGTGCTAACCCCTTTTAACATATCTAGCATATTGGCTCCGTATTTTTATCTTATAAAGGCGTTCCAGGTGCTTGTTTTGACGAGTCTCTCGGTCGATAGTCTCATGTAAAAATATAAAACAGATATAATATTGGTTACTAGACTTGTGACCTTTATAACATGATGTCAACTAAAGTGTGTAAGCAAGAACTGAAAGAACAATCGATAAAGCAATAAAACGGAATGTTATCCGGTTTTTTATCTTTCATTCTCCATACGGGTACTGGCTCTTGTTGCTTGTAGTAGCACTGCATTGCCACCACCGACATTAGCTTGTTTGCATCTTAAAGGCTTAGTTTATTATGCAAAACGGAACTGAGGGAAAAGAATATGCAAAAATGTGTTGCAGAATTACTTTAACTACGAGTGGACGTTTTTAAAATCAATAAATCACAATTTTCAAATGCATATGCACTGGCAAAACACCATAGCATGTCTTATTCTCGTATGCTTTATTTCGGAGCTCTTAAGGGTGGAGTTTTTGATGCAATTTACTTTAGAGCCCCGCCTTAAAATTCAAAGTTTTCTATTATAAGCTAAACTATAAGAGATTTGACAATGTATGAAGAATTGGAAGAGATAGACTCGATATGCTTAATGTACTATCGAATCTTTTCAGTGACCCTATGTAATTGTGTAATTATAAATAGAAAAAACCAAAAGTGAAATTTTTTATAATCTAAAGTATAAATTCTGAGGTTAGTTCATTTTAGTTAATTTAAAAAAAAAAATTTAGTTATCCTACGCTAAGCTGCTTTCTTCTAATCTTAAATATAGTCAGTTATCGAGTTAATCTAAGCATGATGACACGCCCAGCCTCTGAAAGATCCCCTACCTAACCCTGATCCAGCTTAGTTCTGGAAAGCACTTTTACCCGACAGCCTTGGCAAGGAGTTCGGCACTGATGTGGCTCGGTTAAAGAAAGAATTATATTCAAGCCGAAGACGGGCTGCAGGGTATATTTACGGGTCCACATTGTCAGGCGAGTGTTGCCAAGAACATTTTTAATCATCATGGGTCTTACTAAGGACCCGCAGTATAAGAGTTTTATCCTTCGGTAAAATTACCATCGTAAAACAGGTTCCTTGTCACATCTAGGACTTTCTAGGGCACATGGCTATTGAAATATAGATACTTGTCAAGTCAGATATCAAGACATCCAACCGCGTTTCCAAATGCTAGTGATTGCTCAATGATCACGAATTTCCTTCAAGTGATTTTGGTATTGCCTGAGGCTCCATACAACAGAGACTTTTAGACTTAGAAGTTAACTTTTAACACTGCAAATTGCGTTGATGGCCTCAATTTCTGGACCTGATCTGTATGCTACTAAATCATTTTCTTAAGCTAGTTAGTGGCTGAGAAAATTGATAACATCGCTTGTGTAGATGTTAGACATTCTCAAAGATTCTGCTCAAAGTGATGTCGTATAATAACAAGCTTCTTTCCCAAGTCAGTACATAAATCATGTATTGAAGGTGATTCGGCACACCTAGCCTGGTGATCTTGTGGAAAAGACCTTTTAATCCTTTTCAAAATTCTGACATCCGCCTCGCCACTGTCTACGACACAACAGTGTTACAATTGCTTTGATATTTTTTTTCAATGCATGATTAGCCGCAAAAGAAAAAGGAACCGCGCGAACACGGCGGCTAATTGAAGTCTCCAATTCGAGGAAATACAAGGTGGCACAAAATGAATCACCGTACCGGAAGATGTTATAATTTTTGCAAATGGCATCGTACGTCAATCATATTTGACATTTGTGAACTAGACAGCTGCAGTATAGAAACAGACAAGCAATGGAGCGCTATACTCCGCAAGAGCGTTGACTAATTGTGTCTAGAATATCGCGCTGTGGCTGACGATGTCACGGGCCACGCAATTGGGCATCAACAGACGGACCCTACAGCCAATTTGAGTGAATGACTTACACATGTTCCCGTACAAGTGCAAACAGTGCATCAGTAATGGCCTGCTGACCGTCAGTCGCGTGTGAATTACTGTCAAGCCACCCCTAATCTCACCAACTAAAAGGACGATTTTGTGTCGAAGATCATCATGAGCCACGAGGTGAATTTCCATCACGCGTGAGGAGTGATTGGGCCGTATTTTTTCGAGGACGCCATCAACAATACGGGCACTATTACTGGCGAACACTACGACTTTTTACTGCCGGAATTGTATGAGCGGTGAACATGGTTTCAAAAGGATGGTGAACCGCACACACAGCACGAGCCACAATGGATATTGTGAAGGATGCGTTTCCTGATCGCGTACTCTCCCGTTTTGGCCTTAACCATCCAAGACTTCTTTCTTTGGACCTTCTTGAAGTCGCGGGTCTATGCTAACAAGTCTCAGACAATCACAGCTCTTAAGGAGAATATTCGACAGGAATGCGAACAGTTATCACCGGAAATCTTATGGAAAGTCATGGCCTTTCAGTCGGAGCAATGGTGTCCATTCGCTCTCCAAAACTCAGCCATCACTAAGTCGATGTCGTTGTGCAGTCCGTAGAGTGTTACACAAACAACTGCTCGCAAAATTTCTCTTTCGAATGCTATTCTTATTCTTATAAGACAAAGCCTCTGCGCCGTAGAATAGATTTGTGATCTTTCAAGAATATTGCTCTACTCTACTCTACTACTCATTTGCCCCTTGAGCCCAAGTAAAGAACGATTGGTAAGAATTATTCTGCGTCTGATCTCATCGCTGGTGTCGTTGCCCCTTATCACTAGTGATCCAAGGTAAACAAAATCGTTGACTACTTCAAAGTTATAGCTGACAAGTTGAAGTTCTGACCAAGACGTTAATAATGGGCAATATGGCAATATATATATGGGCAAATAATATCCCCATTTATATTCAGAACCATCTTCTGCTAGAATATTCTCAAATTCTTCATTGACGTTTCACTGTGTTCGTATAATCGGGCCTTTACCATAAACATTTTATTAAGCATTCCCTTGATTTCCTCTCTAAGGTGACGATTATTTTCACATTTGATGAGACAATGAACTATTTAAACAGAGAAGCAAACCTTTTGTAGTGTTGAAAAAATAATTCGGAGCAAGCGTGAACGCACCCAATGTCAGCGATCATTATCGTCGCTTTTCTTCAGTGAACGGACGCAACTCCGTCCGTAGCCTTGAAAAGGAGCCTTCAGATGATACAAAACACCGAGGTCGGGCATTTTGTTTTTGGTGAACACCGTCGAGAGAGCATCATATTGTAAAGTACTAAAACTGCAAAAACCAATAAAGTAGTTGATAAATTGATAAAAGTTATTGAATATTGTAAAGTGCTAACTTTACTGACTTAATAGGCGATTCCTGAAGGTCGAATAGAAATATGGTTAAACAATCATAATTCTATTGGCATGGAGTGAATGGGGTTCCAACTCTAGGAAACACAAGTTCTAGATAGAGAATCCAAAGAAAATTGAAGTATAATGGCCAATAGCGACAGTTAAGCAGTACGGATTAAAGGTAGGCCCATAGTATTGGAGAGGCAGAAAGGGTAAATGTCATTTAGAAATACCATTTCGAGATGAATTTTCAGATGTTCGGGCTGTCGGCAACAATTTATATTATTCATAAGTAGGAGTGTGGAATACATGGTATCAAGTCTTCAAGGGGAGGGAGACGTGCTTGGAATGAAAACAGTTCGATCAACATTCCAATTCCACTAATTGGTTGCATTCATATACAACATTACCGAATTGAAACTTCTGCCAAAACGAGCACTTGTAACGGAAGATCCTTTCCATTCCTCATTTACCCAAACGAAAGACCAGGGAGTGTATATACGAGTATGCTCGGCGGTCAAATGTTTATCATGCATGCTTTGACTCATACCATTGTGTCCATGGGAGCTAAGTTATTACATGGGCTTGTCGGGTAATACCCGTTCATATATGCATGCAGACGTGGGGGAAACTACCCCGCGAAGCATATTATTAAAATATGTAATTCAATCGATGGTAGACTCAGATACATAGTAGATATAATAACATCAACGTTGGCTTCACCGGGAGGTGGTGTATTCCACTGCCAACGTACTCGTATGCATGTATACTTAAGAATAAATGTCGTGATCTCTATTATTTGCTTTTTCCTTCTTCTTTTATTGTAGACATCCATGTATCGCTAAATATATATTCAGCTTATCCAAGGCATTGTATCTTTTTCAGAAATTAATGACTATGCGGTGAAACTTGGCATTGATCCAGTGAAAGAGCCTCATCTGATCCACTTGGCAAAGGAGGGTTTAATGCAGGCATTGCCGCCAGATTGGAAGATTTGGTAATTAAAAATAATATGACGACAAACGTCCCATTTGTTTATTATTATTTTTGAAATTAATTTCTTATTCATTTCGCGGATTTGTCTTCCTTAATTAGTTACTCAGAGGAACAGGACGCACATTATTATTACAACATCAAGACTAAACACTCTCAGTGGGATCATCCATTGGATGCCGTCTATCGTGACTTGGCGGAACAGGCCAGGCAAAAGCAGTTCGCATCAGCAATTACTCCGGTCATCGACAATTCCGATGATGCTTCACAATTAGATTCAGGTATTCGCAGCCTTCAGGGTAACGAAGACATGGATTCAAACAATACAAATGACATGTCTTCACCAGTGAATAACAGCGTTAAGAGTATGCCCAATGGCACTCTTAGTTCCGGGGTAACCAGTGGCTTCAGCGGTGGTGTAAGTCGTTTTCTAGAGACTCGCACCAAAAACTTTCCCATCGGCGCGACCTTTCCCACTATCAAAATGTCACGGTTTGAGGTCACGAAAACCAATCCACAAATTGGCTTGTCCATGAAATTTAACACCAACGACGGGAAGGAGCAAGAGCCACATTGTCCGTTGACGCCTAGCGGTGATGGACCGGAAATTAAAAGAGGTTTCACAATTTCAGGCACCGGAGCCATGTTCCTTAAATCGAATTCGAGGAAAAGCTTGGAGTTGCAAAATCTAACCGAAACCAGGGAACGAAACAATGTCGTGGGTATATTCGCCGAAATTGTCAACACTGGCGTAAAGGGTATACTGAGAGATTCTAGTCTGACCGACATGCGTCGGAAGGCAGATAGTCTAGATAATGACGGCACTGAAGATAAGAAAAGTGTTCGATTCAATTTAGAGGAAGTTAAATCGCGATCGAACTATTCGCCCGAAGAAGAGCCAAGCAGTTCGAGGAGGCTTACACAAAGCCCCGAGGTTTCTGTCATATCAGACGACGAATACAATTGGGATAATAACGAAGATGACGATGACGATGATGACGATGTTGTCGTCGACTTCGATGAACCCGAGAAACATGTGAAGGAAGTGAAAGTCACGCCGGTGATAAAACTTGCTTCTGTGCAATTACTGCGTACTCAGAGCTTTCCTGCCGACGTTCCTGAGAAGGACAGAAGCCGTCTGAGTGACGGTACTCGCTCGTTGAGTGTCGAGAGCCAACCCACGTCTACCATATCCTACTTGGACAAGTTAAAAGAAAACAGCCATGTGAAGCCACTTTACGAAGACACTGACTCGGATTCGAAAGCAAGCTCGGTGAGAAGTTTTGTCAATAAATCCGAACAGGATCTGGAAAGTATCCCATTCGATCTCGACGAATTGGACAAAAAGCATGAGCGTGATGTAGAAGAGCTACAGAACAAGGTTAAGGCGAGCTCAATCATTAAAATGCCACAATTTCCAATCAAGTCTGAGCCGCATCCAAGGCTAAGTGTCGCATCCGAGCAAATCGATAAGGTGGTCGAGGAGGAAATCGAAAAGTATCGTCAACAAAAAGAAACGGATAAAGTGGAGTTGCTTCAAAAGGAGAAGGAACGTTTCGACGAAAAGCTTTTGCATGATATCGAGGAGCTGAAGAAGGAATATGAAAACAAGTTGAAAAGTCTGCGTCACGAACATGACCTGCGGCTCACGTCAGTTAAGCACCAGTTGGAAGAAGATTTCGAGAAGCGTTTGAAAGACTTCCGGGCAGAGATGGAGGAAGACTTGGATGTTAAACGTAAAGCAGTTGTTGATGAGCATAAGGCTCACATGAGTACACTTCAGAAGAATCATTCTGAGATTCTTCACGATCTTGAGCGCGATTTAAAGAGCGAAGAGGAAATCTTAAAAAAAGAGCACGCGACAAAGCTGAATGAAATGCGAGATAAGTTGGCCCACGAAATGGAAGTAGAACGACAGCGAATGCGTGACACCGGTGAAGACCGGCTCTATGAGAAAATACGGTGCGAAAAACGTCTTCTCGAGGATAAGTATCGTTGTCTGAAGGAGAAATACGTCCGACTGAAGACAGATGTTAAGCTTTCGCTAGAGCGACGCAATCGGCGCCGTGAACAGCAAGCTGCTCTCTATCAGCAGAGTATGAACAACACGGCCACAGGGTCGGAAACCGAGAGATCGGTGTCGAATAAACCTTCGATTGGAAATAGTGAGAATCGCAGTCTGTCGTTGTCGACTTCCGGAGTGAAGCCGCCAGTTCCGCCAAAGACCCACTTGCATAACGTTAGGGAGCACCAACTAAGAGAGAAATCCAGTGATCGGCAGCAGTCTCGAAAGCCGGGAATCACATCAAAATACATTAAACATCTCCAGACTCATGATGACACTACCTCCATCAGCCAGTCAGACACAACTATATCAAACAACTACCCCAAAGGTCGGTATTTGCCGACTCCAAGTGCCGGTGACAATGGCAACTCCGACTCGGAGGCTTTTCAAAATAATCAAGAAAACAATAACAACACGCGTGGTGGAAGCAGTCAACGTAAGAAGTTTGTTTCCCGGATGAAGTCTGCATCAACGTCTAGACTCAATTCGGATAATTTTAAAGGCGATCGACCATGTACACCGGTTGAGAATCTCCGTCATCAGTTACAGAAACTTGAAGATCTTGAGGACCAATTCCCCGATAATACTCTCGATGCAACATATCACCTTCGATACCCCTTCTCCGATGTATCGAACGAGCATGCCGGGACCAGCTCGGCCGAGTTGGAATTCTTCAAGCATCGCATTCACTTGGAGAGAGATTCGGTACGGCGCGCCAAGGAATCGCTTCGTACTCAACGGACTAACTTCCGCGTACGTCAAAGGGAGATTAAGCAGCATCATAAGATTAATACAACTCGACATTCGTTGGATCAGCTTATCCAGGAGGAGAAAGAATTGACTGAGATGGAAGTGAATCTGCATCGTACCAGGGCTCTATTGGGTGAAAAGGTTATTCGATTAAGGCATTTGGAGCAATCTCTGCAGAGGATCTATGAGAAGGAGAAACCATTGGACTTTTTGGCTGTGGAAAACAAAGACGATGCGACTCTTAGTGACCTGTCATCGCACTCAAGTTCAGGATTCAGTAGCACTGACTTTGCCAGTGTCGATACGCACAATTTGAATCGACGGAAGGATATGTACCAGGAATCGTCGGAATGCATTCAGAACCTGGCAATTCTAAATGTGGAAATCAAGGAAATATTGGATATCCTCAGCAAGCAACAAGGTCATGGTAAGTACTCGTATCATCGTTATTCCAAGATTCCTTAATACTATTGACTGCCTTCTTGCAGGACAAACAATTCCTATCACTAGCCCACATAATGAGATCAACTGGGCTGGCATCTTCACATCGACTTCTACTACTCCGGCAACGTCGAACGGTGCCCCACTCGTTCATGTGCCACAATCTATCCCAACTCTGGCTGATCGCTTAGAGTCGTATCGACAAATGGCCAGCGGACGTATGGGTGGTGCAATCCTTGCAGCCAACACGATTGTGTCACAAAGTCCCCGGGCTGTTAACTACACAACAAGCCTTGTCGAACGTACTCGCGATCTTCGTAACTGGCTACGTCAGGCTAAAAACGAGCACGAAATACTCATCGAACGAGCGGCTGCCACCACAGCAGTCGCTCCCACAGAATCGACAACCGTACATCCAGGCAGTGGAGGGCATACTCATACGAATCTCTAATTAGAAACGTTATTTTGCTGTTTTACAAAGAAAGCAGCAACTGGCTAGAAGAAGAATTGGAACTGAAATTTGTTGTTTAAAAAGCGCTATTCCAAGGATACGGTGCCAAAGAGTAGACTACAATGTAATATCGCTTTTTAAGCCATTACCGAGATGTTCTTATTAACGGCTGCACAGTCGACTGAGGGGGGGGAATTCATTTTTCAGGAATTAGAGGAAATTTATAAAATGTATGGAAGCCAAGCAGTCTCCATTTTGTTGTTATAAAATGGTTCGATCTGCATGTTCGTCTTGAGGGAATCTGGAGAATTTAATTTATCATTTAAACTCGACCAGGACACCTCTCAGTCGCAGTGAAGATAGGAAGATTATATTGCTATTTTCAAAAACGTCTTTCCGATGTGGCCAATTTCAAAAAAACTCCCTTTTTCATGTGAAACAACTAACAACCAACAATCAAAATACATTTAATAATACAATTATCAAATAGAGTAAAAGGATGTGGTTTAAAGTGGGTTCTACGAAGGACCCAGGTGAACGAGATCATTTTGGGTAATCCGATCGAATATTATATATTAAATAAGAACGTAAAAACGTGCAGATACAATATACATACTCGCATTCGTAAAGAAAAAAAAATCTTTTCATCATGAAGTGGATAGTACCATCATCTCTCCTTCATGCACCACACAACCTGGCGTTTTTGTTATAAACCGGATTATGGCAAAATTAGATTTTAAAAATATTTTAAATATGTTCAGTTGTGATATAGATATTTAGAGTTGTTTTTAGACACATTTTTACTGTATATAGTTATCGATAGAGGGATATTATATTTTCTAAAAAAAATAAATACAACCATCTTTTCTATAAATTTCCAGTCGATTACGAACAAATATATAACTTACGATACCTAAGCGTATTTCTAAGGCATATAAGTACTATATCCGCGGTACGTTTTCTTTGAATATCTGTTACCTGTTATAACGAATTTAGTTACACTTAAAGGTTATAAATCCAAATTCATAGAAACCCATCCCCTGTTATGTGATTGTCTTAAGCCGTCCCGAATCAAATCCTTTCTCGAATTTTATATATATATAAACGTATATGTGATACTTCCAGAACAAATGATATGTTTATAATTATTTGCTTGCCTTATTTCGTTTCTTTAATGATTGTACCTTGTAAGAAAACGAAAAAACTAATCCTTTGCCTGAGATCATGTTTGTTTTTTTTCTATATATTCTAGCCTTACTACCGCGATCTCTTCTATTTTATCAGACCTTCTTTAAAATTAGGACAAACTACCTTAAATCATATAAAGATATTGATATCCATATTGAATACATGCAAAGCAAAATAAAAAAAAAAATAAAAAAAAAGTTATGTAATAACGACCCGATGTAGTCAGGAAACAAAAAAGTTTCATTGAAATTAAATTATTAAAAATACATTAAATGTTGATATCGATTCAATGTTGAGAAAAATATTTTTAAGATGTTTATTTGAATTCGATTGGGACTTGTATTGAGTGGGTATGAGATTGAATGCTATGTGACTAAAGGCAGGTTCCGGAACTAAGTCGTAAGAAGTCTTTGATTTAGCTTTATTAACTACAATAAAAAATAAACAAATGATATTCGTAGGTAATTGTTGTTTTATTCAGTGATTGGACCGATACATTCTTATACAAGGCAACGAGGAAACGCTTCGAAGGACAATGACAGAAGTCGCTTATCAGTCTTGTTTAAATCTCTAAGGTATTCATACGGGTGAACAACCCAGCAATTACTTAATTAGACATGTCCAACGCCCAAGCAATAACGAATGACTTACTACTTATCCATGAACTAGGTCAAGGCTTTTAATACCTTTCACGACACATTGATATATCGCCCCTAATATACCACGTCGTATTACCGCTATTTTTAGCTCGTTTTATGACCATATTGCATCATGTCCCGGATAATTAATTTATAATTCGTTCTTGGCCGTCGATAGTCCTTAACCTCGAGGAACTTGGACATACGAGTTTCTATTGGGGCCTTGAATAATTTTTTTTGTGAGAGTAAATGTAAAGTAAGTTTTTCCTATTGCTTCCTATACTTTCTGCCATCTTTATATAAATTTTACGTCTCTTAAGGCTATCCAAGGATCGACTTATTCTTTGGCATATTTATGGGAATAGAAGTGCTGCTAAGCCAGGCCACATGCTATCGAACGGAGGAGGTGATTATCGGAAGCGGCAATGGGGCCTGGGCAGGACTTCCTATTTATGCGCTCCCAAATAGGTTTGGACCGATTTTGCAGCATGTGGTCGAGCGTTGTCTTGTAGCAAAATCACCCCATCGTGTTTCTTTCTCCAATATTCTACTCAAACACATCAATCACAGTCGATAGCGATCTACTGCTGTTCGGTTTAACCCTTGTGTGAGTGGCAACAAAAAATTACAGTTAAGAGTGCTGTGGTACCCAGGTACAAATATCTGGGGGCACGGCAGTGCCCCCGCCAAGTCGAGCAAAAAAGCGGCACGGCCGTACCATCCTTTTCTCGAAGCAGTTCGGGCCATTTTCGACCCCCTATAACTTCGTTGTGGATAAAACTAGAAGCCTGAATTTTCAGTAACCAAGCAGGCATCGCATAGACACGGTATATTTCAAATTTCATTAAATTTGAACCAGTAGTTTAAGAATTATAACTAGTCAAAGTTTCTTAATTCTGTCACTCACTCACTCACTCACTCACTCACTGACCGATCATCAAAACTCTAGGGCACTTCTAGCAGACATAGAAGCTTGAAATTTAGAATACAATTAGTGTTTAGTGTATAAATCAAGGAAAAACTAAAATATTTTGCAATTTTGGTCCAGTTTTCTAGATACACCAAATATTATTACTAATAGGATAGTGTCTGCATGTATCCTTTTTCAATTTATCTAGATGGCGATTAACTCCTAAAAATATGCAATGCAACCCAATCAATGGGCGGTTGGGGAATTGGGTTTAGTGGTCAATGTGGTTCATGTATTTGACGGAATATAAAATAAATATCTTTATTATGTACATATATTTCATAACCATTTGATGAACTTATAATTAAATCAATTTTAAAACAAATTGTATGTTCGGTGTCAGAGTTGGAGACTACTAACTTGTACAGTTTCGCTCAAAATTACGATATTGTTAAAACACGCCCAGTCTCCTCTAAAGTCGAGTGCTACGAGATAAATGACGGTAAAAAGTTCCTGAAAAGAAGAGATAACCCATATTTGATCAATCACTATTTCTACGTCGGAGAACAAGTACCAGAGAAATATTTCTTCTCTTTACTTCTTTTATTCAAGCCATGGCGTTCCTTAGATGAACTCAAAATGGGGTGTGATACTTACACGGAGGCCTTTAATTTGGCGAAAGAAGATTTAAAAGAAGGAGTCGATTATGGTAATTCAATGATAGAGTCAAGATATAAGATACAAAAAGCATGTGAAATGATAGAATCTAAAGTTGCTGAGATAAACGAAGAAAGGGAAATTATTGATGATGACGATGGTCCTGAAAACTCTTTAGACTTTGAAGCTGTGGAAGCTGCAAACGCAATGGATGACTTTCACAGAATCAATCTGGTAGAAGAAGAGCAGACTGATCTTCAAAGTATGATCGCAAAACTTAATGGCGATCAAAAAAGAGTCTTCGATATGATCACACATAAAATGGGCACAACTGATAATAACGCTGACGTTTTACGCTGTTTTGTGAGTGGAACTGGTGGCACTGGAAAGAGCTTTTTAATAAAAACTCTGAAAGTTTGGGTTAAGATGTATTTAAACAAAAAAGTGGCAGTTAGTGATCCAACAGGCATAGCTGCATTCAATGTGAATGGATTGACTATACACAGACTATTGCAGCTGCCTGTGGAACACAAGCAAACACCGAGGTACAAGCCACTTTCCGATGAAGTGCTCCAAGTTCTGAGATCAGATTTGAAAGAAGTAGTGTTGTTTATCATAGACGAAGTGTCGATGATATCCAATGTTACTTTAACATACATATATTCATTTATGCTTGTCTGAGATATTTGACACAAGCGATGATCAGAATGGGTGGTTTGGAAAAAAACATCTTGTACTTTTCGGGGATCTTTTACAGCTTCCGCCGGTAAGAGAAAAGTCACCTTTTGAAAAACTCTCAACTGCTGAAACTAACAAGTTGTTAGGTTCCCTCAGTATGCCGAATCTGTGGATTGAACTGTTCGTATACGATGAACTTACTATTAACATGCGACAGCTCAATGATTCTAACTTTGTTGAAATGTTAAATAGAATAAGATTAGGTGTGACTACACAAAAAGACCGCGACTTACTCTCGACTAGATTAATAACTCTAAAAACCAATTCAAATGAAAACAGATTGATTGAAATAATTGAACACCTCTCGAAACTTCCTGATGATACCGTTTGCTTATTACCTACAAAAAACATGTGTCAACAATTAAATACTGCAATGCTTAGATCTCTCCCACATCCCGAAATAAAACTTACAGCTGTAGATAGCATAGATTGCCCCAGATACCTAACAAAAAGAGCTCGTGAATGAATAAAAAATTATGAAGACGATGCTTCTATGACTGCGGGCCTAGAAGAGAACATAATTATTAAAATAGGAGCAAGAGTCATGTTAAGGTGAAATATTGACGTGAGTCTTGGTTTAGTTAATGGTTCTATCGGTATAGTGCAAAGAGTAAAGGCTGATCCGGAAAATACAAAAATAATTAAGAAAATATACATTACATTTGATAAAGAACAGGTTTACGAGCTTGGTCCGGTCAAAACTAAATTTGAAATTATTAATAGAGCTTATGTTCATCGCGAACAGTTTCCTATATGTATAGCCTATGCTATAACTATACACAAAAGTCAGGGCCTAAGTCTAAATAATGCGCTGATGGATATCGGTTCTGCAGTATTCACACCCGGTCAAGCTTACGTGGCACTTTCGAGAGTTACAAGTCTGGGCGGCTTACATCTAATTAATGTCGACTTTGGAAATATTAAAGCGCAGGAATCCTCAATTTGTGAATACGATAGATTAAGAAGCATTTACCGTCCAGACTTGACAAAAATTGTAACATCAAAGCCTCCGAGAAAAACCCATAGATACAGGGAGTGGGCTTTGAGAAAAACTGCAGCTGAAGCTCAAGAAGTAGTACCGGAAAAGAAAAAGAGGAAGACAACCTACAAAAATAAGAAAAGCTCATAAGACACAGAGTGGGCTTTAAGAAAATCTGTTGTTGGTATTCAAAAAGTAGAAGGTACCGGAAAGGAAGAAAAGTAGGACTATCTACAAAAAGAAATGAGATGCCATCAAAAACATAACTTGTAAAAAAAACCAAGTCTCGCAACTCAGTTCTTCTACCGTAAAAAGTTGTGAGATCTATGTAATACCAAGTCGGTTAATTTATTCAGCCCCTACTTAAGGGACCTTCTGTCTTAAGTTATTATGTAATTAGCTAACCTAACAACATCTTATAGTGACCATATTACAATAATATTAAAAATCTTTTATGTTTTAAATAAATAGATTGACTTGGCAATCGCACTAAACAATCTAATTTAATATAATATGTATTACTTGTGAGATGCATGCGATGGACAAGTCAATCTATTTATTTAAAACATAAAAGATTTTTAATATTAATATGGTCACTATAAGATGTTGTTAGATTAGCTAATTACGTAATAACTTAAGACAGAAGGTCCCTTAAGTAGGGGCTGAATAAATTAACCGACTTGGTATTACATAGATCTCACAACTTTTTACGGTAGAAGAACTGAGTTGCGAGACTTGGTTTTTTTTACAAGTTATGTTTTTGATGGCTATTATATTTTGTATGGTAATTGTATGTTAATGTGTGAATTATACAGTGTGTACCACGAGCAGTGTGCCAAAAAGCTAGAGCGTGTAGGTCTGGTCAAGACAAGAAAAAAATCGTATGGGAGGGGGGGTCTATTCTCCCACGTTTAGCCGGGAGGGGCAATTTTCTAAAAAATGTACTTAATTTGGAAAAAAAATGATTAAAAATCACCAGTTACATCCACAATGCCGTGATATACTTTTTTGTAAAGCCAGAAACCTCTTCTTTCATCTTGTTTTTAAACGAAGCTGTTTTAAGGAATAATTTTTGAGAAATTAATTTTCAAACTCAAAATTTTGAAAAAAAAATGAAAAAAAAAAATTTCGAACTATTTTTTTTCAAAATTGTATGTAACAAAGTTTTTATTTTTTTCAAAAATTAAATTCTCTTATTAGTTTTTAGTTAAAAACAGAAAACCGGATGCAAAAATGTCTTGTAGTTTTTGAGTAATTAAATAAAAACCCGAACCATTTTTTTCTAAGAAAAAACCTTTTTGGTTTTAACGCGTCTGCACTATAAAGCAATAGTGATGTAGACTACTTGGTCAAATGTCGCAGCAACTATAGATTAGCAGCGACGCAGGCGAGGCATTTTGTTAAATTTTGGCAGTGCTGATCGCATACTGGCTTTATGCACCACATTCATTCCTTGCGTGTTTTGCGCTTACGACCTGAAACGCAAAGATGGCAAGTACCTTTGCAGACAAGGCGTCCGTCTGCTCCGCGTTCTGGTGGAGGTAAATCCGAGCGCTAACTGGATACAATGCGACGCGACGTGGAGAAGTTAGCCATCACTCTCGGAATTTTCGACCGCTCTTCTATACTTGGCAGCATGAGTTGCTTAGCCATGTTGGTGAGAAACAACCTCCGTTTACTGGTCGCAGTGATGTCCGGGTTGTTGAAAGAATACACGACATAGGCTGCTAGACCGCAGACATCGAGCAAATTGTAGAACATGGCGCGCGGCCACCGTTTGGTTCTGCGTTTTGTCGTGTAAAATTCAGTCATTTTGTCTATCATGTCTACTCCGCTCTTTGTGCTGTTATAGTAGAGTATCATCTCTGGCTTGTACTTATTTTGTTCATCGGCGATAGAGTTATCTAGATGCATAGACGATAAGACAATCACAGCCTTATTTCTTCTCGGTACATTGATACCATACTATATTTCGATTCATGGAAGCCAAACACGCTCGAAAACTCTTCACGGTCCTTGTGCTTTTTCATTTGTGGCGGAATGAACGTTTTATTTTGGCGAACGGTGACAAGCAAAGTTAAATTTTTAGCGAGAAGGTATTTTGCAAGGTCCAAGCTAGTGAAAAAGTTGTCGGTGATTACATTTCGGCCTGATCCCTCGTACCTTCGCATCAACCGCTTAACTACCGCTTCTCCAACGTTTGTCTGGCGTGCTGCACCTGCCTCCTTTCCAGTATAGATTTCGCCACGCAATGGATAATAATTTGACGCATCGCAGGCCCACCAAACCTTTATGCCATATTTGGCTGGTTTTGAGGGTATGTACTGCGTAAACTTAGAACGGCCTCTGTACGGAAACAGCTGTTCATCGATAGTGATGCCTGTCGGTGGCCTGTAGTTTCTATGCAGCTGTTCGTTCATTAAGTTCCAAAGATCAGTAATTGGGGCGGCCTTGTCAGTAGACATTCGATCAGCTCTAGTGTGCATATTATCGAAACGTATAAAGCGCGTAATTGCTGAATATCGGCAAAGAGACGTGCACACCGGCCATAAAGAGGACGCCCAAGTACACTTGCAATTCTGGAACAGTGAGGGGTTTCCATACATGGCTTATTCAAATTATTGGAAATGAACGATGCATACACACTAAAAGCTTTTCGATTAGTTTCTGCTACCACAATATCTGCCATAACAGGAGTGAAAAATGCCATGAAAATACCAGCTTCAGCTTTCATCTCCAAACCAGCAATAGGCCTATTGCTTTGTCGAATGATGTTATGGGCAGATGTCCGAACACTCGTATTTGGTCGTACTGTGCTCCACTGCGTTATTCCATCTTTGCCAGTCATGATTTCCCCTACAGTGGGCAACTCTCCGGCCACATTCGTGTTTATATCATAAATAAATACATATTCGTAAAATCTACCTACATATGTATGTACCTACTCTTCAAGCTATTTTTTGTATGCTTCGACTTAAGTCGTTTTCGACTTACGCGGTTTTCTCCGGAACGAATTAGCGACGTAAGTCGAGGTATTCCTGTATATGGAGGAGCATGTCAACAAAAAAATTCTATAGAAGAAACATATGACTCGATTTTCGATCTGAATAACGCATTTAACATAGAAAGGTTTTTTAGGAAGGTACTGAAAATACTGACAAAGTGGCTGTGGTCGAACACTTTTTTTTTGTAAAATTATGTTGCGAAAGTACCCAGGTACCTTGGCACCTACACAAGGGTTAAGCAGCTCATAATAAACTACTCTGGAACAGAACCTACCAACCATGGATATATACCTTTGCCGATGATGCATAGCCTTACGCTGAGGGTATCCACTTTTCCCATTATATGATTCAAAACAAGATGGGATCAGCGCGCCGGAAGACAAGCTACAATACCAGGTCTTCTACCTTGAATTTTGCAAACTTTTACCTGGATCTGTCCCAACGGACAAACAGGAAAGTCTTTGCATAATTCCTCCTCACCCCAGCTTTGCAAGGTAGAAGGCTAAAACGTACACGCATTTTTGTTTCATTTTTATAATTCACATTCCCTTCACCGGCAAGTTTTGTTTAATATATGGGCACGGACAGAGGGAAAGACGGACAGACAGATATATGATATATGCGTACAGACGTACAGACAGGAAAGCCTTTGCATGAGCATTCCCTGCTCCAGCTATACAAGGTAGGAGACTAAAATCTTTCTTTTTCTGCCGTTGAATCAGCAGATCGTGAAAAAGACGTCTCCCGGTTTCAACTTGTACGACATCCAATTTCCTTGATTCTGAATTCTTCCTTATGCTTGCTAACATTGCAAAATTGTTTTGTCATCTACTTGTAATGATTTTGCAAGTTCAGCTAGAGTCTTCAACCTTTTTTGGTGTGGCAAAATGTCTTTTATCTTCAACACCAAAATTTCATTATTTTCGAGGCACCGAAAGCAATCTATGCATATCGTTTCCGACAGAGCATCTTATAAGTTTAAAGAATTATGGGTTTTTCAACTACAGATTACACTTCGGAAACACTGAAGTTTAAAGCTTGCTACAGTACTTCTTTCTGATGCTTTATTTTTATTATGATCATGATTACCGGTCTCTTCACTTCGAAATTCAAATTCTGTGTGTACATTGCCAATATAACACCTTAATAACATGGCAATAAAAAAAGTTACTGTGAACTACAACCAAGGCGATAAATTCAGTCGAATCTCTTGAATCATATCTAGGACAACCACCCCCGAAGAATAGTGAACGAACATCTTAAACGAGCGAACGCTATAAAAAAAAATTGGAGTTAGGAAGTGCAGAGCTCGTTGACAACCTTTGGCTGTTCTGTTTAACCTTTCCTAGGCCCATCCTCAAAATATCTTCCCATCTACGGCGCGGCCTTCCAAGCGATCTTTTTTCCCTAGGGGGTTTCCACTCATCATTTGTTTGAATATTCGTCCACTGTCCATTCGTTTTACGTGTCCTATCCATCTTAGTCTTCGCGATTTTATTATTCGCAATGCTTGGGGCTGAATAGAGTTCCTCGAGTTCTTGATTCTGTAGTTTTCTTCGTTCGCCTGTTTCTTCGACCTGTTCTCTATCATAGATTCTTCTTAAGAACAGGTTTTCAAAGACCCCAAGAGCAGCTTTCACATCCGTAAAGTGTCGTTGGCATTATTATGGTTCCAAGAATCCCGTTCCAAGGTTGTGGGTATCCACACCGCCACAAACGAAGGTATACTCGTCCTTAACGGTTGTTCTGTTTGAAAGTCTAACTTCTTGTACCGCTGCGATGTCCTATTTATACTTACTAATTTCATTGAGTTCTGTTTGGAAAGCACTCAGTCTCTACAAACTGCGTTCAAGGAGCCTGTCCTTAATTTTTGTAAGTTCATTTTCATGGATGCCCCCCCTTGGATATTTCCCTCCCAACGATCCGATGGGGGGACTAGTTTAGCTCCGGAATAGTTTACCCAAGGAAGACCAGCCTAATGTAACACCCAGGTGGGTCAACGATGATTTTTGATGTTGTTTGAGTATGGTGTTGTTACGTTCTATTGTTGTAATGAAGTGAGTGTGTGCAGTGCAGATCCATCAGTCTGCCCCTACCTTTTTTTTTTATAGGGTTCGCGTAGGTTCAAGAGTTACGCTCTTATGATGTTTGTCACACAAACTGAACGGGGTGCAGATGGTTTGTGTCGAAGATGTTCGTTCACTATTCTACGGGGGTTGTTGTCCTAGAAAGGATTCGAGAGATTCGACTGAATTTATCGCGTTGGTTGTAGTTAACAGTAACTTTTTTTATTGCCATGTTATTAAGGTTTTGGGTATTGGAAATGCACACACAGAGTGTGAATTTTGAAGTGAACTTATACTGCCAGTGTTATGCCTTCGTCTTTTGATCATCTCTCACTCACAACTGATGTTGTTTTTCCGTATAGGAATTTTAGACAGCTATTCCACGTGCCCAGATGGTTGAGGTCCATTTCTACTTGTGTGCGACACGTGATATGCGGTTATGCTCTTCTACTTCGTCCCTTGAGGTCAGAATAGAAAACCTCTCGAGCCGGGGTAGCAGACTCCGTTTATTCTATATGTTCGATTCGTAAGCTAAGCTGCATAACCCATACAGTTGTTGACTGTAACTTAACTTCTCTCTGGGTTAAAACGAACGACACCAAAGATTGACTTCCTTTAGAATCAAAAGGCTCTAATTCCCTATTCTTTTAGAGAAACAGCGGTTGGCAAGAGTTATCCTCTACGCTGGTATTGTTGTCAAATGTTTCTAGTAAGCCAAGGTAAAAGCAATCTTTGGCTACTTCAAATTTATAGCTGGTAAAGGTGATGTTAAATGTTAAAATGAGCTAGGTATAGTTCGTGAATAAAGATTCTGTCATATGAGCCTTTAAAGTCGATGAAAAAGTGTATGTGTCGATCTGAAGATCAGCAGAAGTCTGATTGTGAGTATTTGATCTATCTAGGCCTGTCTCGTCCTGCAACCACACTGGTAAGAGTTCATCAGATTGTTCAGGGACGGTCTCAGGCGTTCACATAGCGTCGCAGAGAAGATCTTATAAGAGCCCAATTCGGCTATGTACTCAGCCAGATGGATCAATATTTCTACCTTAACCTCGTCTAGGTAGGGCGGGCTCTCCCTTGTCAAAGTCTATTGTTTTTTTTTCGCTTGTTATGGTGTTTGTCATACAACTTGAACGAGGTGCAGATGATTTGTGTCGAAGATCCTCCCTCCGGGGGTGATTGTCCCAGATAGGATTCGAGAGATTCGACCGAATTTTTCGCGTTGGTTGTAGTTCACAGTAACTTTTTTTATTTCATGTCATTAAGGTGTTATATTGGAAATGCGCACACATAGTGTGAGTTTTAAAGTCATTTTATACTGCGGGCGTTATGCTTCGTCAGTATTTTTTTTATCTTCTCTCATTCACAACCGATGTTGCACAGGTTTTCCGTATAGGAATTGTTCTTGGCTATGGAAGACTTGAATTACAGACCTTCGGCTCAACAGTCGGTGATGATTACATTGCACCACGACCACCTACTTAGGATTGTACATTGTACAATTTGCTTGACAGCGATATTTTGCAGTTGTCGAGATTAAAACCCCTTACCGTCGGCGTTGGAACCCTGGAACCTTAATGATCTCTCCGCAAATGCCCTGAACTTGTATATTAAATAACTAGGCTTACAGGTGATTGTAGCTTCCTTCCATTTGCAAGTGACTCTATTTCGTGGCAGCTCCGCTGCTAAAAGATGGACTCACCTCATCGATTTACTACAAGCGTCCCCTTCGCTCGTATTCTTACACATCTGGCTGCTACGACAAGGGGTACTTATGCTTGCCGCAATTATAAATTACAGGAGATGTGGACAATTGACTGATTTGAAAGCAAGCTGGTATAGTTAGGAAATCATCTTCCAAAATTGATTGACATAGTTACCGAACTTGTTGAATCGATTAGACTACTAGTAGTTAAAAAAACACATTTCGTTCACTGCATATTCCAGACCACCATTGAGAGTGACAATAAGGCACTATACCCTTAACGTATTTTGCCACTTCCCATATTCCCTATTTTGATTTACAATTCACTATGCAGCCCCAGTTCGAGGTCCATTTTATGAGCGAAGCAGTGAATCTCACGACCGCTACCAATTGAAAAAATTAATCAAACCATGAGTCTAGCACCTTATTCTACTCCATATTCACGAAATAACGCTGCACTTGATTTCTTTACGTAATTTTATCTTTTTTTATTATAAAATCAATTCTGCATGGTTTGCTAAAAACTGTTTACTTGGAAATCACTATAGGTCCAGCATCCTTGCGAACTTCTCTTTGTTTCGCCACGATTTGATGGGCAATACGATCCAAGTCGCGTTGTCCGATAGAAGTCAGTTTACGACCACCATCCGGGTGCTTCTCAATCCATCGAGCCTGTTCCAAAACCTGGAGAGCCTTACGGGCACAACCATCGGCAGAACGACAGAAATGCGATGGATGAACACCGTTGCGTTTACGGCCACCATAGATCTTTGTTATTGATCCAACACCGGCTGGACTACGGTGATACAAGTGGCGGAGGATTGATGCACAACGAATGTAGAACCAGTCAGGATCATATGGCGAAAGTTCCTTGAATTTGGCCGTCTTGATGATGTCCATCTGTTCTGGCACCTTTAGCTTACCAGTCCTGAAATAAGATAAGAAATTAATAAGCACTTAGACACGTATTGGCTACGAAGTAGCCACATGTTGTACAAGTAATTAACTCACTTCTTCAAGAAGATCGCGACGCGTTTCACGATATCGTGTTGGTCAATATCTTTAACTGTAACACCAGGCATCTGAAAACAAAAGCACGAATTATTTTCTTTCACATTTATAAGTAAAATCACAGAAAAATGGGGGCAACAAAACATTAACACATGTGCAACAAAGCTACATAGCGCTACCAAAATGACATGGAAATAATATATAACTTGATAGTAAAGCAGTTAATTTAGAGAGAAAATCATTTTCACTTTTAGAATGGGGGAAAACTAACATTTTAAGAGAATTTGTATAAATATTTCAATAAAAATGACAGAAACACTACCTTGCTTGACAAAATGATCCGGAAGAAAGGACATCTTGGATGAAGTTGGCTGCGGTTATGTTTTTCTTAGTACTCAAATCTACGTTTGCAGTGTTGGCGATAGTAGGTGAAATTGGGCTGCGGTTACATTGAAAAAATAAAAAAATGTTTAAAAGGTGGTTTGATAAAATCTTACTTGAAATCAAAACGAGAATAAATGCTTTAAAAATTCCAAAAAAGTTTACTTTTACTTAGAAGTTTTTGAATGAAGTTATTTAGAATAACTTAAAGAATTTTATTTACAGGAGTATCAGCCCCTAGACCCAGTTTTTCCTGATTTACGCGAAGTGACAAAACGTGGTGGGTATGGTAAGATAGCAGTGCTTTTCGATATCTTATCAGTACATGACTCAAAAGTATGATTACGTAAATACTATTTATTCTGGTAGATTATAATATACAAAAGACAGATAATTTTATATAAACGTACGCAACTAGTGGCTCGCATTTTTCATGGCTGCCGCTACAGCAACAGTTGAGGCTTTTATGACATGTTCAATCGGAGGTGTCGATGCATTAGGATCATGGAAGAAATACAACATGAATCCAGCTGCCAAGAGCAAATGTGTTCCTAATATACCGATCATAAGGAAAAGAGAGATCTTCGAGTTCCTCAAAGCAGGAGTTAGAACAGTTATTAAGACCGATCCCGAAGCGAATGCCGCCACCAAAGCTAACAACCATTGCAGAAGGGAGATCTAAAAATAAATGATATGAACACGTCTCTCGGTCATTGTGCTTTAGCTACCTGAATCACCCATAGAATCGACACTGGAATGTAGATGACCAGGGAATATCCATAGATACACATCAGGGACAGCAAGCTGGGAGTATATGTTGCCTGCAAGTAAAGCATGAAAGGAAAACCTGTCTCCGAACACTCGAAATCCAACTTGCATTTTCAGTTTCCAAGTCCTCATCGATCGGTTTGAGGCTATACTTCAGAAGGGCCCATAATGCACCAGGTATAAGGCATGAATAAAGAAAAATCGAAGATGCTGCATACGACACCATGCGGAAGTTGTATCGCCAATGATAGGTGTCGCTTGCCGTTTGAAGATAATTTGCGATGTTTCCGCTGATAGCAATCGAGAAAATCTGAAATATACATAGTTACACTGGTTGCTGTGAACTATTTTAAACTACCAACTTACCAGAGTGACTGAAATCCAAAAAGGGCCATACAGATCGGGACTGGATCCAATGTGAGTTTTCAAGTAATCCCTGGGTGCGCGTTTTGGTATCATTGCACTCGCCATTCTGTTAAGAACCATGTACGTGTCAACGTCGAAGAATTGCTGATAATATTCGATCGTTAGAAACGAAACTGCTTTTGTTTGTTCGGTCCCATTGCCGTCGAGGGTGTTTGCATCCTTCTGTGGGCTGTTATCTCCACCCAGTACTTTTGCACTGTCCGACATGTCGTATATCAGGTCCTGGAGGGGATCTCTGCCGCGACCGGTTGTATGTTGTGGCGAGTTTACGCTTATTTGGGCCGGTGCTGGGTTACCGGAGCTGGAAAAGTCCTTAAATGTTAGTAAATCGTCGGAATTTTGATCCATTTCGTTGGATTTCTTCTATGATTAATAGTCCAACACGTCAAACAGAGTAAATGTCAAATTCATGACAATTGACATTTGGCATATGTAGCCGAGGATTTTATTCGCCTGAGGTGGAAACGTAATGGAATAACTTTTACCGGTGATTGCTCGGTCGATTTAACGGTAAGTAAAAATGCTTTCAATGATGGGAGAGGTTTTTTATCATAAGAGATAAATTTACTTCCATAACTGCAGGGATATAGTAAACCACCTGGGCATCCCAAATGTTTACACCACAGCAATTTTGAAGGAGACTATCATGGCTTGGATGTCCCTTTTTTACATCCCTGTCAAACAAGACAGGATGTGCAGGTTACATATCGAGAACTTTCGTTGGTAAGTAATAAACATCCCAAAACATTCGATGTTCAAAAAACTTTGGCAGGTCGACGTATTGCCAAGTTATTTCTCCAATATCGTCTTGAAAATATATTTACTGGCCAATAGAAGAGGTTTGATCTGCTTCAAATCGGCATAATTCCTTACGTGATTAGACGAACGCTTAGACGGGGAAAATGTTTAAATGGTTTTAAGGATAAATGGTGGTAAAACCAAATCAAGAGTGACCCAACAGATGGGGTTAAAGTTGGCTGACAATTACTGTCATTTATTGAAACCAATATGGATTCATGGAGTTGTTTACGAGGGTGGTCCGATAACTACTTAGCCTACAAAAGAAAAACAAAAATTTTGGAGAAATGGCGATTTATTTTTCAATATAGTCTCCTTTTAGCTCGATACACTTGACCCAGCGATGCTCCAACTTCTTTAACCCGTCTGAAAAATACCTTTTCTGGAGGTCTGCAAAGTAGGCCTCCGTGGCGGCGATGACCTCTTCATTCGACTGGAATTTCTGCGCGGCGAGTGACTTTTTCAGGTTTGGAAACAAAAAGAAGTCGCACGAGGCCAAATCTGAGGAATGCGGAGGATGGGGCAGCAGTTCGTAGCCCAATTCGACCAATTTGGCTGTGGCGAGGGCGGAGGTGTGAGCCGGTGCGTTATCATAGTGGAAGAGCACTTTCTTCTTCGCCAAGTGGGGCCGTTTTTTCTTCAATTCGGCCTCGAATCGGCCCAATAATTTGGCATTTTACAGCCCTGTGACCGTTTTGCCCTTCTCCAGGTAGTCGATGTGGATCACACCTTGTGAATCCCAGAAAACGGTGGCCATCACCTTTCCGGCCGATGGGACAGTCTTCGCCTTCTTAGGAGCACGTTCGCCGGGTGAAGTCCACTGTTTCGACTGTTCCTTGGTCTCTGGTGTGTACTAGTGGATCCATGTTTCGTCGACTGTCACGAAAGGACGCAGAAACTACTTCGGAATACGCTTAAACAGCGTTAAACACTGCTCTGTCTCACGGTTGCGCTTGTTGTCCGGAGTGAACAATCGCGGCACCCATCGCGCCGACAGCTTTCTCATGCCCAAAATTTCATGCAGGATATGACCCACGCGATCTTTTGAAATGCCTACTGTCTCAGCTATCTCGCGCACCTTCAATCGGCGGTCTGCCAATACGAGATCGTGGATTTTTGTCACGTTATCCTCCGTGGTATCCGTTTTCGGGGCACCTGGACGTGGCTCATCAGAAAACCGACGTTCGACCACGTTGAAACTCGGTAAACCAATTTTTGATGGTCGCCATCGAAGGAGAAGAGTCACCGTACACAGCATCCAAACGCTCTTTGATTTCGCTGCACGATTTCCCTTCCAAAAACAAGAATCAAATCACCGACCGATATTGCTCTTTTTCCATTTTTCTAAAAACCGCGGACACACCTGCTTCCACACGCGGTCAAAACAAAACTACGAGTCCGATCCGGCTGAAATTTCGACAGTAGCTGTCTACTAGAATGTACTACACGATAGTAAGTTGCTCTTGCGATACTGGCGCCATCTGGCGGTGAGGTCAGGTGGTACTTATCGGACCACCATCGTACTGTGCAAAAAATGCATTTTTGTTGTTCAATTTTATTATGAAAGTCGCAGGTCTGTAAAAATTCCTTAAAATTTAACTCTTCGATCACCATAATCACCTTCGTGAGTCCGGAATTCATGCAGGGGTGCAGCGTTTTGAAGAAACTGGATCGGTACCTGAGCAAACTTGATATCAAAATACTTGGACAGCATGTCCATCATAAAACAACACAACGACGCAACGAAGCAAACAATTAGACCTAACTTATGACATTTGACGGCGAGTTTTCAAGAATGATCTTCATTTACACGCCTATAAAATCAAATTACACAACGATGGAAGACAATCTGCGATGTCCCCAAAATGCTAATTGGAGATTGAATCGCCCAAACAAATTGTCTTTATATTTGATCTTTTCATCCCAAATAAGTGATTATGGGTTGGCGGTAACATTGGTCCGTCGTTTTTGGAAGATGAGGCTGGAGAGGCAGTTATAGTGAATGGAGAGCGTTTTCGCAACATGACAACCGACTATACCTTTACAAAATTAAACCAATTTGGTATGGCCAATCGCTGCTGGGTGGTCGTGGTACAATGGTAATCATCACCGACTGATGAGCGGAAGGTCTGTAGTTCAAGTCTATCCATAGCCACGAACAATTCCTATACGGAAAAACTGTGCAACCACATCATTGTGAATGAGAGATGATAAAAAAAATACTGACGAAGGTATAACACTACCATTATAAGATCCCTTCAAAATTCATACTTTATCTGTGTATTTCCAATACATGGACCACCTTAATGACATGGAAATAAAAAAGTTACTGTGAACTACAACCAACGCGACAAATTCAGTTGAATCTCTCGAATTTTATCTAGGACAACCATCCCCGGACAGTAGTGAACGAACATCTTCGACACAAACCATCTGCACCCCGTCCAAGTTGTGTGACAAACACCATAACTCTTGAACCTACCCGAACCCTGTAAAAAAAATAGGAGACAATACCACTGCGTGGCCTTTCCATTAACGTTATATTGGTGGTTGGCCTCCGAGATCATGCGATTTGTCACTTTACGACTTACATACTTCTGTGGTATTACTTGAAGAGCAAGATGTATGCCAACAACCCGATGATAAATCAAGATTTTCTTCAAAAACGATATCGATGACATATTTTTGACCTTGGGACGATCGCCTGCATTAGCCTTGGTAGCCAGATGAACCCTCACAATTGTCCTAGACCGAACTTCTTTAGCCAATTAGGCTCAAAATCTAGTTGGCAACAAAATTTTGTTTAATATAATAGAATTTTTTTGGCTCATCATAGATGTTGTATTGTAACACCGAAGCTAGGCCAGAATATCGCCTTCGAGTGCTACAACTTTGTCAAGTCAAGCACAGAATAATCTTGCCGATTGCTGCTTCCTTGGGCTCAAGAAGCAATCAGAAGCGCATCTCTCACAAAACCCAAGTCACTCTGTAGAAGTCCTTAATCATCGCGGTCCTTTTTACGACACAGAGGTTTGGCATCATCGAAAGCGGACGAAGACACGAAGACTCCTTGTACTCCTTGTACAAGTTGGATATGGACTTAAGCGTCCACGGACATCACTACGCCGATTTGAGGAGTCTTAAATTATTAATTACTAGAGACAATAAAGTGTTTTTCAATAAGCTGTGTGTGAGGTAGTAACAAAAATTCTGTTAATATTTGAATGCTCCATGTATGCCATTTCAAATGCCCGCCTCAGCTTCTTACTGTGGCAAGATTTGAGAGGCCCAATTTTCAATGATATTTCCTCATAGATTCGAATGAATTTGAGCGATGGCCTGTGCTATGTTCAGCTTAAGGGCATCGGTCGATTGTGGTTTACTCGCATAGTCCTGCAAGTTCAGCAAACGCTACAAGAAAATGCCTAGCGTCGTCAAATCGCATGACCTTGGTGGCGAATTCACATCACCTCTATGAGAGATAACCTTACCCTCAAATTATTCATGCGGAATGTCAATCGTGGCGTCCGTTATGTGATACTTAGCACCCTCCTGCTGGAAACACATGTCGTCGTTTTCGAAAAAAGTACGGACCAATGACGTCGCCGGCCAGGAATCCAAACCAAGCGGTAACTTTTTGAGCCAGGGGTTATCTTCGAAACGCTCCGAAGCTAGGTCAGGGAACAAATGGCATTGTCTATGCTCATGAACTCTGAGTTCCTGGGTCAGTTGGATCCGACGCGAAATTTGCCGAGTTGAAGTCTGCAGAAATTCGAGTTCTCGTGACAACGAGGAATCGACTGCCTCGGTTTCTGTTGTACATTTTCACGGACCGCGGCGATGTTATCGTCCGATCTTGGGTTCCTTTGTCGCACGAATGTTGCCTGATTGAACCGAACCGATCGTCTCAAATTTAGCCACCACAAGTTGAAGATTTGACTGTGAAGGGCCACCACGTCTACTGCAAAATGGGAGCAAAATTTAAACTAACGAACACTTATTTTGGTAATAAATCATTTAAAGTTGCCAGGGTGTTTGGCATCAGTAACTGAATAATAAATAATACATTTGACAGATGTCACCAAAACAGGAAAGCCTCGTTTACAATCCTCCGTCAAGCCTCCCTGATATGAGCGTGTTCCTTTCATCATCCTTTTACCCATCGTAGATTATCTTTAAGATCTTCATTTTAAAGGCTGCCAGAAATACTGTGTTTGCTTAGGTTTTATAGCTCCCTTGGTTGGTTGCCTTGGTTTAATAACCTTCACAATAAGGCAAAGTTCTCTTAACATCCTTTCTCTTTATATAAAACCGCAAAATCAAACAATTTTTAAGTTTCAATGCATACCGCTCTTCGGGCACATCAATTTACGTCAAAGTGCACCTTGAACCAATCAAGTCATAATGTGTATATTCGCACTCCTACCATACAATGATTTTTTACGCTCATCCGATGACTTGAATAAGTTATTCCCCGAACTATCAAAGCTAAAATGGAATGGAACCTTGAGCTCTGTTTATTTAAGCTTGAGATAATGCCTTAGTCTTTACAACTGCAATATATTGCACATTCCCCTGGGCCATATACGTTCATACTCGTAAGTGCTTATTAAAAGGACGCAGGAATGTGTGCTGATTTCATGTGAACAGGTTAAATCTTAGAGTAGACAGTCAATCAACTCTTACCGTATTTATAATACTTTGTACCCTACAAGGAAGCTCTGCCTTCGCCGAGAGAGTAATAACGAAGAGAGTATTGATGGCTCTTCAGAAAAAGCTTTTTTTTAAACTTTCAGCTCCTCTACAAGGAAATACTTAAAACAGCAGAGATTCGGACGAAAAATCGTTAGTTACTGTTTATCCTTGCTGTGGCTTTCTTGACGGATGCTACTCCAGTCGTTTGAAAAGGAACGCCATGCATATCAAATCCGACGGATAAAGTCGTCTTAAAAAAAAAATTAGTTCTCCATCAAACGGACAATTCCTTAGTCGATAAAATCAAGATTCAAAAAGTGAAAGTGAATACATAAGTTAGCAGACAGCTCATGTAGGCGGGATGGTTTTCGTCCAGATTTCGCACTATGAATGTAGAAATTGTTGCATGCCACCCACTCGACTAGGATAGTGAAGAGACTTTTGTCCCGCACGTATGATCCCATTTTGACTGTGATTCGGTAGTGTGTATAAAGCCGAAGCGAACGTGCTCGCGATTAATGTCCTTGCTTTTTGAGTAGTGCGTTAATCGTGGTCCTATTTACCTGTACTCGATTTGATGGTAAATTGATTGCCAATCGATTATTCGGGGGCCTACCCGAGTAGCGCACGGGGAAAAAAAAGAAGAAACGAAATACAAAAAAACCAAATAGGAGGGGGTAAACGTGCTGCTCGTGTCGAGTCAGTCCTTCGTGTTCTTGTAATACGTGTTGAAATATTGTATCTTTAAGCGTTTTTCGGTAGTCCCAGTGGGACTAGTAATTAACTGATTTCTATTTAACTTTTGTTTTCGTGGTGGAAAAAATTAACATATTTAAGGACATCAACTGTTTGCGACGTCATACGATGACCGAAAATAAGGACAAGCACAATGAAAAGGATAAGGAAAAGGAGCAGGAAAAAGAAAAGGATAAAGATCAGGAACGGTGAGTAGAGTTCATGGGCATGAGTATCTGAATGTTGTTCAATCATCAAATCATTAAAATATTATATCTGCCTTGAAAAGCAGGCGGGAAAGCATGTCATTATGAATATGTTATCATATTTCCCCTCAGGTCCTGGAATAAGGAAATATTAAAATTATAAACCCAAATAACAGGGGACATGAGCCGAAATTTATCGATAAAATGCGGATTCCCAACTTGATCTACTCGTATCTTATTACTGTTTCTCAGCCTATGAAGGCGGCGTTCTGCAAACAACAGAAAAAGAAAATGAAGACAAATGACTGGAGACACCTGTTTCAAAGGCAATATTGAAACGAAATCAATATCTTTAAAAGGACTAAAGGAATTCAAGAGCGTCCTTAGGTTTCCATATGTACGCCCGTATACCCATACTCGTATGTATGTATACCGTAGGGCGACTGCTTTGAATTCACAATGAAACCATGGTCACTCAGGAGTTCTCACGAAAAAAAAGGAGTAAAGGATATGAGCTGTGGGGTTGAGACAATCATTTAAATTGATTATGACAATTTGTCAACAGAAGCCATTATCCCTTTCGTAGCATATTGCATGTCCGTTGTGTGACTTCTGCGGTCAAGAAATGGCACATGTACCTCATTCTTCATAATATGCTTTCCCAACTGAATAGGTTTTATGTTAAATCCCTTTACTCGTATCTTATTACTGTTTCTCAGCCTATGAAGGCGGCGTTCTGCAAACAACAGAAAAAGAAAATGAAGACAAATGACTGGAGACACCTGTTTCAAAGGCAATATTGAAACGAAATCAATATCTTTAAAAGGACTAAAGGAATTCAAGAGCGTCCTTAGGTTTCCATATGTACGCCCGTATACCCATACTCGTATGTATGTATACCGTAGGGCGACTGCTTTGAATTCACAATGAAACCATGGTCACTCAGGAGTTCTCACGAAAAAAAAGGAGTAAAGGATATGAGCTGTGGGGTTGAGACAATCATTTAAATTGATTATGACAATTTGTCAACAGAAGCCATTATCCCTTTCGTAGCATATTGCATGTCCGTTGTGTGACTTCTGCGGTCAAGAAATGGCACATGTACCTCATTCTTCATAATATGCTTTCCCAACTGAATAGGTTTTATGTTAAATCCCTTTACCTTAGACTTACTAGAACTCTATTTGCAGCTCATTTCATGGAGGGATCACTTGTTATACTCCAATCCCAGCTCTGGACTCTAGAAGCTATTCAAGCCAATCGGCTCTTATGAGTTATCCGAGCTTTTCTTTTCGAACATAGCGCGAAAGCCATCTAGTCACACTGAAAAATAAAATCCTGAGGTCTTGAAAGATTTCAATATTCGCGAAGGAAAGTTGGCTAGAAATCGTCATCCACAAATATCACACTCAATTGCCACGTGTTTCCCAGTTAGATTTTTTAGCAATAATAAGGACGCCACAATAGACAAAAAAGACGCTATTCCTATTTCTATTGCAGTCCTTTTAAATTTGTTGTACCTTTAAACGTGATACTATTCGTACTACTTGCTCAAAGATTTTCTGAATCCACGCATGTTGCCAACACTAATATAGTCTTCTACTGTCTTCCTAAAGTGACCAAGGCACCATACTTTTCACGGGCAAGATCGTAAAGACGACTGCATCAAGCTGATATTTGTTTATTAAGCCAAAAAAGTTTTAGTTTAAACTTCCAAGTCAAAGGTCAAAATTTTATCTAGAACCAACGTCAAGTCAAGACCCCTAGAGACAGTCTTGCCGGTTTGTACACTTTTTAATTTAGGAAAGAATGAGAAAATGTATACAGCATATGAGGTTTGTTCAAAAAGTAAGGTGACTTTTTGTTTTTGTCCAAAAATACTAAATTTGTCTTCAATGTCTTATATGTAATAATAAACTTGCGCCAGCCCTTTTTCCAATCCCCGAAGCACTTCTGATATCCCATTCTTGGTATAACCTTGAGTACTTTCAGTGATGCGGTCTTTATCATCTCCTTTCATTTTGGAAAAGGGAGAAAAGTTGCAGGGGAGAAGTCTGATGAATACGGTGACTGGAACACGGTATTGTTTCTGTCTAACAAATTACGCACAAGCAACGATGAGTAAGCAAGTGCATTGTCGTGATGCAACAGCCATGAATTCTCCCCCACAAATCCAGACGTTTTCTTCGTTTTAGTTCACGCAAGCGGTGCATTATTTCAAAGTAATATAAAAAAACAAATAATGAACCACGGTATTGTAGTAAAACTTTTACATTTGACCGAACTTGGAGTGCTTTTTTCGGTTTTGGCTCTTCTGGTCAGTTCCATTGGGATGATTGGGCTTTGGTCTCGACGTCGTAACCATATACCCAAGTGAGCGCCGTGGCGCAGTGGGTAGTGTATCGGCCGCTGACGCAAGATCAGAAACCAGAATGAGACGTGCGTCTTTCGTACAAAACCCGTTACAAATAAACTCTAATCCTGAATACGTGTGAGCTCATTTCATTGTAGCGCAGTGTACTCCCGACACACACACTCTTGGAATTATGTGCGTGATTGTTTATAAAATTTTCACAGCACTTGAGGTTCTCACGTGCTCGCCCGAGCTTGTAGGCAAACGTCGGCGGCCATTTTAAGTGATACGTCTCATTGGTGGTTTCTGCGCAAGATGAGCGAGTTCGGATCCCGATATCACAAACGGCGGGGTACTGGCCCTTGTACTTGCCTTAAAAAGCTTCTCGGCTCTCGCCGTTCGGAATCGGCATTAAGCTTTAGGTTCCGTTCACTTGTGTAAAAAACAAATCGCACACAACATAAGTGAATAAACAAGAAGCTTGGCTCTGGCTCTTCATGAGCTCTGACGCCATCTAAGGTGTCTGTCTGGCAGTACAATGGACACAGTATTTGTGTCTGAGTGCCCCAGTAGATAGCAGAAGCCTCCAAAAAAAACCATATACTCATGTTGTGATGACTCTTGTCAGCAAATCTGGATCGTTTTTCCGCCGTTCAGCAGCTACTTAGCGATTCTCATGTGACGGCTAATTTGGTCAAAATTTAGCAATTTTGGAATGAACTTCGCTGATACACTCTTCATGCCCAAAATCTCATGGTACGAGCCAACCGACATGCAAATATCCTAAGCAAATTTTCTGATAGTGATTCAACGATTTTCCATAATTTTTTTTTTTACTGTTTCAACGTTTTCATCCGTTGTTGACGTGGTGGATCGTCCAGGGCGAACATCGTAGCTACCACTTATAATTATTTTTTTTCCAAGGTAGACTCGCCAAATGCTACAATCAACATTTCAAGTACGTTGGAGCCCTTAATTTTGAAAATCGAATGTACTTAGCTCGTGAAATTTAAAAGGTCACCTTATTTTTTGAACAAACCTCTTACAATATACATATAATATTATTAGTAATATACATATAATATAGAGTAGTAACAAAAAAATTTGAAAATGTTACATACACGCCCCGTAGTGCTTATTTTCGAATGCATTTCTCGGCTTCCAGAGCTACTTTCACAACTTGAATTTGATGCAGGCAGTTGAAGGGCATTCAGATCTAACCTTTTCAGTCAGTTCTTCGGTGATTCCTTCATGGTAAATTAGCTGCCCGAGCCCGTAAGGGAGTAGGCACAAAAAATTTGAAAATGTTACGTATACGCTCCGTAGTGCCTATTTTCGAATGCATTTAGCGGGGTCCAGAGCTACTTTCACGACATGAATTTGATGCAGACAGTTGAAGGGCATTCAGATCTAACCTTTTCAGTCAGTTCTTGGGTGATTCCTTCATGGTAACTTAGCTGCAAAATCATCATACCGTGTCTCGGCTCACATGGTGTAAATTTTTTCTTTCAATGCTCAACTCAAACTCATAAATTGTAGTCGATAGCGATCTCTCGTTATATTTTCGTTTTTATTGAAGCAGCTTATAATAGGCCGCGTCCTGTTGATCACACCAAATACAAAACATAATCTTCAATCCATGGAAATTTGCCTTCGCTGAAGATGTCGAGCCTATCCCGGCCATAAGGTTATCGTACAGTATCCACTTTTCATCGCTAGTCACGATATGATGTAAAAAACCTTTCCATTTCAGCCTGTTCTAGGTCTCTCAGCTTCAACTCCTACGAAGCCCAATGTCCTTGCTTCTAAATAATTTATAATGTTTTCAAACCTTTTGATCTATTTGTAATGATTTTGCAAGCTCAGTTAGCGTCTGACTTCATGAAGCAATGTCCCAATTCTTCGTCTTTGAACTTTTTCGGTGCACCAGAGGGTCCTTTACCTTCGACATCAAAGTCGTTTCAGACAGAGTATGCTCACTGTAATTTTGAAGAAGAATTCCGTGTTTCTCAGCTGCAGATTATAATTCGGCGAACTAACACACATTGATGTTCAACCTCGCCTACAATGCTTCCTTGTAGATGCGTTACCATCTTAAATTACTTGCTGGTCCTTGTTCAAGATTTCAATATTTCTTATGGTGGTAATCCCACAAACTATTTTTATCGACTGTACCACATAAATGAAGGTTAGATTTGGAATAAGGATGCATTCGACTTTTTACAATTTCTTCGCTTTTTCCATCAATCCAAATTGAAAAATGATTTTCACCATCGAATCGAATATCAGCTACTTGATGCTGCTATTCCCTCACAGAATTGTAAAAGCTGTATTTGACACATTGTATGTAATTGAAGGATTCCATTGCTATTAGGTAGATACTCTTGCAAAGTCAATGGAAGAGATAAAATACCACGAAAAGCTATTTCGTTGACAGGAAAACACGTGGAGCGTGTACCACATCAATGTGAATAGCTCTTTCGAGTGCTGTGGATAAATATATAAAAAACACATTCCATATAGGTGTACACCCTCCAATGAACCTATTACCATCAGTTGATGAAGATAGTTCTTTTAGTTTTTCGCTGCTGCAACATTGTGACAAAATGTCAAGGAAGCTACTGGTTGCTCGTCCTCGCTGATGTTCATCGTCTGATGTCTTAGTTTCATTTATTTGCTAGATGCATTGTTCAAATGCCTGTTCATCATTCGCTGACAGCTTGGCTGAGCTATCAGGCTCGGTGATGTCGACAACATACACTGATCATTTCCACTGACTTGATGAGCTCGATCAATCGATCATCCGATTATTCGTCCGAAGTGACCTTTTACATATAGTTACACTTCCAACACAATCCATTTAACAACACGAACGATGAAAACAATGAAGAGAGGGTGTCTGGCATTTTTCGCTTCCAAAGCACACTTCAGATAATTTTTTTCTCTTCAACTACATTATGTAACACCAATATAACTTACATTTACGGTGCATTTACGCAGTCGATCCCTTGATTCTAAATATGTTTATTTGACAATTGAAGAAAATGATTTTGCACTTGACGTCTGACAGTACTCAACCGCGTTGCCGGAGTGCGTTCATATGGTTATCAGAATGTCAAGTAAATTAGCTTAAAAAAGGTATTCGCAAAAAAATCTGATTTGATTCTGGAGACCAAAAACTGAAGGCCGTCTCTAGGCGGTTTTACCCGATAGAGGGTAAAAATTTGTTTGTCCTTGTCAATGTAATGTAGGTCGTGTCCCTTTTTACTCGGTATATCATTCCTTGACACTTGAAAATGGTTTAAAAATCAATCACGACGTAGGTAGGCATAAATATTTTAATGCCTTTAGGACAAGTTTGCCCAAAGAAATACATACGATGGGGCTATTCTGTTTGTCAGCATTTTAAGTTGTAACCAAAATTCTATATAAATTTTCCGACTTGTCATCTTCCCACATGTGCTTGAAATCCTCTAGAGGATTATGTTCTATAATACTTGGTAAATAAGTGGTAACTTATCTCTGCACTTGTACTGCTCCCATGTATAGCCACTTCAAGTTTCCTATTGGCAAGGGAGGCAATAATATGGTGTAAGTGATTTGATGACAAGAAGTACATACCATGTCTCATGGATAGGAATGTACATATGTATCTTGGGCTTGAGTGTCGAATAACATAACCTCGAAACCATGTTTCAAAAGTGTTTTCCTCTTTGTATAAGGTATCATGTGTAATCGGCGTCTATTAATTCGAAATCGGACTAAATGTATTATGTCTCGTCACTTGGTTATTAGTGTAAAGGATTTACTGCATCATTTTGGTTATGGCGGGTTGAACAAACAAGCTTCTACCAACCCATCCTCATAATTTCATATAATTGTCTCGAAACTAGCATGTATTGCATGAATGTATCTATCTCAATTACCATCTTACAAATTGAAACAGTAATTAACACTTTAATGAAATCGATAAAAAATCGAAAACACCCCTTTGCGCAACACAAGGGTATTTGGAGCCACAAAAATAATTAATCGATACACCAAATTCCCCGCCATCATTATCCGTGTACAATCTTTTATGCACCCAAAAAAGACGGGTGACAAAGGAGCAGCTGGAGCTTGAAACATATACATATGTATGTATGTCCCATATGTATATATGTACAGACACACGCACACACACGCACATGCATATATATATGTTACACTTATTACAGAAATCTCATTACCCACTTGGTTGACGCTGTTGGACGTAAATCACGCAATAAGAGTCACTCAGCGACAATGGTAACAGAAACGGAACCCTCAACAAACGCCACGACCCCCGTTGCCGGAATGACAACGGCGACTTCGGCCATTTTGCTAGGCGAAGAGCTACGTGCGACCATCTACATGACGAACTGCGTTAGCTTCCAAAGCGAGATATTCTCAATTGACGTTGACTCCGGGGAGATGATATCCATTGACAGGTATTATGAACATCGTGTAAACGGCCGGCAAAATCCAGAATGAAATCTGTGCCTGCTTTCCAACAGGGTGCCTTTCTGCCTAACATATTTTCATATTCGAAGGGCTTTATTAATTCTTAATTCAAAAATACGAAGCTTTACAATAAAGCTACGTTATTTTATGATGAGGTTTTATACACTCCAAGCTTCATATGCCTACAATATTTTCATTTACATATTTGCCGTTGTCTTTGAAAAGTTTGCGTGCTAGATGTGCGTCAATAAAATGTTCAAAACGCCAACGCGTTTACACCCATTCATACATAAATAAGTAAAATGTTTGCTTTCTTTTCCCTTATCTGAAGGCAAGCACATATAAACGTAGGAATCTTCCCCATTTTATGGGGGTAATTAAATTTGAATATGGTAAGCACACGACAATGAATGTGATAACTTAGGCACGAGAGTGCCGGAAACGTATTTGAAGAGCAAACAAGGGTACAATGCCTAATAAGCTTATAAGAAAAAAATATGAAAAACGTTGGGAAAATCGATCAAGTCTTGGTTATTGTCAAATTTGCCATCTAACTCTATAAGCCAGATATAACACAGTCAATTAGAATAGGACACAGAAAATGATTAATATGAATAGGCACATGGTGAGGTGGGTAACCTCTGTAGCGAGAACCTCTAGTTGGAAGGTAGTTAATGCAGCAAAGCAGGATAGCCATCGTAAAATCCACCGAGGCATAACTTCTAATACGAGTACTGCGTACTCAGTTGTACATCATGGAGAAGGTATAAGGAAATACAAATCATCGTGGTCTACATTCAACGAAGATCAAAAGGCATGTAAGCAACAACTGAGCAAATATGACTTGCAAATAGAGCTGAAGTTCAAATGAAAACGAACGTAATGATTGTTTCATATTGATTAAGGACCCACTTTCCACTCGAATAAGTCTCTAAAGTTTCATAAAATAAAAATCAGTTCCACCAGTCACTGGTACAGGTAGCTTCTCTGATTTTTTTGTTTACAAAAGAGTGTCTGACTTTTTTTGATTTATTAAGTGGTATGTACATGTATATATGGCGTTATAGCCCGTTGAGGACCAGAGCTTTAATGAGTCGTCTATATTCTTTGAGATTATTTTTTCTCCATAGATAAGAGGAGTACCTACTGTCTAACTCCGAATAGCGAATTTTGAGGAGCTTTTTTCAGGCAAGTATAATACAGGAGCTTGGTCAGGGACACCGCGAGATGAGATTTCGGTGACTTGGTATTTACGGGATTTGAAACCCATGTCAAAGACATTAGAAATTAACACACCTTCGCTACAATGATCTCCGAAAATTATATTCTTCTCGTAGTTGTCACAGCTCAACCTTTAGCCAGCCTTTTTCGGCTGTATATACCACATTGGTTTAGATCTCCTCAAACTTGGACTTTATTGAGCATACTTACACCAAGTAGTCAGTACCGCACGTCCAGTTGGTTCAGGTTACTCTCTACCTGTATGCGCAGTCTTAGATGTGGTCGCTGCGTTGTCGCATATACCATTATTGTGTAGACGTCGCTATCTTATTTATATATTGAATCCTTAGATGTTTGACCAAGCTGATATCGCTCTTCAACCCGTGCGGTTCTGAATTGAAGTTTGGCAAAAGTTGCTTTGGTTTTCGAGAGAGCCTAGCAAGAAGCGGTAGGCAAGAATTGTTCCACGTCTAATCCGGATGGTGTCGTTGACTAGTATCACTAGTGAGTCTTGGTAGACGCAATCATTGACAAGTTTTAAGTTATAGTTGTCAAAGGGTCAGGCGCACGACTTGAAGATAATATTGCCTGTTGGTCAACCGTATGACCTTCCGGCAAGAACTTATGATGAACCACGCCACTGTAATAAAAGAAAACAGTGAGCAAAATTTTCTTCCACATTTGACCGAACCTGACGTGATTTCTGGTCACTTCTATTGGGATGATTAGGCTTTGGTTTCGTCGTTCTAGTCCTATACTCATGTTGCACCAGCAGTGATGACCTTTTCCAGCAAATCTGGATCGTCATTCACGTCATTCAACAGCTCCCGGGCGATGCTCATGCGATGGTTCTTTTACCAAAATTTAGCCAAATAAACTTTGTTGACACGAAATAAAATGTTGTGTCCGAAATGTCTGAAAAAAATTTCATTGCATGAGTCAAACGTTGTGCTAATATCCTCAGCAGCTTCTGTGAAATTGATCCGACGATTTTCCATAACAATTTTCTCAGCTGCATTAAAGTTTTCATCCGTAGGTGACGTGCGTGCGTGTTCTCGGCCTTCTGTGAAGAGGCCACTTATAAACATTTTTTTTTTGCTCAAAGGAGTCAACATTTCCAGTACGTTGGAGTATTTCATTTTACTTTTCACATAAAATTTAATATGAATTCTTGGATGAATTATTTTCAATGGCAAAAAATCGTGAAGTACAACAAAACAAAAAACATTGAAAATCGAATGTATTTAGCTCCCGAATTCAATAAAATTACGTTATACAGGGTTTTTCAGTAGGAAGGTAACAAGTTTCTATTTTAATACGAAGCTCACCAAATCACCTTCTGTACACGTTTTACGTAATGACTATGGGAAAGAAGTTTGTTGTTAAATATGGCAACGTTACTTCGAGCAGGATTTTTGACATTGAAAACGGTTTACCACAGGGAGCCATTAATTCTCCGATACTGTTTAATATCTAAAGAAGCGACCTTATAAGTTCAGCCGCTTAGGTCCAAAAATCGAGATCATTAATACAATCTTGCAGTTAAAAATTATATTCCAAAAGTCGGAAACGACACTGTTTAGGAATCTGGACTTTAGGACAGGGCCTCAAGGAATACCAGCAAGAACTGGGGAAAATTCGCGATCATTGAGCAACATGGAAAACCATTAGCAATGAGAAACGCTGTTAGATATCTTGGTGCCCGGCTTGACCATTATCTATATTTCAATAAACATAGACGTTTATCATGCTGGAGCTAAGAAAATCTTCGGCATGTCAAGAAGTCTGTTTGAAAGCAGTCAACTTAACTGGAGGGTAAAAATCATATGCTACGTGGCGCTAATAAGACCCATTATCGCATATGCTTGTCGGGTGTGGCTTAAGGTACTCGTATATGGAAAAGATTCGTGTATTCGAGAGGCAGTGCTTTGGGGTCTGTCTTATAATGTGCGGAACGTCTGAGTCTCAACTCATTAAGTATTACCCTAATAAGTTCCTGTATGACGGAGCAGGCCTAAGTAGAATCCACAATTTTCTTGTTAAAATGACTCGAAAACACATCGCCTGATCTTCGGGGGGTTTACTATAGATACCACGAGAGCACACTCCGAGCCGGTCTTATTCACCCAGAAACATTTCTCCATATTGACTCTGAGAGGTTAATGTAAAATAGAGCTTTTCCGGTAATTCGTCCCCGCCACTGGAATACCAGGGACAAATAGCTCATCCGCGACGGGTATGATCTGAGTGCTCATGAGCTCATTCGTTTTAGTAACATCTAACCGATTTTTAGTGGTTGTCGGATGAAAACGCTTTCGAGAGCGGTGTGCTATTCTGGTGAATATCCTCGCAAGTTAGTTTAGGCTTAGCTAGAGGATCTTTTAGAGATGAGCCTGTTATCCATTGTGAGGTTTCGGGCATGCAAAGTGAGGGAGATGGCCCTCAAGACGCAATCAAGAAGATGACCACTGGGAACGAAACAAATGAGTATTAGCCAACCTGATTATATTTAAGGCTAGAAGCTTTGGCTTAACCGATTAGCTACTTCCGCTTCAATAATCTTAAACGCGTCATTGATGTCTCGCTATGTTCGTCGACACATGTCAATGTCATCTTGTGGACCGAGAAAACGATTCTGAGATTCCACTCACCGGTCATGCTTATAGATATATTCTCACCCAACTCGTCTCCAGCTGTCTTAAATAGCTCAGTCCGCAGGCCTCAACACTTTTATTAGACTTCAGCTTCGATATCGTTGTCTTGGCCTTACCTAAATCGGTCGGATGGAGTGAATTCTCTCTCGTCTTCGTCCACTGTAGTGGAAATGTTGGAAATATTATTGTTCAGCTCAGTATCAGTTTCAGCATAAGCCTCAACGCATCGAATGATTATAGAAATGAACGTTGAGTGTTCTACTGAAAAAATATGTTCCGAATGCTTTCAACGCTACAAAAGTGAAGATTTCGACGTGGAAGACGAGGAACGTTCCAGACCGTTGAAAAGACCATTTGAATTGAGTGGATCACTGGTTCAAGATATACGAGTATATCAAACGCAACAAAAACTCGTAGATTCATTGACCGTAACTCAACAAGTTATTTCCCATCGTTTGAAAGCCTTGAGAATGATAAAAATTGGGTGTCATACCACGTAAGGCGAAGGACGTCGAACGACGCTTCTTCACCTCACGAAATGCTGCTCCAGTGGATTCATTATAATCTAAAGCGAAAGAAATCGTGGAGGCACCAATATCTATGGCCAATTCTAACACTCACAGATCAAAGCTTATGATCTGTATTTGATAGGATAAGCTCAGCGTGGTATATTATGACGTAAAACCATCACAGGAACTCGCTACCAAACACAATACGATACGACAGTGAGTTTGCAACGCGTTAAGTAGTGAAAACCTATCTGGAAACACTGAACTGAGATGTCCTAACTTCCCACCGATATTTTACAGACCTTCGACAATCCCTTCCATCCTTTTACAATTCCTTCGATGAAGTCAATAATTGAGTCGATTCGTATATCGCCTCGAAAAACGTGCAGTTATTAAACGTGCGGAATATTGCTAGAAAGATGGGTAAAAGTTATAGTTAGGGATTGACAAAGCTCTCCACTCTGCTTGAATAGCTTAAGCATCTATTAAGCTAGAATAGCTTAAGCATCAGCTTTAGCTTCAGGTTTAACTCAAGTTTCGGCATTAGCTTTAGTAATGACTTTATCATTATATTTTATTTACAACCTCCAACGTTACAAACCATGGCGGACCAGAGTTCCTCAAGGTAGACATGTTGGTCCGCTCATATTTGTTTTCTCAATCAATGAAGTTGGTTGCTTGATAGAAAACTCTAATCTCTCTATCTACACTGATGATATGAATTACGAGTATGAGTGGAAAACCTGACGGAAAAATACCGGCAAAAACAGCGCGCCGTAGATAGGAGTATAAGGTTGGACTTAGAAGAAATGGAACGTTACAGCAACACACCACCTCATCAACATCAGCGCTTCTGTGATACAAATTCGTGTATTTTACGATTCTTTTTTCAACAACTGGGCCATTCTGCCTGACAGCAGCCCTATTGATTAACATTACCCTTGCATAGTGTTTAGATGTGCTCTATCCAATGCACAGTATCGTCTTTCGCCTTGATGAGAGGTTAAGAGGTGAAGAGTGTTTATGCGCGAGCATTTCCATTAAATATTGTATTTCCTTTAATTAGAATGTGCTCACCATCCGATGGAAGGTATTAGCTACCAATTTCCTTGAAAGCTGTGATAGTGCGATTAATAAGGTTATTGACGTCTACACATTTTCAGTTTACTGTTTCACTAAGGGGACCAAATGAAATTAAGTCACGAGAAAAAGTTGCCATAAAAGTTAGAAGAATTTGTTCCGATTACGTTTTGGAGTGTCTTGTCAAACACAAATAAAAGCAGCCATGAATTGAATTTAATGAATTTTATTAAGACATCAGACTTGGTCTACAGGACTTTTATTATTCGTACATTAGACTATTAATGTTATTATGAAACGTAAAACCAATAAAACTTGTGCTGCCGTAAAATGCTAAAGTCTTTCGCTCCCCTTCATGGGCAAACGACTTTTTAATGATAAGAAAACAAATATAATTTAAAGAGAGAACAAATAACTCCTATCCCTAGGGATAAGGGACTCATCCGATGGATGGTTTCACTATGGTTACTATAAATATTATATTTTCATTAGGTTAAGACATTTTTCGGGTTGGTTTTAGCTTTTAGCCTTGTTGATTGTTATTTCAATAAAGAAACGATTATTTTCATTTACGAAGCAAGATAGTTTCGAGAGAGCAGTAAATCAAACTTAATGAATGGTGATGAAGACGACGCTACGTATCGAACATCAGTCGATTTATGTTGTATGTTTTATTGCTTCACAGACAACAGCAGCAACCGCCTCAAGTGTCCAATAAAGACGAAACGCTCGGAACACAACGCGTGTTTAAAAAGACATCTCCCAACTGCACAATAACATTGTACTTGCCAACACGCGAAATCGTTCTGTCCGGGTCAAAGCCATCCATCCTACGGGGAATTGTATTCGTTGATCCCAAGACTGTACAGGGTTATAGGATCTATGCACAATTGACATTAACATTTCGGTAAGTAGGAATCTCTGTGTCTCAATTTACGTTACCATCGACATGAGAACATGTTGTCTTAACTGAGTGAAAGCAATTAACATACTTCGGTAAGTTTTCTTTCACCCTCGATTACCGCCCCTTTGTTATGCTTTAAAGGTACGGCCGTGAAGATGAGGAAGTCATGGGATTGAGATTCTGCAATGAAGCCATCATGTCGCTACATCAAGTATGGCCACGAGCTGAGGAGCCATCACGGGATTCATTAAGTCCCTTGCAAGTAAGTTATATCGGACTTTTCGAAGAAATTTTAATTTCCTGTTCGCCATGGTTTAATTAACTATCAATTAAGATAATAAAGAGAAAAATAGTTTAACATACCCAGCACGGTTTCGATTTTCTAAGTTATTTTGAAGTTAATTGCCATCATTTTTGTTTTTGTTTATGCTTTAGTTTTATGTTTTTTTCTTCTTCATTTTCTTCCAATAGGATGCCCTGGTTAAACGTCTAGGAGAAGGTGCACATCCTTTTACGTTAAATTTAACCCCACAAGCACCACCAAGTGTTCAATTAGTGCCGGCAAAACGTTACTATGGCGCACCGATTGGAACTAGCTATGATGTCCGATGTTTTATCGGTGAGTTATTTAAAGACGCTTGGTCTACATCGTAAGGATAGTTCAATTTAACTTATTATCTGAAGACAGCAATTGTGCTGAAAGGTCTTAACTTCATTTATTGTCGGATGGATATGGCGGGGGGATAAGTACTCGTATGATCTAGAAATAGAAGGTATCCACGGACCATTGTACCGTGCCGTACGGAAGTCAACATAATTAGGATTACAAGGAGTCGGTTCAGAAATGCAACGGGCATGTTCCAATATAACACAATAGACATGTACAAGTGCATACCTAAATAAGGAATTGTACGAGGATATCGCTACGGTGGCATTCAATTAAGCTATGTGCTACATACCACCTACGTGCCATATATTCATATTCAAACACAACACCTGAAGCTGTGTTATACCATATATGTACATATAGGGCTTCCCTTATCCTTCCAGAGATAAAATGAAATGTGAAACAGCAAGTAGCAGTTTATGGATATCTTGCAGATGCGAACAGATAGATTGCCTTTCCAGCGATACGATGTCTACGACTATGTCTGTATGCATATCTACAATATTGCGGTTACTTATTGTCTGTTGCTATCCGGTTAGAGGAAAAGCCACATGAATACTATATCGTTTCGATGGGAGAGAGTGGAAGCAAAACATTCTGAGACCAGTATAACCACAAATTGCTTTTATTTGTTTCGAGGCAGCGAATGGTATTAGATGGGGGGGCGCTTCTGTGCCCGATGGTATATTGAATTTTGGGTTTTTATCATAAAAGATTCTTTGTAACTCTCGTATGTGTCGCCAGAGATGGAGAGCTGCCATCTGGTAAAAGGAGGAATGACCATGTTCATGGTTTGGGTATTAATTTTTCGGGTGACCTTGTAGTTCGTTCGTAAGTGCCACTCATCGGTAGTTAAGCTTGACAAAGGAAAAGGGAAAGCATTTGGTTATGTAAGCAGAAGAAGAAAAAAAGCATGTTTCCCTAACTCATGATGGGGTAATGCTTTGTTGCAACTTGAAAGCTAACATACGTTAAATGAAATCAACTCGGTTCACTAAATTCTTTTGGCTGATTCTATTTACGGTGACCAATCGACTTATCTATGGAAGCACTCATTCTGGCTTTATTTTCTTTTTGTACCAGATACGAAGTTGTTAAGTTCACTTCAAAGATTCCCTATTGTGTGATTATCGGTCAAGCGCCTCAACCTTACGTTTACATTTCCGCAGTTATTGCGCTCGGTTAGTTGGTTAAAGGTCTTTCACCTATGGCTCTACGCCTTTTTTAACCTTTTAAACGTTTCTTATTTTCTATCGGTGATTACAATCTATCATTTCATTTATTCTCTATCCTTGCAAGATGATCACCGCAAATTTAATTCGGTCTTTCAAAACCTCCTATTTCAGGAGAGAGACTTTTGAACAGCAGTCATTGAACGTCATTTGTTATTGTATGTTCTGATAAAGGCCTTCGTGATCCTCATTTACTAATTTAGATGGCTCTATAGTTCGACATTAATTTGGATCTCAACCAACAAGCCTCTCGAGTCGTCACGATCCTTAGCTAGTGGCTTTCAGTGCCTCACGCCCAGTTGGTAGAGGTCCCTTTCCACTTTGATTTGCAACCTTAGATGCGGTCATCCCCTGATGTATCGTCATTTGGGGTAAGGATCGAAAACCCTTCTGACCGGAAAAGTGGTACTCATTTTCTACACATGGCCCAACTCTTTCCTACACAGTGCCCAACACGTTTGAGACGACGATGCCTGATTAAGCCAGTATCATTGTACCAATCGGACAATTCTTGACTCCACCACTTTGTTGGACCAAAGATTGCATGCAGAATTTTCCTTTAAAATCGGCCTGAGCGCCTCTCATCCACTTTCGATAAGAGGACCCGATTTTTCGAGAAGGGTGATTCTTTTCCTGTTGGTTTTTTTTAGGGCAGCATTTTCGACAGCTGACGTAGGATTCGTGATACGTGTTAAATTCAAGCATACTCAGCTAGCAATGGCAATGCTAATGCCCGAAAGATTTATACTCGAACAACCCTTACAAATTGAAGAATTTTTTATTAAAATTCGTGCTTTGTGGAAAATATTTTTCACGCACTTTGACATTTTATGGCCATCATAATAGGCCAATTATGGATTATGGATATAGGCCGACTTAGCAAAGCCGGAGTCGGAGAGTGTCGAATCTGTGGGTCCTTAAAAAGCTGGAGGAAGAACCGCTGATTTATTGAAAAATTGTCTTTAGCCACGAACCCTATTTCTGTTAACAAGCAAAACTTCCAAAATTGATCCGATGATCAACCTCAGGCGTTACTCGAGTTGCAAAAGCAGCCAGAAAATTACACTAACACACTTGACCTTATTTTTGTAACGACGACAACGTTACCGTCAATGACGGTCGCTATCATTCCATGATTTCGAAACCAAAATGCACGAGATGAACCTGATCGACATGTAGTTTCAGCAAGACGGCAACAGAGCACAGGAATCGATAGACGAATTGAAAAACTGTTAACAAGCAAAACTTCCAAAATTGATCCGATGATCAACCTCAGGCGTTACTCGAGTTGCAAAAGCAGCCAGAAAATTACACTAACACACTTGACCTTATTTTTGTAACGACGACAACGTTACCGTCAATGACGGTCGCTATCATTCCATGATTTCGAAACCAAAATGCACGAGATGAACCTGATCGACATGTAGTTTCAGCAAGACGGCAACAGAGCACAGGAATCGATAGACGAATTGAAAAACGGGTTCGGCGATAAATTTATCTCTGATTTTGGACCAATGATTTGGCCAACTAGATCGTGCGATTTGGCCCCATAATTTTTGTAGGAATACATCAAATCATACCTCCATGCTGACTAACCAGCATAAATTTTAGTCTTGGAAGGCAACATTACATTATTGCGAGCTATGAGTAAATGTGCTTGGAAAAGTGAGTTAAAATTGGACTTCTTGTATGAAATATTTGATGAAGTCGATATCTACACAAAATAATTTTTAAAATAAATGGCAAGCATTACTTCATAAACTCGAGTAAAAAAAATGTAAACTGGTGTAATTTTCCTGTCTTGTTTTTCAGAACTAAAAACGAAGCGTTTAAGAAATCAAATATTTTCTTAATTGCTTCTTGAGCCCAAGGAAACAGAAGAGATATCCTGTGCCTGGTCTGAACACTGGTGTCATTAATGAAATCTTTGAATGGGTAGATAGATGACTAGTGATTTCCTAGTCTGTATCATCAAGTGCAATTAGATTTAAAATCCCGTTTTAATGAGACACCAGGTTTGGAAAGCTGGTTATAGGTACCAATTGGATATTGTCGACTTCGTTTAGAAAGTGTTCACCGAATGCATGGATCTTGCGTGTTATAAGTGCAGGGCATTTGATTTGGTGAGTTTGGCGGCTGCTCAAACGGAATGCAAAATCCAGAGACTGTTTATAGGTTAGTTAGCCTGTACTGACTGGTAACTCCTCTGATTTTGGAACGATGTCTGTGTAAACGGCCTTGTGATTAACCTTTCATAAAGATTCCTGGTCCACCTATATGTGCTTGATATAGGTGCCATCAATATTTAGCCACCGTCAGAAAGAGTTCGATGTGACTTTAGAAGGTGGTCCGAGTGTGATTATCTCGTCAGTCTTCTTACTCCCCTTTAGGTTACTGTAGCCTGGAACCCAAACGGGAGCGATCCTGAAATTGCTATTGGCCGTTTAACTTTTTCTTTCTCCATCAGTCTGGAAGAGATGGTTGCTGCGGATAAGGCAGCCTGGCTATAACTGCAGACAGCCGTGATCGTGCTGAGAGTTTTTCACTTCTCCTTCATTGCCAGTACTTCTGTTGATGTTCGTGTAAAGAGAGGCGGTACGAATTAGAAATATCCTACTGGGTAGACAAAAAATAAATCTTTACTACTTCAGTGTTATATGTAATTTCGAAAAACGATATCTTGCTCAAGGCGTCGTTGTTGTGTGTCTTTCTTTGATGTCAAGGGTGAGCCAACAGATGGTGTGAATTTGCGGAATTCAATACTGGTGCGGAATTGACTCAAATTCCATATCAACATGCTCGGGGAGCACGTACACATCAAAACATCACATCTGTGATCTCAACCTCAATTGCTCGTAGGTATAAGTCAGAAATTAGGCCTCACTTTTGCCACTCTAGGCGACGATAATCGACGACGGTGCATATTCGCTAAATGAATGTTGGATCGTCAGGACAATTTGTCATCAGGTTTGATATTTTCAAGATGATCATATTTTGGACACAGAATTGTCGTATTTTTGTACGTACGGCAGTACTTTTTCGAAGTGGGGACTGGAGAGGCAGTTACAGCAAGACGACTTCTTTTCCTCCATACAGTCAATTGATTGCGAACGATTAGAAGGACACCTGACTAGCCCCTGTATTCAAACTGACCCAATTATTTTGATAATTTTGACCTTCGAGTGATCGCCCGTAACAGAAGCCGTGGTGGTCATATGGGCGATGTTGTGTTGTCATAATTGAAATATTCCGAATTTGTTTAGCCTGTGTTTGGTGTTACCCTCAATTATCCTCCGATCTACTTTTGCTTTATTGACGAGCAAGCAATTGCTTACACTTAAAATATTATAGAACGTGCCTCTTGCATATATCTTGCAGGACAAGGCATCAATTTTTTTTGAATCTTTTTTTAACAGGCGTCCATACAGCACGATAGAAAAAGGGTTCCTTTCCCTTATGAACCAGGCTATCCATTAAAAATTGTCCTGCAGGCGACAAACCAACCTCCTCCTTAAATATTGAATTTTTGCTTTGTTGAAACTACAACACTTACAACCTTATTGTCACCTAGCTGATTAAGCTACCAGAGCTGTAATGATTCTGTGAATTATCGACAGCTTGTTTATAAACACCAAGGGTAGTACGGACCAATTACCATGAACGTCCTGGTTTTAATGGTTATTGTGTCGTAAAACCGACACCGTCATTTACGAATTTGAGTTACATCCATTTCCCGCCATCCATCATATGGAAATTGTCGAAAATACTCTTTTATGTATAAAACGATAACCTCCCTATACAGACATGAACATAACCCTTATATGTATGTATAATCGACTTTTATTTCAGCCGATAAAACGGAAGAGAAGTTTCATAGACGTGCATCAGTCAAAATGGGTGTTCGTGTAATTTATAGGACGGACGTGCATCATGGTGGCGTGCCTGAAAATTTTGCAGCCCTCATCAATAGTCAGGCATCGCCACCAGTATCTGGCGACCAACTACTCTCGCCCCCACCGATGAAGGACGTTCACTCACACTCTCACGCCCACCTGCATCACCAGCTCGAACAATCAAATCCAGCCGAAGCACGTTCCATCAAAACACATTCGGGTGAAACCTGCACATCAGCAGTAACAACATCCGGTGCAGCAGCAACAAGCGCTACTTACCCAGCCAGCGGCACTAATGTATGCAGTACGAAACCTCGGAAATCGGAGCGTGGAGATTCGTTCCCAAAACTGAGACTATCGCCAAAATCTTTTCGGTTCAGTGGTCGTTTCGGTCGAAGTAAGAGTGAAATCGAGAAGTGTCCGGCCGATCCGTTTTATAACTACAGTAAATCCTTTCAGGAGGTAAGTTATTTGTGAGTTACATGCACATGGGTATGCATCTACATGCTGTTTTGCAGTATGAGTGCGGTGGGCCACAGGGTGCTGTTGATAAACCATTTCTTTTGCAAGAGGGTCGAGTCAGCCTACGTGCTAGTTTGGATAAAGCCTGGTACACGCACGGGGAGAACGTTATCGTCAACGTGAATATTCGAAATGATAGTAGAAAGACTGTTCGTAAAGTTAGAGTAGGCGGTCAAGCACATTCGGAAGCCGGATATCCCTTTGTAAACTTTACTTTTTCCTATAGGTTTGTGCCATTCAGCATGTGGACGTTTGTATGTTCAATAATGGGAAATTCAAGAATATTGTGGCTGATTCGGATAACAATTCGCCCGTTGACCGGACTGTTAGCCCGGGAAGCGCTCTGACGGCAACATTCATCCTAAAACCCCAAAGAGGTGAGAACAAACCATTGAATCAATGCACACACCGATATTTGTATTCCCGTAGGGCCCACAAAAAACTGGATAGCACTAGAAGATACCCTACAGAGAAGCACCGAACCCGAAGAAATCACAGGAGCAATAGCCGCTTCCGCAATCCGCTCGCCCACTGGTGCTCCTCTTTCAGCAATTACTACAACCAATCCTGAAGATAGAAATGTTTTTGCCATATATGTGTCATACTACGTAAAGGTAAAGCTCTCTCTAAGTGGCATGGGTGGCGAACTATCCCTAAAACTACCATTCGTATTGGTACACGTCGATGAACCCCAGTATAAATCGGATGCTATGACATCTACTTCTGGTGGTAGTCAAGACGGATTCCAAGAGGGACAGAAACTCGCTCTGGCTAACGTGCCGGCGCCCAAGAAGAATAACGCAAACAGTGACATTTCAAAAATCATAGTAACTCAAGAAGTAGAACCGAGTCTGGATAGGATCGAGTCAATTGAAGATGATGTGCACATCCCAGTACCTGACATAATGCCCAGAACTCCCCGTCTCGGTAGCGGCAAACGAAAGCTCATTCGCAGTGAAACTGTCGCTAAAGATTTATCTGATGACGACGACGATGTCATAGGGAAAGATGAACAGACCCAAGACACACAAGTGGCCGCGGATTCATTGGATTGTGCAAAGGATATTGTTATTCCAAGGGATGATAATAATCAGGCGAGTGATGACGAAGCCTACGATGAAGACGTTAATAAGGGTGGTAGCTCTCTGGCAGGCCATCAACAGATAATTTGTGCCCAGGTGCACTCCGAAGTGTGATGCTGATTTATGGCTTAAAGTTTTTTGACGCTACTCGCGTCTTATTTGTTAGAGAAGGGATGCGGTTACGATAGTTAATTTTTTTTACATTGTGTTTTATGGTTTCATGCATGGGAAGTTTCTTTTTATAAAAGATTCAGTTCGATTCCTAGAAAGCTGAAAGGCGCTACGTCGAAAAAGACTTTGAATTGTTTGCCATTGCAAGGGTCGCACATACGCGACCTTATTACTATTATATACATACGATACATAAACAATATGTACTTAGTCGTTGAATGCAAAAACAAAACAAAAATTAAATAAAAACTTGGAATTATATTTAAATGTTATTGAAAAAGTTTGGATTTTACACCCAAATAAATATTGGAAGAGAAGGAATGTTGCGTTGAGTTCTTGGGTGTGCTCGTTGAGTCTTAAGACAATAGTCGAAATGGTAAGTGACATATTAATTTTTTTTTGTGAAAAATAATGTAAAATACCCTCAACACAACACTACTGTAATGTATATATGTAGATATTCCTGGAAGAAACTTTTACTGCGGGTGTACATGAAAAGTTTTTCCTTTCATCTGAAAAAGTTCGCATAGCTGTCAACGTCTTTAATATGCTATACGATATGGTCAAGACGTGCATAAGGCGGGTTACATACAAGATTACTTAAAAAAAAGAAGAGAGTGCCAGTCCCCCGTATTGATACATAAGAAGTTTTTCACTCCCCCTTCCTATATTGTTTCATGAAGGAAGGAAACTCGGAAAAGTTCACTCTTCGGAAGGTCAGGAGATTTCTTTTTCATTAGTAATATTTTCGCCAAAGGGGGATTGGAATGTGTACGTTTGAAGTTTCCCAAACTTTCTTGGGTTTACAATACTCTTCCTGGTGGTATATGGTATATGGTAGATATACGAATATGTGCCGGCAGAGGGTTGATTGTGTGCACGTGACGACAGTTCCAATGGGACCATTTACGGTCTATTGTTATTAGGCCTTTGTTATGATAATTAGTCGATAACCATGATAAGAACTTCTGAATTGGCTGGGAGACATTATTACGGCTTGTGGATTTCTTTGTTTTTTTTTTGTTTGGATATGCCCATAAAACAAGGCAGATTACTTGATTTTTAAGTCGATATGGAAGCAGCTTTTGAGAGGAAGAAGTGTGATCTAGTGTCAGCTCACGCATCTAAGAGCTACAGCCTTGAGGTAAGTACAGGATATTTCAATAAGGACATAACAATTTTGTATTTAAATAAAACACAGAATAATTGAAATCTCTGTCAAATTTAAACAAATGTAGCAACAACAAATAATCTAGTGAATACTGAATTAATTCTTTTTGAATTCTGTAGCATAAACATTAATATTTACTCAATTTTGAATTTAATTTAACTTTATTGACTTATTGATTTATGTTGTTAATTATTGTTTGTTTGTTTATTGTGAATGGCTCTACTGTGAATTTTACATTTGTTTTAAAAAAGTTTTTGTTAGTATTAATTTCAAACTTTCCTTGAAAGCTTATTTGTGCCTATAAAACCACGTGCAGGATCGTGAACAGATCGAGTAGTCGCGATCAAGTCGAAAGAAGTGTTACTCTAAGGCCCTTCCTAGGAGGATACAATTTTTGATTTGATCAAGAGGTACTTGCGTCTATTGGGTGACACAGCCTTGGCGTTTCCAAAGGCTTGTCATGGACGAAGGCACCGGCGTCTTGTGTGTTTTTTTAAATTACATAATTTATATTCGCTGAGTCTTACAAACGACAAAAGGTCTTTTATTGCGTCCCAGTTCGGGCGTTACACAAAGGAATTCGATCTCGTTCATACGACCACCGCCACCACGTTTGCAGCAATCGGTTGGAGTCAATTTTCCATCACTCTTCCATACATGCAGGCCGGAAACTTGGCAATTTCGCGCTCTTCTAACGTTTGTTGGCTTTTAGCATAAACCAACGGCTTAACGTAATCCCGTCAAACGGAGTGAAATCACATGAACGAGGTCATTCCATAAAACTATTTTTCAAGATTACACGATTACCAAACGTCCATTTGAATAGATTCATTGTTAGACCAGTAGTAGGTAGTAGGCATAAAATATATGACATCATCTTCGTGTAATTACATATCACTGATGTTAAGCCAAATGAATTCTGACTGAAAACAGTTTGCCAACATGAAACGATACCATAATTTTTATCGACGAAAAAAGCAGAGCACATAGCCATAAAGCAAAAAATTTTCTTCAAACCTCAATCGGGCAAATGTCGAGGTTTCAAATGAACAAGAGGCTACAGTTCTTAAGTTAATTTGATCTATTATAGTAAGGATGTAGGCCAAGATCTTTACGCAAAATGCGTCACTACGACTTGTAGATTGAGATGTTCTTAATTGCTGTGAGCAGCATGGGATCGAATTATTTGGCCCCTTTTGAAATGTAGAGTTTATGGCGCTTGTTTCATTGTCACGGAAGCACTCAATAGTGAATAAGTTGGCTCGAATTTAATAACTATAGCACATACAGCTGGAAAATTAGAGAACGAGCTTTTAAAGTGGCGACAAAGGAGTTGGAATTTTGATAGAAATTTTTAGTAACGCCTTGATTATAACGTAAGCCTTAACTGACTTTCTGGCATTATCAGTCGATAAAAAAAGTTTAAGGGTGCGTTTACACCCGTGCCTATCGAAAAGTCTCTATACAATAATTTTATTATTTTTATCGGCTAGTCAGAAGTTTAGAGCATAGTTCACCTGCTTCGCCAAGCCTCTCGGTCGTGAGTGTGTTCCCTTCATGTTTTACCATTCTGTTCGATCCATATATTGTCCTCCCATCTACGGCCCTAAGTCCTTTTCTTTTTGGGATTTTCACTTATTATTCTTTTGGCTGTGCGTCCAATGTCCATACGTTCTATGTGTCCTGCCCGTTTTAATCTTCGTGATTTTATTACTCTGATAATGCTTGAGGCTGAATAAAGTTCCTCGAGTTTTTGGTTGCGATTCTCTTTAAGATCTTTTCAAAGACTCGAAACATATTTTCGTCCTTCTAAGTCAGAAACCAAGGTTCACATCCATAAACTGTCACCAGGACTAGTAGCTTTCTTTTATGTTTTTTTATTTTTCAGGACAAATTTACTGATTTATTGATCTTTATGTCATTTTTGGCAATCAATTCGGCTCCCAGATATGTATATGAAATCGTTCTATTTCCCAAAGCGTTTATCAAGTACATTCAGGTGCGAGGTTGGATCGATCCAAGTCGGTAAGTGACCATATACCATGTATGTACATATGTATGTACATATATGGATTTCTCTTCATTTACTTAATCTACTTCCATTCCTGCCATTATAAGGCTTTCCGTGTGTCTGTTGACTATTTCTTCACTATCTTTCAGTAGGTTCCGATCGTCAGTTTAAGCTAGAGCGGATGGGATTCCATTAATTGCTATTTTTCTCTCATTTTCTTGAAGGGTTCTCATTACGAATTCCGGCACAAATTGCTGGAATTCCCCTACGAATAGCCTTATAAATATGTATATGATATATTTTAGAACGATTTATAGAGTTAGACGACTTTTTCTACGAATAGTTTGTAAACCGATTCGTGGAATTCCTATTTCTCTTCTAGCTTTCGTATAGTGAAAATCTGGTCACTCAAGCAGTTACTTCTGAAGTCACACTGGTAGTCTCCGATTTTTTCTTAACGTGAATAGATAAGAAATTGTAACAACTTGTTAACAGTGACATTCCCATCTGGATGATGACCGAACTTTTCCATTCTTCGGAAATAGTTTCATTGTTCCAAACAGTTGTCATGAGCTGTTAATTCCTCACCGACATACTACATATGTATGTATGTATGTATGTTTAGTGTCAGTATTTTGGAGGATAAACATCTGTCAATAATATCCCGTATGTCATATAGTTGTAATATATGATTTTTTAAGCATTTGGTTTTTAATTATCAGAAGAAGTACGAGAAAATTACAAATACATACGACAATTTTCATTTAAATTAATGAATCATCAAGGCTTGTCATTTATTCTTTTTTGCAAATACTGGCTACAGCTACGTTTTAAACGGTCCATATGGAAGGTCAAGTTTTGAGTCTTTTTTTTCGCACATATTGGTGGGTATTTGGCTAATAACACGTGTAATGTTGTCTTCCAAGGGTACAATTAGAGCTAGCCGATTGGCAGAAACGAGTTGTTTGAACGTATCAAATCGCACGATCTAGCCTGCCAATTCACCGGTCCCGAAATCATTTCTGAATTGATCCATCGGTTTGTGTGCTGTGTGATTTGATAAAAACACATGCCGACCAGGTTCAATTTGTGCATTTTGGGTAAAAAAAGTTCAAAATTATTGACTGACAGCGGGCGCTATTGATGTTGTTCTTACGGTCTCTATTTGCCGATTATCCCGCCGAACCATAAACCGCTCCAAACGTGGCGTTGGTGCACTTGTGTTGTATGAAGTGGCTCATCGTGGCTGAAGAAAATTTTTCAATAAAAAAAACGGATCTTCCTTCAGTGCTCAGGCCCACTCGCCGAAAATTCGATGCTGTATATTTCGTAAGGTTCTAGACGAAGATCCTTGTATACAATCGTCCACGTAGTCGAGTCGAGTAACACAATGGACAAATCAGGATCTTCATTTACACAGGCGGATACAACAGCAATATTTTTCTGCATACTATATTGACGTCCAATAACGTGAAAATTGTGCAAAATTTGGTCAGTTTGGCTTGAATTGCTTGCTCAGTAGCTACATTATGATGATCATAAAATGGCCGAAGTGCTCGAAAAACATTTTTCACAGAGCACGAATTTTAATAATAAAATTAAATAATTTGTAAGAATGTTTTGGATGTAAGCATTCTTATTATGAAATGGCAAGACTAACTAAGTATGCTTGATCTTAACACATGTCATGAATCGTACCTGAGCTGTCAGAAATAGAACACTCAAAAACCAAGCAGCACAAGAATCAAACTGTTTTCAAAAATTCAAAAGTCTTGCGAAAGATCCAAAAAGAAGTTGAGTTGAGAGAAAGAGATATCAAAAGATCAGACATTTTGCTTAATCGCTTAAAAGGAAAGATTTTTTTCACCGAATTCTGAAGATGAAAAATGGCAAAAGTCATGGAAAACCCAAGCCAATCATCACCGTCGTACCAAAGCGAAATATTCACGGAAAGAAGGTTATGCTGTGTGGTGGTATCTGGTGCTAAAAGGATTGCCGAAAATAGCTACCACCAACAACTAATATACATATTTGAATCGAACATTGTCCACAATATGCCCAAAGGCACGTGTCCGTTATTTTACAACATAAAAGTCTTAGTTCACATGATGGAAACTGAATTAAGAAAAAAAAAACAGGCTTGATGAATGGCTGGCCCCAAAAGACGAGCAGTGGTATAGGCACGAAAGAAAGATGAGAGGAAGTCAAATCTGTTGTTTATTTTATTGTGTTGATTAAATAAATGAGTTTCTTGAGCAAAAAAAAAATTACATTCACACACCTATCAGGAAAAGTCTTGTGGGTGTCTATCTCTAAAGCTCATCTATCTTCATATTGTACAATACATTCATTGAATATATCGCTTAAACGGCAAATAGTACAGTTTATCTGTTAGCTTTAATTTCAACTTTCATTTTTTCATTATTTTACGAGTGACCAGTTTACTCAAAGGATAATGTCCAGGGTGAACTCATGAACTATTTGAAAAGGTGATGGTGCAAATGAAACTTGTATTCGGCCCATACGCCCACGTTTAGGATCATTGATTTCGGTTATTGAGTAGGTAGCGCTTGTCATAAAAATGTTTTACACTTCAAATCAACAAGCCCGCTCTCGTGAGGGTGTTAAGCTACCATTTTTTACACCTACCAATAAGCAAATAGCTTGTTTTCAGCAAAATAGAAATAAAAGTTATAACAACTCTTCAAAAGCTTACACGTACCATGAATATCTAAGCAGGTTTGAAGGCGATTTATATGTAGGAAGCCTATGATAACATATTTTCTTCTTTTTATTGTGCTTGTTAGTTAGATTGTTTATATTGTTCATTTTGCCAATTTCAAAGAGAGGAAAAAATTTAGCCAATCAAACGTGCACGAAGGTAAAGGTACTTTCTCCCCCATGTTAGAGGGATTGCAGTGAAACGAGCACGAGCCACCAGGGGTGTTTCGAATGTATACATTCAATATACATGGGTATAGGTAGACGTGTGAAGGTATTTACAGAAAATTGAATCAACAAGTACGACGGCGGCTCCCCCTAATAGTATTATAATGACGGAAAAGCTAAATGGTGTAAGAGTTACTTGTAAACTCTTGCCGAGTACATGATTTCCGTTTGCATATCCTGCAGGGTACGGACTCGTACTACCTAATGGTATTTATTCATGTTGCGCAGATTTTTATTGACTGGCGAGTAGGGTGCCTAATATGTTCCTTATATCAACATGTTTGTCGAAGGCTTGATGCAAACAAGAGACTAGTCTGAACACCTTATTTGTACAGAGCGAACCCGATGAGCCCAATTCATTAGCTTGACATCTATTTGCAAGGCTGCACCGTAAATATGTTTAGTGAGGGTTTTCCTTGAAAAACGCTCATCGCTTACTTACATGATACGTCCAGGAAAAAAATTGACGGACTTCTCTATCCATAGTATCGTGCTTTAAGCTAGATGGTGCGTGTGATAACAAAGAAGGTCGTGTTGTTCTGTAGTACCATTCAGGCTTGGTGTTGAAGACTACACGAGCCATGAATCATTTATGAGCCATTGTAGGCGTTGGAATTATAAATGTCTATTCAAACCGACGGCACGCTTTCATTTGCGTTCTTAAAGCTGCAGTAAACTGTGTTTTGATATGATCGTCTTGATTTTGATCTTCTCTAGGGACTATTATCGAAATGCGAATATCAAGTAGAGGAGAAGTGCGACACCTTAAACGTGTTCATCCCTCGATATTGGGGTGGTTGTCCTAGATAGGATTCGAGAGATTCGACTGAATTTTGTTGCGTTGGTTGTAGTTCACAGTAACTTACTTTGTTTCCATGTCATTAAGGTGTTGTATTGGAAATGCACACATAAAGTATGAATTTTGAAGTGATCTTGTACTGCGATAGTTATGCCTTCGTCAGTATGCTTTTTTATCATCTGTCATTCAACTGATGGTGTTGCACAGATTTTCCATATAGGAATTGTTGAATCGAGACTTTCCGCTCAACAGTCGGCGTTGAGCCGACTACCATCGAGCACCATTGTCCCACGACCACCCCTCTAAGCCAACCTTCCCCCCTACCCTTCGTAATACAAGTTCACAGATTGAACTCAAAATTTTTCTTTAAAATCAGCCAAGGTCATCTTCATCCATATGTCATAATGTTCAAGCCCCTGCTCCACAAGGAGGAACTTTATTAAAATTTGAACTCGAAACCCTAAGTATTGTCCTAGTTATAAAATCGCACAAGCGCCATTCATGGATAATGGCTGATTATTAAAGGTTCGCTTAAGTGACAATGGTCAGTACTGGGCTTTAGAAGCATTAAATTCCACTCTCTTGTTTACTCGTATACTCCATTTAATCATGCTGTCGAGATCGGAATTTAATGTACTTAACATAAATTGCTGTTCCAATTCTACGACCGAAGAGCAGGGACATAAGTTTTGAGACGAATATGAAAAGCTCAGAGTACCTACCAGAGAAGAAGTGGATTGGATTAGAAGGAGCAGGCAGGTGATCATTTATAAAAATGGGAAACAGTGTGGCAGAACCAAACCTTGAGGAACACCAGCATTTGTTTGGTGAACATGAAACCATTGAACCTAAAAGATAATTTTTAATCCATAAAGGAAGAGATTCATTCGATATCTCGCAATTTCGATAAACGAGCCTGATGCCAAACTCAGCCAAAAGCTTTAGAAGTATCAAACGCAACGATCTTGCTTTCACTGAAGGCTTGGTTGCTTTTCTTTTGAGGGCTTCAGCTCAGACTGTTGCAGCGTATAGTAGCCTATTATCGAGCCTGTTTTCTACTCATGATAAGGGCAGCTTCCATTGTGGATGGCTAATTCGAGACCTGCAGTTTCAAGCCACTGCTTGATCTGGGTAGTTGCAGCTGCAAATGTTGCTGATGAAATTCGAAGAAAGTACCTCGAAGAGGACCCAATAGCTATGTCATCGGCGAAGAATAAGTCGCAGGACGTCGGCGTACGTAAAGTTCCATAAGAGGGGAACCAGCACGGTAACTTGTGGTACTCCCATGGAGACGTAGTAATATTTAGCTCTTTCTTCTGTGTTACAGCTTAACCTCTCGTAGGTTAGCTAGTTAGGCACTATGCTAAGGAAATTCTATACTTGCGAGCAATCTCCTTTGGCTCCCCTCCTTCAACAGTGTCTTTCTATGGCTTCAGACGCGCTTTCGAATACTGCTTAAATCTCGCAGAGCACGATTTTCTGAAGTCATACTGATGATTTGATAAAGCCCCTCACTCCTCTGCTATCTAACATTATTCTTTGTAGGATCCTCCCCATGGTGTATAGCAGACATATGGGACGCCAAAAAGGTGGTGTATCTACCTGAAATAAGATCCTCACTAATCTATCACGCGATCACATAGCACGACGCAGACAATTTAAGGAGAGTTACATCCCTATGTGCGTGTTCACATTGGCGCAAGAAGGACAAGCGCAAGAAGGCAAATAGTGTTCACATTGGTGGAGGCACACTTGAATTTTTGACAAGTGGAACGCATGAATCAGGTCATTTTCATTCAGTCGCCTTCGTCCAAGTAGTCATTTTCATTCAGTCGCCTTCGTCCAAGTAGTCATTTTTGCAAGCCAAATGAACTTGTCTGTCCAACAGTCACGAATAATAGCTCTCCGACGCCAAATTTTGGTGATCTTACCCAATCCGATTTGATGTTGGGAAATCATGTTATGACAAGAAGACAGCCAAATTTTTAAGCGGTGGAAATGGTGAGCTGGGTATTAAAAGATAACATTACGTTAGCCAGAAACAATTTTTTGACGGCTCCCCTGCATTGAATTCTCGCGTATTGTGAACCTAAGAGGTCAAAGAAGTCATCGTTGAGTCAACTCGTTGCCTTTTATACGCTTGCGGTGGTCGCGAATACATTATTCATTCGTGTCTGAGCTGTTGATTGTCTTTTATTACTGTGTGGTTTCGGCGATAAGCCTTAAGCTAAACCTCTAACCTAGAGGGCTAGGTTCTTACTTGCCCAACAACAATCGGACGATCTATATTTTGAGCTCCAGATATGTTGTCCCGAAAAAGGTGTTCCAAATAAGTCTTCGAACCCTTGACGCCGTCATTGATTCCATCTTGGGAATTCTTTCATCGCGGTCTACAGAAATGATCTCAGACTTAGGTGGCAGCTTGGGTCTTTCGAAAAATGGTTTCGGTAAAACCTAGGTTTGCCACAACGAGCTATGGGCCCAAAATCTTCCTTTCTACCACTTGATTGGAGGTACCCCCTTTAACGATATTTTAGGCAAGTGGTGGTGCTATACTGAATATTCATTCATGGTTTTGGTCTACTCCAAAATGGTGTCAAAATCTTTAACCAAAAAGTTGTGAAATTTAAGAAATCAAAGGTTTTGGCAGCACTGACCGAGCTATTTTCGAAAGTCATTTTCTGGCAATGTGCTTCGAACGCACTCGAATGTCACGTTGACATTTTCAATTAAATAATTCGTGAAAAGAAAATAAATCATCCCTAGGGCTGGTTCTTTATCCAACGTTTTAGCAAAAGGAAACAATAAAAAATGAAAAATTTCTCCTTATATAAATAGTTAATGATAAACGTTTTTGTAAGAACAAATTTAGTGGTTAATAAATTTCATAAAATTCTAAACCATCGGCCATTTCCTACCGCTCGTACCGCATTGCGAAGAGGTCATTTCAGTAGTATACATCAAACGACAGGAACAACAACAAACAAAACCATGAGTATTACTGCTCAACAAGCCGTTATACTTTTAGAAACACCAGTTAAGTCTGTAAATGATCAGAAGGAATACAAGTAAGATGAGAATGTGACATTTGCTAAGCGGTGGAGATTGTATGTGATTGATTTTCAGAGCAATACGATTAGAGAATGGACTATTAGCCCTTCTCATATCCGATCCTAGCCCTGTACCTCACGATGGGTTTACATCGTCCTCGTGCAATTCTTCCGTCGATTCCTGTGCCGAAGAAGTCGAATCATCTGACGAGGAGAACCAAATCGCTCTATCAGTTTCGGACGATGACGATTCGGAGGAGGGCGATGAAAAGTTGGCGGCCTGTGCATTAATGGTAGATGTGGGATCGTTTTCGGACCCCAGGGAGTTTCAGGGCTTATCACACTTTCTGGAGCATATGATTTTCATGGGCTCAGAGAAATATCCGGCCGAGAATGCCTTCGATAAGCATGTGAAGAAATGTGGCGGTTTTGACAATGCCCACACCGAATGCGAGGAGACGCTGTTTTATTTCGAATGCTCCGAAGCTCATTTGAATAGTACGGTGGATATATTCTCGGCACTGTTCAAGGCGCCTCTAATGCGGGAAGAGGCTATGACGAGAGAGCGCAATGCTGTTGAATCCGAATTTCAAAATATCATCCTGGACGACGAGGCACGACGAGATCAGCTCTTGGCGTCATTGGCCAATCCAGATTATCCCCATAACATATTCGCCTGGGGCAACTTGAAATCACTTCAAGAGAACATCAAAGACAGTGAACTACATCAACGGGTGCACGAGTATCGTCGCCGTCATTACAGCAGTCATCGAATGTTCGTGTGTATGCAAGCTAGAATGCCCATTGATGAGTTGGAAGAAATTGTTTTAAAGCATTTTTCGGATATTCCGAACCTTGCAGAGCCCGGGGATGATTTCTCTAAGTTTAATTATAAAAATGCATTTTTGTCCGATTTTAGTGAGAAAGTATTTTTTGTGAAACCTGTAGAGAATGTGACTAAAGTCGAGCTGACATGGTGCTTACCGCCGGTTCAGAAGGTAAATGGGCTGGAGGAAAAGACAGTTGACTATGGACTACTAACACTTTGTTTCGTTGCAGCTTTACCGTTGCAAACCTGATCATTTTTTGGCTTATTTAATCGGTTACGAGGGCGAGGGTAGTATATGCGCTTATCTACGAAAGAAGTAAGATCGCGAAATGTACTGGGAACGTTGCTTGATCGGATCTATATCCATTTCAGATTATGGGCCTTGGAGCTAATTGCTGGTGTGGACGATTCCGGTTTCGATACGAATTCAATGTATTCACTTTTCAACATTTGCATTTACCTAACCGACGAGGGATTCAACCACATCTTGGAAGTACGTTATTCAATGAGTGTAGCTTACTTATTTTCACTGTCATAAACTAGGTCCTACAAGCCACTTTCGCGTATATAAAGCAACTTGCTACATGTTCAACCCTCGAGGAATCATACAAGGAACTACAATACATCGAAGAGACCGGGTTTCGTTTCCAGCAACAGAAGACGGCATTCGATAACGTGCAAAACGTTGTTTTGAACATGAAGTACTATCCATCCAAGGACATCCTCACCGGCCCCGAGCTCTACTTCGAATATAAAGCTGATGAAATCCAGTCAATCATCAACCACTTGAATCAGTTTAATTTCAACATAATGGTGACATCTGACAAGAAATATAAAAATCTCACATACGACCAAAAGGAAAAGTGGTTTGGCACTGAATACACATCGATTCCCATGCCGGACGACTGGAAAGCGGCTTGGGATAATTGCCCAACGATGCCAGAGTTGTTCGTACCCAAGCGGAATATATTTGTTGCTCACGATTTTCGAAATTTATGGAAAGAAAATGATGAGCCCGAACTACAACCTTCTCCGGAAAAGATTATGCAAACCGACGTATGCGAACTGTGGTTCCGTCAGGATGATAAATTCAATTTGCCCGATGCTATGATGTTCTTCTATTTCATCTCACCACTGCCGCGAATAAGCGCTCGGAACGATGTGCTTACCGCTTTGTATGTTAAATTTATCAAGTATGACTTGGCAGAAGCCCTATATCCGGCTACCGTTGCTGGAATGTCGTATAGTATATATACCGCCGAGAAAGGTGTGATATTAAAGGTATAGTACACACAGGACACAGGAGGGTTTATGGTATAGTTACATTGATGTCTTCCAGGTTAATGGATATAACGAGAAGTTAAAGTTGCTAGTGGACGCTGTCGTGAAGACAATGTCTTCTTTGGAGCATAGTTTCGACAAAGAACTGCGCCAGATTCAATTGAATTGCTTTAAGGCTCATCAGGAGAAATTGTATTTCAATGCAGTGATTAAGCCCAAGACACTGAATAAGTAGGTTTTCAAGTAACTTGATATTGCCGTGTAACATTCTCATCTACTATTACAGGGATATTCGTCTTACACTGTTGGAAAGCATCCGCTGGCCGATGGTTGCAAAGTACATGGCACTGGCTGACATAACCATAGAAGACATGCAGAAATTCGCGGCTAATTATACAAAGGAATTGTATATTCAAGCGTTAATACAAGGCAATCTGACAAAGGAGACCGCTCACAACGTTATGAATTCCATTCTGACCGCATTGAAATGCGAGAAGATAACGGATGTGAGTTTTAACTTGTTTACCTCCCAATGACAATTCAAAATGTTGAGTATCATTTCCAGAGACATCTTATTGAATCGCGGACATGCGAGGTACCTAGGGGTTCAAATTTTGTCCAGTGTAACGCTGTAAATCTGTCGGATCAAAATTCGGTTGTTTGTAATTTTTATCAGATCGGACCATGCTCGGTTAAGATGGAAAGCATCCTCGATCTACTGATGATGTTCGTTGAGGAGCCACTTTTTGACAATCTCCGAACCAAGGAGCAGCTTGGCTACGATGTATCCGCTTCCGTGAGGATAAATCACGGTATAGCCGGCTATTCAATCACCGTTCAGAGTCAGGAAACTAAATTCACAGCGCAGTTTGTCGAGGAACGTATAGAAGCATTCCGTGTTAAGATGCTATCCATCCTAAATGAAATAGAAGAGGAAGAATTCGAGCATGTGCGTGATTCGCTCATAAAAATAAAACAAGTTGTTGATACTTGTCTTGCTGAAGAGGTCAGTCGTAACTGGGAGGAGATTTCTTGTGAGGAATATGTTTTCGATCGGCGAAAACGCGAAATCGAACTTCTCCGGAATATATCGAAGCAGGATATCTTGGATTTCCTTATCGAAAACGAGCGCAATAATTTCAGAAAATTGTCCGTGCAAGTGATTGGATATAAGAGGGAAACCGATGCCGATGATATCGCCTCCAACAATCTGAATAACGAACATAGTGAAGATGTGATGCAAGCGTATGTTCCTCGTTTTGTGAAAGATGCGTTGCCAAACGTGATGAAATTCAAGCAAGAAATGACAGTCTACCCAGTGACTAAGACAAAGATCGAATAAAAGTGTAGCAAAATGTCCTTCGCGACAGGTAAAGTGGGCTAGAATGAAAGATGGGTTTTCATGTGTTTCAATTATGTTTTATTGTCGGTGTTTTATTATGCTTTTCGGCTTGGGCGGTTTTTCGTTGCGATACGAATTGGGTGAAGTTCTGTTCTTCGAGTTCGTCGTCGCCGAAGGCAACTGGCTTGCCTTCACAGCCCTCTTCATCCTCGGAACTTTCGTTTCCCGGGTGTTTTAAGTAAATGTCGGACAATTCCCGACCAATCGGAACCTGGAACATAAAAGTGCGATTTTAGTGACTGTAGAGAAATTAGGATCACGTGTGACTCACATCTTCGACAAAGGCGGAGAATGGGACTTCGGTACCAGCACCTGAACCTGATGCAATCTGAGTTAGTTTTTGTTTGGCTTTTTGTTCCTGTTCGGCTAGTTTTTGCTCCCGCAGTTTGTTGTATTCCGCTTTGTAGTCTCTGTAGTAAGCCGGGGGATTATGGTTGCACTTCACTCAAAATCAATAAAGAGAAACCAACCTTTCGTACTCTTTTGCACCCTCCGTTACGACATCGAAGAATTGATTGAATCCAATACCCGTTTTAGAGGAGACTCCACAGGTCTTCAAGTCTCTATAGAATTCATCTAACGTGAGTGACATTGTGCGGGTCAGGTTGCTAACGTACGTTTGCTCTTGCTCCAGCGCCTCCTGGAATGCTTCGAAGTCTTGCATCCATTCTACAGCAAAATCATGATCTTTCACATCAATCTGAAAGAGGCACGTTAAAAAATGAAGAGCCACCTTGGTCTCGTCTCACCTTATTTAGTGCGACCACAAAAGGGAGACGGGCTTTATACAGAATAGAGCAGGCGTATAACATATTTGACATAAACGTCGTTGGACTCGCAGATCTTACAACGTCCATAACATACACCACGATGGTAGGGAAACACGTTGCAAGTGCTTCCGTGATGATTGTACCCGACGCCGACCATGTAAATACTTCTATCTGGCCCGGTGTGTCGATTATGCACCACTTATGCCCTTGATCACCGGCGCGCTTAATCAACTCGACCACTTTTTCAAACTTTGTCGAAAATAAGTTCAGGGACGTAACGATGCCTCCGTTCGGGCCGAGTTTGTATTGCTTCATGACTTCTTTGTAATTCACTGTGTCTCGGATGTCGATGTTGGCATGATATGGCGTTTCACGACATGCAGGATCTAGATTTATTACATACGGCTTGAAGTGTTCGAATGAGAGTTGAGTGAGTTTTTGAACGAATGTCGTTTTGCCCGAACCGGCCATTCCGAGTACAATAATGCAGACGGGCGAACTGGACTGTCCATCATCAGCAATGTTTTCTTTATTATTTAATGTAGTTGAAGCCATTATGTGTTTCTTACTTCACAGATTCAAATTATGAGAAATACTTCTGGAATGCACGGAATACAATACGCAGTTTGTCTTTAATAAATTACTCTTTAAAGATGTCAAATGTGTTTGACATTTGGGTTGCAGCCGCATGTTACAATTGCAGCATTGCCAAATAGCACTTTTTTCAGTGTTTCACTGAAAAATACAAATTTAAAAGAAAATATAAAATCGTTCATAATAGGATTCAAAAAACAACAATGGCAAAGGGAAAACTTTACTAAAATTCAGAAAGAATGTACGGCGTGAGTAATGCATTCTTATATAAATGCCGTATACGAGTTGACTCGGCAGATATACGAGGGTGGTCCGATAAGTATTTAGCCTCACCGCCAAACGGCGCCAGTATCGCAAGAGCAACTTACTATCGTGTAGTACATTCTAGTAGACGGCTACTGTCGAAATTTCGGCCGGATCGGGACTTGTAGTTTTGTTTTGACTGCGTGTGGAAGCGGGAGTGTCCGCGGATTTTAGAAAACTGGAAAAAGAGCAATATCGGTCGGTGATTCGATTCTTGTTTTTGGAAGGGAAATCGCGCAGCGAAATCGAAGAGCGTTTGGATGCTGTGTACGGTGACTCTTCTCCTTCGATGGCGACCATCAAAAATTGGTTTAACGTTTTTCAACGTGGTCGCACGACGGTTTTTAATGAGCCACGACCAGATGTCCTGAAAACGGCTACGAAGATAACGAGGACACGATCTCGTATTGGCAGACCGCCGATTGAAGGCATTTCAAAAGATCGCGTGGGTCATATCCTGCATGAAATTTTGGGCATTAGAAAGCTGTCGGCGCGATGGGTGCCGCGTTTGCTCACTCCGGACAACAAGCGCAACCGTGAGACCACTTCAGAGCAGTGTTTGACGCTGTTTAAGCGCAATCTGAAGGAGTTTCTGCGTCGTTTCGTGACAGTCGACGAAACATGGATCCACTGGTACACACCAGAGACCAAGGAAGGAACAGTCGAAACAGTGGACTTCACTCGGCGCACGTGCTCCGAAGAAGGCGAAGACTGTCCCATCGGCCGGAAAGGTGATGGCCACCGTTTTCTGGGATTCACAAGGTGTGATCCACATCGACTACCTGGAGAAGGGCAATCGGTCACAGGTCTGTACTATGCCAAATTATTGGGCCGATTCGACGCCGAATTGAAGAAAAAACGGCCCCACTTGGCGAAGAAAAAAGTGCTCTTCCACCATGATAACGCACCGGTTCACACCTCCGCCCTCGCCACGGCCAAATTGGTCGAATTGGGCCCCATCCACCGCATTCTTCAGATTTGGCCCCGTGCAACTTCTTTTTGTTTCCAAACTTGAAAAAGGCACTCGCCGGGCAGAAATTTCAGTCGAATGAGGGGGTCATCGCCGCCACGGAGGCATAGTTTGCAGACCTCGAGAAAACATATTTTTCAGACAGGTTAAAGAAGTTGGTGCATCGCTGGTTCAAGTGTATCGAGCTAAAAGGAGACTTTTTGTTTTTCTTTTGTAGGCTAAGTACTTATCGGACCACCCTTGTATGTTTCCAGCAAGACGGCGATGCATGCCACATAGCACGTGAATCGATGGACCAATTAAGAAATGAGATTTGACGTATTTTCTATGGGACTACATCAAACCACTCGTCTGTCGATAAGCCAACGTCAATTGCTTCCTTGGAAGTGTTATTAGAGAGATTTCACCCAATATATTCGAAAAAGTGACCCAAAATTAGACTCATCGTATGAATCACTAAAATGTAGTCGTGGCCAACATTTACAAGAAATAATCTTTAAAAGGTAAATGGCAAGCATTAATTAATCAACCCAATTTGATGACAATTAACAAGCCAACAAGTCTCTGAACTTTTGAGTTTCAATTGGCCGTTAATAAAAACGAATGAAAATAATCGGACTCAAAAAGTTAATGCTCGTATCACCGTTCGCGAGTCGCGCAGATGGCATTCGACTCAAATGTCACAATTTCGGCGAACTGCGATTTTTCCGTATCACCATTGACGAACGTTCGACTCGATTGCTGTTTTTTATGTCAAATTCAATCGAACGCAAAAAGTTGGTGACTGGGAGGCGAACGTTTGCTGTATTCAAAAGAAACATTGTAGCAATTGTTGTATTGTCAGGTTATACGAAACACGTGTATCTGACTGTTCTGTTCGATTGTGTTAAAATGCTGCCTGATTCACAATGCTACTACACGGCGAGGCGACAGCGCGACGACAAACGTCGTAGCTGTCAAATTCATATTCATACAATGTAATTATATGGAGTAAGCCACAATGGAACGTGTGTCGTCGTGTCGTAACGCTGTAATTTCGAAAATTCGAAAAACTGTCGCTACTACACGATGTCGTGCCATTTCGAATTCGATATTAGTAGAGTTCGTTTGCATCTAGTGAAGTCCGAAATGAATAAAATAAGTGAAAATCAAATAGAAAAATTAATTGATGCGGTTAGGGAACAGCCCATGATTTACAATAAAGCGGATAAATTTTACAAATACTTTTCCATGAAGGAAAAGATTTGGAGGGAAATTTCCGAAAGTGTGGGAGCTGATGGTATGTACATAAATATCTTTATATGTATTCAATGGTTTCGTTGTTATTTTTTCAACGTTTTTCTCCTTTCCGTGAAAGATTGCAAGACAGCCTGGAAATCGTTGAGTGACCAGTTTGCAAGAACGGCGAAAGAAAATAAGGGAAAGTCGGGACAAGAGGCCCCGGATAAAAAATTATATAAATATTATGACAAGCTGATGTTTCTAAAAGATACTCTAGAAACCAGGAAGTAAGTGACAAAGAGATGTTATCAAATACATTTTATTTCACACTCTTTATTTTAATAGAAGAACTTCAAATTACGATTCTTACATGTCCGAATCAGAGACAATGGACCCAGAAATCGCAGCAATGGTGACGGTACCAGATTGTATTGAGAGCGAGGGGAATGAAAGCCTTCCTTTCACACCAAGCACGTCAACACCAAGTTGTTCCCAAGGAAGGGCTAAAAAATCGAAAACCTGTTCCAAAGATCAGGACGATTTTAAGGATTTTCTCTCGGAAATCATGAGCAAAATAGATAAATCGAACCAAGACGATAATCAGATTTCTTTTTCGAGTCTTAGCAACATGGTAAGCTCAGCGAATTTGACGGCAATACAAACGCGTGAATTACACAGAAAAGTGTTCAACTTTGTTGCCGACGAGTTGGACGAAAAATTAATAAATATTTTTGTTTGTGTTTTATTTGAAATTCAGTAGGTATTGACAAAATTTCTTTCTTAAATGGTAAGCTTCTCGAGCAGGGTTGTGAGAACTTGAAGGTGGGAGTCGTTTGATATTTGTTTCATTTCTCCATTCCCCAGGGATAACTCCACTGTCCACATCTCTGTCAGCATAGCTGTTAGGACAGTAACTTGCGCATTTTTCAAACATTAACATGTTGTGGAGAAGAATCGTCGCTTTGACAATGGTATCCACATTTGAAGGCAAAGTATGGATGTCATTTCTCAGAATTCTCCACCTTGCAGACAGAATACCAAAGGCGTTTTCAATCGTCACTCGCGCATGAGATATTCTTCTGTTGTAATTTTCCTCATCTCTTGATCGTGTTTAATACTTTGTTATGTAGATACTTACCTGGAAAAGGTCGCATTAGATATTGTTTTAGGGGAAAAGCATTATCTCCCACAAAGAAATAAGGAAACCTCTCATTCGAATTCGGCAAAATTCCAGATGGAGGAATTTCTAGTTTGTTGTTTATCAAAAATTTGCCGAAAGAACTTTCGGCAAAGATTCCTCCATCGCTTTGACTCACGTGTCAACCATCGTGAAGTAGTACCGAGCATCGCAAACAGCTAACAGCATAATACTGTGCCTTCCTTTATAATTGTAATATAAAGAGCCGGCATTTGGTGGACAGCTACTGTTAATATGTTTGCCGTCAATTGCACCATCGCAGTTCGGAAGTCTTCAACGATGCTGGAATTCATTTCCGATGCCTACCCACACTTTAGAGTTGGGGGGGCGCAAGGTAGACTCCGTTAAGTTCGTTCCACAGAATTTTATAGGTTTCATATACTATATATCCGAAAGTGCTTAAACCCACTTTGAAACTCAAAGCATAAACCTGTCGGGAACCGCCATGTGCAAGGTACCTGAAAAATACAAATTCTCCAGTTCCGATTTCGTAAAATAATAACTATTATTCGTCTCAAATCAATGTCATAAACAGGCGACTTTCCGGGGATATTGGTTTCCGTATAGAAGTTTTCTCTAACCTAAAACAAACCAATGACAACAGTATATCGAATGTTTCACAACTCATTCTGACCGCCTTAATAAACATTTCGCAGTCCATATTTTTTATTCATTGGAATGTAGTTTCATACAAACCATACTGACTTCTCAATTGGTAGCTTGGTCTTACCCACCATCTTCTTCTGCTGATTTTTTTTTTCCTTTAACTTTTTATAGGCTAAAGCAGCCACAAATGTTAGCAATAATGTTTTTTCAAATTGTTTTTATTCATTTCTAAACTAATTTGAGCTTCACTCTTCAATTTTTTTACTAATTTCAACTTCACTCTCGAGAATTCAAAACAGAATAACCTCGCTGTGCGATCTGTGAATAATCAGGCATGAGCCTTCAGTAGGAGTTTTTGCAGATTTGAAGCACCGCAGCTTATTTTACCTGGCAATATCATCCAATTGGAATAACGTAGGCTCTAGATGAGCCATCAGAATGACGTCTCAAGTAAATATACCTCTTTCTGCACTTGAATTTAAACCAATTGTAATATTATTTGTTATCCCTATATAGCGATACTAGTTGGTGACTAATTTAAAAAATACAGCACAATACGTAGTGTTTATCAGACACTTAAAAAAAAGATTAAGCTGCTGCCATCTAGGGGTGCATAGAAAATATCGTTTCATCTTATCAGCTGTCCAGGCGGCTGTCAAAAACTCATTCTCAAATTTTACTTATTTTCCAAATTTCGTAATATTTTATATTAAAAAAAAAATTGAAAAAAAAATCGGAAGATGACCTCTGTATTTCAGCAAATCTTTAAGCAAAGTCTTGCCAATAGTGCGAGAAGAAACCGTATTCAGATAACACGATTTTACAGCGCCGGCCAAGAAACTAATTACAGTAAGGAAGCACTCGAGAAACTAGTCAAGACCAAAAAGGTTGTAGTGTTTATGAAAGGGAACCCGGAGCAACCACGTTGCGGCTTCAGTAACGCTGTAGTGCAAATAATGCGAATGCATGGCGTTCCTTATGACGCGCATAATGTTCTGGAGAACGACCAGTTGAGACAGGGTAAGGCATACAGAAGGCAGCAACGAGGTTTTTAATTGAATGTTGATCGACAGGTATAAAGGAGTTTACTAATTGGCCAACAATACCGCAAGTTTTCATCAATGGCGAGTTCGTTGGTGGCTGTGATATTTTGCTTCAAATGCACCAAAGCGGCGACTTGATCGAGGAGCTGAAGAAGGTGGGCATCACTAGTTTGTTGCTTGAAACAGAAAAAAAAGTCTGAGAAATAGCAGTAGTAATAGCAGGAAGTGTGTTTTAAATTTTATTTGTTGTGCAAATAAAATCCTTTTAGTCTAGATTGAAGAATGAATACGTGGTTTATTTATTTTGTGCGAGGAGTTTGACCAGTCGTTGCTCGGCTTCCGCTACATTGCTTATCTGTAAGAGAAGCTTACATTTGGCTCGGAACTCTTTGTCTTGAGACGCTTTTAGGATATTTCCGATAGATGTTGCGATTACTTTGTAGTACTTCAATCGGCTCTGGAGATGATCTTCGGGGCTTAACTTCCTTTTGCCCATGTTGTGATGTTTTTTAGTGGAACCGAGTTGAGAATTGTCCACCTTTCCTGCCGGAAATTCTAATAATGGATCCCAATGTACGAGTACAGTACGAGATCGAAAGTAAATATAACCGTTTCCGATGGTTTCTTGACAAACCTTTTCAAAATGTCAGTTGAAACGACCAACTGTACACGAGCGTTGTAATGACGAAGAATGTTTTACTATCTCTAGTAAGATCGGCGAGGAAACATTTTAGATTCCACGGAGCTGTGGCCTCTTCGAACCTTTCTTGGGAATTTCATTAAAATTGTGCAAATTTTTCTTTTCATGGCCTTTTTTTTGCCTGAACGAAAACCTTGTAAATTACTGGGTCTACTGAGAGCATTGTGGCTCAGTTGACACCCGGTTCGAATCTCATATTTCACTTCGATTCGAAATTGTAATTTTCTACATCAGGTATAGAAACGTTAAATGAGTGTGAAATGTCGCAGCTATGGGCAAAGCGACAAGATGAACTTAGGAAATACGGCAATGGAACAACAATAAGGGTTCCGATACAGTTGCTGGGAGAAAATGCGAATCATTTGATATTTCTTCAAGGAAAGTTAAATAAAAAGGTTTAAGGGACAGTAGAAAAAATATTTTACACTAAGAAGCCTGAAGTTAAGGAAATTTCCAAATGGGTGGTCGTGATCTACAAACAAATTGAAGTCGTCTATAATATCAATCCATATTCGCGTAGACTCTATGGCCCAGTTGAGGTCAGTAGAATTGGTCGCTCTCTCTTGCGTCACCCCTTTTTGGATCGAAGACCCTTCGGACTGGAGCAATTATTCAACATCTCTAGCTTTCTTTTTTCAGATCACATATTGTACGTAAGTCAAATCTTCTCCTCCAATTCCCACTTTAGAAAGTAGCTTTTTCGAAAGAACCCAAGGCTTCCTAATCCGCCTTTGATAAGTTCCATATTTCAGAGCCCAATAACGAGTCCAAAATCATACCTCTTCTAGATTCGGTTTCACTACTTCGGATGAGCAAGATCCGATCCCGATAACACCAACGCCATCGAACGATTATTTCGCGGCTTCTCTCCTCGGCGGAGTACTGGCAAAACTCTCCGTTGAACACTTGCCTTGAAAAAGCTTCTCGGCTCTCGCCGTTCGGGATCGGCATTAAGCTTTAGGCTCCGTTCACTTGTATGAAAAAACAAATCGCACACAACATGAGTGAATAAAAAGAAGCTTGGCTCCGGCTCTTCATGAGCTATAACGTCATCTAAGGTATGTATCTGTCTGGCAGTACAATGGACTGTGTCTGAGTGCTCCCACAGATAGCAGCAGCCTCCAACAAGAAAAAAAACACTGAGTAGGTAGGCAATATCGGCTTTAAAGTCATCAATCAGGTGGTGAGTGCCGATCTTGAAATCGTTTAATTTTCTACCATAAAGCGAATATTGGGTCGATGGTGGCTTGAAAATTCATAATATGGAGTGAGCAAAATACTGACAAACGATTTCGATATTAAGGAAACTGATCTCCCTAGAGTTGATCTAGTCAAAAAGTTTTTTTCTTGTAAATCGGCAAATGATACTGCGGTTTCGTTCCTTCATGTGCTGATACATACTCCTACCAGGTCATCACAAGCTAGATTTGAGGAGCTTAAAAAGCGCCCATCTGCGTCAGTAGCTTTTCTGGACTTGCCTACTTGCCTTCATCCCAGTCAAAGGGATGGATTTTTTTTCTTTGATTGTTTTTTTTAAATGCCCTCAATATTAACTGCGATTCTAGTACTAGTTGCCCCTTTTTATCCCCGCGGCCTCGTGTTCTGAATTTAAATTCTTGACATGTTTGCTTGGATCTTGCCATTATGAATAAAATGAACTTTATGGAATGGACATATGTATATCGAGCTTGGCTTGATGAATATTCCTTTTCAAAGGGTTAAGAGTTTGTGGACTGTGTGTATTAACACAATATTTTATATGGCCCCACAGAAAAATTCCAACGGGGACAAATCACATGATTTTGGTGGCTAATTCTCATAAATAAAATGCGAATTGACTTATTCTGGGTTTTTGTTGGTGCATAAAAATGGGTCGTGTTGTTTGAGATATGGCATCGTCCTGTTGAAATCACGTTCGATTTGAGACTAAACAATTCGATAAACGCAAGCTCAAATGTATCCACGTGAAATCGATAGCTTTGGATCTTCTCCAACACTTTTACAAATGACAGTCATCTTTTCTGCAGAGCCTGCATTTCGATGAGGGATCATTTTCAGAATCACTATTTTTGATTCAACATTCAGTATCAAATCCCGACCACGAATTGGATCGCCATATATTTTACGCCTCATTCCTTCTCTTTGGTTTTCTTTCTAAAAAGATGACTATGTGCTAGCAAAGATCTCGTAATGGTGGCATCGGCCCGACAAATGCAGCTTCATCAAGAGCGAAAAAACACCGCCGTAGACGAACACCTTGCGGCAATGTTAGCAATTCCTATGTCCTGGTCCTATGTTCCTCGTAATATCGTCGGCGGATTTCTTACAAACTGGATAGGCGAATGACGAGTCTTCTGTGCCACAAAGTCACTTGGCCCGTGTAAAAATCAACTCAAAACCAACATATGTACATATGTGTCTTGGATAACATGGAAGAATGTGATGTTAACTACCATACAGGCAATTTACAGGGCAATTTATTGCTCAAAATATTGCCATTGTTTAGTTTATGGAAAGCGGAAATATAATAGCAATATTGCAAACTAAAAAATCGCAAAATTTTACTCAAAGAGAGATATATGACGAGTCGAGCGTCAAACATGAGTGAACTGAGACAGACAGCACAAGGCGCATAAATAAGTCTCTAACGAACATTGTACCGTGAGTAAATCGCTTTGGTATTAAAGATTCGAAGACATCTCGATTTACAAGCTAGGCAAAAAATTCAGCACATATTAAACAAAAATAAATTTGTTAAAGGTCTTTGAATCGTTTCAAAACAATCAGAACGGACGACGAATGAGGGGTCCTATAACATGAGCCTAATTTATAAACGACCTCACTTGAGAGATGCACAGAGGTTGCAAGACCTAGGCATGCCTGAAGTCTTTTGGATTTCTCATAATGACTCTAGTAGCACAGCTTGCTTTGGTGAAGATATCATCAATGTGGATATTGAGTGAGAATTTATAATAATAAAAATGATAATAATGATTCTGATATTGTAGCTAAATTAATGACTAAATGCCAACTTTCATCGAATTTCCTCGGCTAGAATCGAACTCCTTATTTTCCGTGCAGGGACGGGTTAAGAATATCCCTGCAGCTATACCTCTCGCTTGGCGTAAAAGGCGACTAAAACAAAGGTAAACAAAAATCACATCTAGGCAAGGTGAAACAAACAAAAAAAAAAAAAAATCTAGAGCATGCCCGTGTCAAAAAAAAAAAAAAAAAAAACCGTCAAACCGTAGCATTATGGAAAAGAACGCTAAAAGGAAAAGAACTACCCCGCCAGGCACTACTAATGGTCGTGATCCTGGGACGAGCAGCAATGCTCGGGTCAGAGCTATAGGATTTCCGGGGGATAGCAAAGTAATGCAACGGCTTAAGCCACATTTAAGAGTCGCGAGTTGAGTTGGAACGTTGGAAGCATGTGTGGCCGCAGCTATGAGCTTGAAGAAATGATGGTTAGAAGGCGAGTAGACATCCTGTGCACACCGGTAATCGGACACGTTTCTTGGACGTTAAAACAAAAGCCTACAAGATGTTTTACTATGGATTGGATCAAGGAACTTGGCAAAGTCTTAACCATTTCAAAGTCCAGTGACCGTTTGATGGCTCTCAAATTGATGATGCATGGTGAGGTGTGGAACATCGTAAGCGCATATGCCCCTCAAGTCGGATGCGAACAAAAAGAAAAAGATGCATTCTGGCTAGATTTCCACAACGTTGTCAAAATCATCCCAAAGGAAGAGCTTTTGTTTGTGGGGGGAGATTTAAACGGAAATGTCGGGAAGACAAGCGAAGACTATGAAGACTACCATGGAGAGCTGGGATACGGCACCGGGAACTCTTCAGCTAAATACCATTTTTGTCAAACAAAACCTGATCACTAATAGCAGCGGCGGAAATTAAACTAAAATATTGTAGATTATCATTTGGTATCCAGTTTCATGAAGCCACGAGTTAAAGATTGCAAAGTGATCCTGGGAGACGCGATCGCCCCTCAACACCGTCTCCTAATGACTTAATTTTTTTATGGAGGCGAGTAAGAAGTCAGAGCAGCAAACGAAGGTGTCTGAGAGAATCAAGTGGTATAAGCTGGAAAAAGGAAAAGGCGAAGCTTTTATTACCAACTTGATAAACTACCTCTCTTCCATTATCGATGAGGTCGGTAATATGGAGTGCAGAGCACAAGACATGTGCATCTGACCTGGAGAAAGCCACTGCTCGGAACATCTAAAGGCACCTGCCAACACGCAAAAGAAACCTGGTGGCGGACAGACGAAGCCAAAGCAGTGATACACGAAAAGAAAATGGTTTTCCAACCTTGGTCAAAATGCTCTTCTACTAATAGAGAGGAAAAAGCTCGCCGTGAAAAGATATATAGATGTTGCAAGGTTATCGCGAAGAAAAAGTGCGCCCAATTCAAAGCGAAAAGCATGGAAGGCCTCTATCAGGAGTTGGAAGAAATATCGTCTTCCGCGTCTGACAGGAACCAGGCTATCCAGGAGCTTCGACAAAGCAATTTGAACAAAGGAGCAAATATCTTTAAGATAGCCGCCCAGAGAAGAAGAAATGCTCAGGAGATTCGTTTCCCAAAGTTTATTAACAATGCTGAAGGCCAACTCCTTGTAGAAGACGAAAAAATTCTCCCCTGGCGACAGTATTGCGAGGAACTTCTGAACGAACAGTTTCCCCGAGTGTACTTTCCAAGAGCCGCCCCGAATCATGCCGAAATATCCGACATCACAGTCGAAGAAGTTCGGTACGCGGTTAAAAACTCCAAGAAAAGAAAAGCTGTTGGGCCGGACGGGATACCCTCTGAGTTCTGGAAAAAGGTGGGAGACATCGGGTCTAGATGGCTCATGGTTCTTTTCTCCAAACTTATGAGAGGCGACACTATGCCTAATCAATGGCGGGAAAGCTATTTTCTTCCTTTGCACAAAGGAAAGGGTGATACGCGAAGTTGTGATAACTACCGTTCTGTCAAGCTGATGTCGCACACCATGAAGATCGTTGAACGGTTATTAGATAGCCGACTACGGAAAATAATACGACTATCTGATGACCAGTGCGGGTTTGTCTCGGGTAAATCACCAACAGATGCAATCCAAAGTATACAGGCCTAACCATAATAGGCAGGAGCAAGCATATGCAAGCAAAGGGGAATGTCTTCTTACATGCAAAGCATATGATATGCCCACAATGGGAAGATACGACGTTTCGTTAAATGTTCGTTAACTGATGCGAGCAGACGGAAGGTCTTCTTGAAAGAAGACATTCCGGACGGAATTTTTGACAAGTGACATTTGAGGTTAGGAAAGAGAAAAAAGAGAAAATAAATATGGAATACGAGTTTGTTAACAAGTTGATTTTACTTGTGCAGGACAATAAGTGTCTCTATGATAAAGCATATGGCTTTTATTTCAACAAAAAGGAAAAAGTCAAGGTGTGGGAAAACAATTTGACAGTTCCTTTCCTTCTGCTTGCATCTGTTCATTGTGGGTACCTTGACTGTTCGTTGAAACATAGGGGAGAATTTCGTTCGGTTCTGAAATAAGCTTCTGCTTGCTCCTGTCTATTATGGTTAGTCCTTAAGGGTCATGATGGAAAGGTATCGTGATTCTTCAAAGGACTTGCATATGGTGTTGGTTGATTTCGAGAAGGCCTTTGACCGGCAACCAAGAGATCTTTTATGGGTAGCGCTAAGACAAAAAGAAGTTCCAGAAACCTACGTGCGAGTGATCATGGACATGTACAAGAGAGCAACGACAAGAGTAAGATGCACCGCAAGAGTCACCCAAGAGTTCGCGATCAAAGTCGGTGTACACCAAGAGAGCGTCCTCAGTCCACTGCTCTTTATAGCAGTCCTTGATTGCTTGCTTGACGGACCCCAATATGCACCAGCTATTCTTTGCTGACGATGGAGCCATTATAAGTGATGATCAGGCGTCCCTACAACGAGCACTTGATGTGTGGGTGGACATTTTTGAGGGACACGGGTATCGTATTAGTTCAAAGAAGACAGAGTATCTATGCTGCCCGTTCTCTGACCCCCATCAGCCTATTCCAGACATTTACTTGAATGGAAGAGTGCTTCCCAAGTGTTAAAAGTTTAAATATCTGGGATCTAAGATTAATAGAGAAGCAACCTGTGATGACGACATCAAACATCGCGTAAGCGTAGGGTGGATGAAGTGGCGGGAAAACTCCGCCATCTTCTGTGATCGAAAAATGCCCCCTAAGCTGAAAGGAAGGCTCTACACTTCAGTTGTACGTCCGGCGCTCACATACGGTTCACAATGCTGGACAATGCACAAAAAGTATGAGAGCAAATTAACGGCAGCTGAGATGAAGATTGTTACTTCGCATGACAGCGGGAGAGTTATAAAATGGATGGCACGGATGGCCTTTGATCGCCTCAATCAGTTCTTCCTCGAACATTTTATAACATTTTTTTCCGAGAATAATGTTCACTTTTCCCACACTAAACGTCCTTCACCATCATCACCATCATCACCATCATCGCCATCCTCACCATCATCGCCGTCATCACCATCATCACCATCGTCACAATCATCACAATCATCACCATCATCACCATCCACCATCATCACCATCATCACCATCATCACCATCATCACCATCATCACCATCATCACCATCATCACCATCATCACCATCATCACCATCATCACCATCATCACCATCATCACCATCATCACCATCATCACCATCATCACCATCATCACCATCACCACCAACATCACCATCATCACCATCATCACCATCATCACCATCATCACCATCATCACCATCATCACCATCATCACCATCATCACCATCATCACCATCATCACCATCATCATCATAATCGAAATCATCATCATAATCGCCATCATCACCATCATCACCACCATCACCATCATCACCATCATCACCATCTTCGCCATCATCACCGTCATCGCCACATCATCACCATCACACCATCATCAGCTTCACCAACATCATTAGCATCATCACCATCATCGTCATCATCACAATCATCACCATCATCACCATCATCACCATCATCACCATCATCACCATCATCACCATCATCACCATCATCACCATCATCACCATCATCACCATCACCACCAACATCACCATCATCACCATCATCACCATCATCACCATCATCACCATCATCACCATCATCACCATCATCACCATCATCACCATCATCACCATCATCACCATCATCATCATAATCGAAATCATCATCATAATCGCCATCATCACCATCATCACCACCATCACCATCATCACCATCATCACCATCTTCGCCATCATCACCGTCATCGCCACATCATCACCATCACACCATCATCAGCTTCACCAACATCATTAGCATCATCACCATCATCGTCATCATCACAATCATCACCATCATCACCATCATCACCATCATCACCATCATCACCATCATCACCATCATCACCATCACCACCATCATCACCATCATCACCATCATCACCATCATCACCATCTTCACCATCATCACCATCATCACCGTCATCGCCATCATCATCATCATCACCATCATCACCATCATCACCATCATCACCATCATCACCATCATCACCATCATCACCATCATCACCATCATCACCATCATCACCATCATCACCATCATCACCATCATCACCATCATCACCATCATCACCATCGTCACCATCATCACCATCATCACCATCATCACCATCATCACCATCATCACCATCATCACCATCATCACCATCATCACCATCATCACCATCATCACCATCATCACCATCATCACCATCATCACCATCATCACCATCATCACCATCATCACCATCATCACCATCATCACCATCATCACCATCATCACCATCATCACCATCATCACCATCATCACCATCATCACCATCATCACCATCATCACCATCATCACCATCATCACCATCATCACCATCATCACCATCATCACCATCATCACCATCATCACCATCATCACCATCATCACCATCATCACCATCATCACCATCATCACCATCATCAACATCATCACCATCATCACCATCATCACCATCATCACCATCATCACCATCATCACCATCATCACCATCATCACCATCATGATCATCATCACCATCATCACCATCATCACCATCGTCACCCTCATTACCATCCTCACCCTCATCACCATCATCATCATAATCGCTATCATCAGCATAATCGCCATCATCACCATCGTCACCATCATCACCATCATCACCATCTTCACCATCATCACCATCATCACCATCATCACCATCATCACCATCATCACCATCATCACCATCATCACCATCATCACCATCATCACCATCATCACCATCATCACCATCATCACCATCATCACCATCATCACCATCATCACCATCATCACCATCATCACCATCATCACCATCATGATCATCATCACCATCATCACCATCATCACCATCATCACCATCGTCACCCTCATTACCATCCTCACCATCATCACCATCATCACCATCATCACCATCATCACCATCATCACCATCATCACCATCATCACCATCATCACCATCATCACCATCATCACCATCATCACCATCATCACCATCATCACCATCATCACCATCATCACCATCATGATCATCATCACCATCATCACCATCATCACCATCGTCACCCTCATTACCATCCTCACCCTCATCACCATCATCATCATAATCGCCATCATCAGCATAATCGCCATCATCACCATCGTCACCATCATCACCATCGTCACCCTCATCACCATCATCATCATAATCACCATCATCACCATCATCACCATCATCACCATCATCACCATCATCACCATCATCACCATCATTACCATCATCACCATCATGACCATCATCATCATCATCACCATCATCACCATCATCATCATCATCGCCATCATCACCATCATCACCATCATCACCATCATCACCATCATCACCATCGTCACCCTCATCACCATCATCACCCTCATCACCATCATCATCATAATCGAAATCGCCATCATCACCATCATCCCCATCCTCACCATCATCACCATCATCACCACCATCACCATCATCACCATCTTCGCCATCATCACCATCATCACCATCATCACCATCATCACCCTCATCACCATCATCACCATCGTCACCCTCATCACCATCATCATCATAATCACCATCATCACCATCATCACTATCATTATCGTCACCATAATCTCCACCGTCACCATCACCGCACTCATCACCATGACCACCATCATCACCATCATCACCATCATCACCATCATCACCATCATGACCATCATGACCATCATCACCATCATCACCATCATCACCATCATCACCATCATCACCATCACCACCATCATCACCATCATCACCATCATCACCATCATCACCATCATCACCATCATCACCATCATCACCATAATCACCATCGTCACCATCATCACCATCAACCACCTTCATCACCATCATCACCATCATCACCGTCCTCACCCTCATCGCCATCATCATCATAATCGCCATCATCAGCATAATCGCCATCATCACCATCGTCACCATCATCACCATCATCACCATTTTCACCATCATCACCATCATCACCGTCATCGCCATCATCACCATCATCACCATCATCACCATCATCACCATCATCACCATCATCACCATCATCACCATCATCACCATCATCACCATCACCACCATTATCACCATCATCACCATCATCACCATCATCACCATCACCACCATCATCACCATCATCACCATCATCACCATCATCATCATCATCACCATCATCACCATCATCATCATCATCGCCATAATCACCATCATCACCATCATCACCATCGTCACCCTCATCACCTTCATCACCCTCATCACCCTCATCACCATCATCATCATAATCGAAATCGCCATCATCACCATCCTCACCATCATCACCATCATCACCACCATCACCATCATCACCATCATCACCATCATCACCATGGTCATCATCATCACCATCATCACCATCATCACCATCAACCACCTTCATCACCATCATCACCATCATCACCGTCCTCACCCTCATCACCATCATCATCATAATCGCCATCATCAGCATAATCGCCATCATCACCATCGTCACCATCATCACCATCATCACCATCTTCACCATTTTCACCATCATCACCATCATCACCGTCATCGCCATCATCACCATCCTCACCATCATCACCATCATCACCACCATCACCATCATCACCACCATCACCATCATCACCATCTTCGCCATCATCACCATCATCACCATCATCACCATCATCACCATCATCACCATCATCACCATCATCACCATCATCGCCATCATCACCATCATCACCATCATCACCATCACCACCATCATCACCATCATCACCATCATCACCATCTTCACCGTCATCACCATCATCACCGTCATCGCCATCATCATCATCATCACCATCATCACCATCGTCACCCCCATTACCTCATCAAGGTCATTGACCCCTCAAGGTCATTGACCTCATCAAGGCCATTGACCCCTCAAGGTCATTGACCTCATCAAGGTCATTGACCTCATCAAGGTCATTGACCCCTCAAGGTCATTTACATCTCAAGGTCATTGACCCCTCAAGGTCATTGACCTCATCAAGGTCATTGACCTCATCAAGGTCATTGACCTCATCAAGGTCATTGACCTCATCAAGGTCATTGACCTCATCAAGGTTATTGACCTCATCAAGGTCATTGACCTCATCAAGGTCATTGACCTCATCAAGGTCATTGACCTCATCAAGGTCATTGACCCTTCAAGGTCATTGACCTCATCAATGTCATTGACCTCATTAAGGTCGGGTCAATGACCTCGGTGGGGTCAACGACCTTGAGTGGTCAATGACCTTGAGGGGTCAATGACCTTGATGGGTCAATGACCTTGAGGGGTCAATGACCTTGATGAGGTCAATGACCTTGATGGGTCAATGACCTTGATGAGGTCAATGACCTTAAGGGGTCAATGACCTTGATGAGGTCAATGACCTTGAGGGGTCAATGACCTTGAGGGGTCAATGACTTTGATGAGGTCAATGACCTTGAGGGTCAATGACCTTGATGAGGTCAATGACCTTGAGGGTCAATGACCTTGAGGGTCAATGACCTTGAGGGTCAATGACCTTGAGGGTCAATGACCTTGAGGGTCAATGACCTTGATGAGGTCAATGATTTTGAGGGGTCAATGACCTTGAGGGGTCAATGACCTTGATGAGGTGATGGGGGTGACGATGGTGATGATGGTGATGATGATGATGATGGCGATGACGGTGATGATGGTGATGATGGTGAAGATGGTGATGATGGTGATGATGGTGATGATGGTGATGATGGTGGTGATGGTGATGATGGTGATGATGGTGATGATGGTGATGATGGTGATGATGGTGATGATGGTGATGATGGTGATGATGGTGATGATGGTGAGGATGGTGATGATGGCGATTTCGATTATGATGATGATGGTGATGAGGGTGATGATGGTGATGAGGGTGATGATGGTGATGAGGGTGACGATGGTGATGATGGTGATGATGGTGATGATGGTGATGATGGTCATGATGGTGATGATGGTGATGATGGTGAGGATGGTGATGATGGCGATTTCGATTATGATGATGATGGTGATGATGGTGATGATGGTGATGATGGTGATGATGGTGATGATGGTGATGATGGTGATGATGGTGATGATGGTGATGATGGTGATGATGGTGATGATGGTGATGATGGTGATGATGGTGATGATGGTGGTGATGGTGGTGATGGTGGTGATGGTGGTAATGGTGGTGATGGTGGTGATGGTGATGATAGTGATGATGGTGACGATGGTGATGAGGGTGATGATGGTGATGATGGTGATGATGGTGATGATGGTGATGATGGTGATGATGGTGGCGATGGTGAAGATAGTGATGATGGTGATGATGGTTATGATTGTGATGATGGTGATGATGGTGATGATGGTGATGATGGTGATGATGGTGATGATGGTGATGATGGTGATGATGGTGATGATGGTGATGATGGTGATGATGGTGATGATGGTGATGATGGTGATGATGGTGATGATGGTGATGATGGTGATGATGGTGATGATGGTGATGATGGTGATGGTGGTGATGATGGTGATGATGGTGAGGATGGTGATGATGGCGATTTCGATTATGATGATGATGGTGATGAGGGTGATGATGGCGATGAGGGTGACGATGGTAATGATGGTGATGATGATGGCCATGATGATGATGATGGTGATGATGGTGATGATGGTGATGATGATGATGATGGTCATGATGGTGATGATGTTGATGATGGTGATGATGGTGATGATGGTGATGATGATGATGATGGTGATGATGGTGATGATGGTGATGATGGTGATGATGGTGATGATGGTGATGATGGTGATGATGGTGGTGATGGTGGTGATGGTGGTGGTGGTGGTGATGGTGATGATAGTGATGATGGTGACGATGGTGATGAGGGTGATGATGGTGATGATGGTGATGGTGTGGCGATGATGGTGATGATGGTGATGATGTGGCGATGACGGTGATGATGGTGATGATGGTGATGATGGTGATGATGGTGATGATGGTGGTGATGGTGGTGGTGGTGGTGATGGTGATGATAGTGATGATGGTGACGATGGTGATGAGGGTGATGATGGTGATGATGGTGATGGTGTGGCGATGATGGTGATGATGGTGATGATGGTGATGATGGTGATGATGTGGCGATGACGGTGATGATGGTGATGATGGTGATGATGGTGATGATGGTGATGATGGTGATGATGGTGATGATGGTGATGATGGTGATGATGGTGATGATGGTGATGATGGTGATGATGGTTATGATGATGGTGATGATGGTGGTGATGGTGGTGATGGTGGTGGTGGTGGTGATGGTGATGATAGTGATGATGGTGACGATGGTGATGAGGGTGATGATGGTGATGATGGTGATGGTGTGGCGATGATGGTGATGATGGTGATGATGTGGCGATGACGGTGATGATGGTGATGATGGTGATGATGGTGATGATGGTGATGATGGTGATGATGGTGATGATGGTGATGATGGTGATGATGGTGATGATGATGGTGATGATGGTGATGATGGTGATGATGGTGATGATGGTGATGATGGTGATGATGGTGATGATGGTGATGATGGTGATGATGGTGATGATGGTGATGATGGTGATGATGGTGATGATGGTGATGATGGTGATGATGGTGATGATGGTGATGATGGTGATGATGGTGATGATGGTGATGATGGTGATGATGGTGATGATGGTGATGATGGTGATGATGGTGATGATGGTGATCATGGTGATGAGTGCGGTGATGGTGACGGTGGAGATTATGGTGACGATAATGATAGTGATGATGGTGATGATGGTGATGATGGTGATTATGATGATGATGGCGATGACGGTGATGATGGTGATGATGGCGATTATGCTGATGATGGCGATTATGATGATGATGGTGATGAGGGTGAGGATGGTGATGATGGCGAAGATGGTGATGATGGTGATGATGGTGATGGTGGTGATGATGGTGATGATGGTGATGATGGCGAAGATGGTGATGATGGTGATGGTGGTGATGGTGGTGATGATGGTGATGATGGTGAGGATGGTGATGATTGCGATTTCGATTATGATGATGATGGTGATGATGGTGATGATGGTGATGATGGTGATGATGGTGATGATGGTGATGATGGTGGTGATGGTGGTGATGGTGGTGATGGTGGTGATGGTGGTGATGGTGGTGATGGTGATGATAGTGATGATGGTGACGATGGTGATGAGGGTGATGATGGTGATGATGGTGATGATGGTGATGATGGTGATGATGGTGATGATGGTGGCGATGGTGAAGATAGTGATGATGGTGATGATGGTTATGATTGTGATGATGGTGATGATGGTGATGATGGTGATGATGGTGATGATGGTGATGATGGTGATGATGGTGATGATGGTGATGATGGTGATGATGGTGATGATGGTGATGATGGTGATGATGGTGATGATGGTGATGATGGTGATGATGGTGATGATGGTGATGATGGTGATGATGGTGATGATGGTGATGATGGTGATGATGGTGATGATGGTGATGATGGTGATGATGGTGATGATGGTGATGATGGTGATGATGGTGATGATGGTGATGATGGTGATGATGGTGATGATGGTGATGATGGTGAGGATGGTGATGATGGTGATGATGGTGATGATGGTGATGATGGTGATGATGGTGATGATGGTTATGATGATGGTGATGATGGTGATGGTGATGATAGTGATGATGGTGACGATGGTGATGATGATGGTGATGATGGTGATGGTGATGATGGTGATAATGTGGCGATGACGGTGATGAGGGTGACGATGGTGATGATGGTGATGATGGTGATGATGTGGCGATGACGGTGATGATGGTGATGATGGTGATGATGGCGAAGATGGTGATGATGGTGATGGTGGTGATGATGGTGATGATGGCGATTATGATGATGATTTCGATTATGATGATGATGGTGATGAGGGTGATGATGGTGATGATGGTGATGATGGCGATGATGGGGATGATGGTATGATGGTGATGATGGTGATGATGGTGATGATGGTGATGATGGTGATGATGGTGGTGATGGTGGTGATGGTGGTGGTGGTGGTGATGGTGATGATAGTGATGATGGTGACGATGGTGATGAGGGTGATGATGGTGATGATGGTGATGGTGTGGCGATGATAGTGATGATGGTGATGATGTGGCGATGACGGTGATGATGGTGATGATGGCGAAGATGGTGATGATGGTGATGATGGTGATGGTGATGATGATGGTGATGATGGTGAGGATGGTGATGATGGTGATGATGGTGATGATGGTGATGATGGTGATGATGGTGATGATGGTGATGATGGTGATGATGGTGATGATGGTGATGATGGTGATGATGGTGATGATGGTGATGATGGTGATGATGGTGATGATGTGGATGATGGTGATGATGGCTATGATGATGGTGATGATGGTGATGGTGATGATAGTGATGATGGTGACGATGGTGATGAGGGTGACGATGGTGATGATGGTGATGATAGTGATGATGTGGCGATGACGGTGATGATGGTGATGATGGCGAAGATGGTGATGATGGTGATGGTGGTGATGATGGTGATGATGGCGATTATGATGATGATTTCCATTATGATGATGAAGGTGATGAGGGTGATGATGGTGATGATGGCGATGATGGTGATGATGGTATGATGGTGATGATGGTGATGATGGTGATGATGGTGATGATGGTGATGATGGTGATGATGGTGATGATGGTGATGATGGTGATGATGGTGATGATGTGGATGATGGTGATGATGGCTATGATGATGGTGATGATGGTGATGGTGATGATAGTGATGATGGTGACGATGGTGACGATGGTGATGATGGTGATGATAGTGATGATGTGGCGATGACGGTGATGATGGTGATGATGGCGAAGATGGTGATGATGGTGATGGTGGTGATGATGGTGATGATGGCGATTATGATGATGATTTCGATTATGATGATGAAGGTGATGAGGGTGATGATGGTGATGATGGTGATGATGGCGATGATGGTGATGATGGTATGATGGTGATGATGGTGATGATGGTGATGATGGTGATGATGGTGATGATGGTGATGATGGGGATGATGGTGATGATGGTGATAATGGTGATAATGGTGATAATGGTGATAATGGTGATGATGGTGATGATGGTGATGGTGATGATGGTGATGCTGGTGATGCTGGTGATGATGGTGATGATGGTGATGATGGTGATGATGGTGATGATGGTGATGATGGTGATGATGGTGATGATGGTGATGATGGTGATGATGGTGATGATGGTGATGATGGTGATGATGGTGATGATGGTGATGATGGTGATGATGGTGATGATGGTGATGATGGTGATGATGGTGATGATGGTGATGATGGTGATGATGGTGATGATGGTGATGATGGTGATGATGGTGATGATGGTGATGATGGTGATGATGGTGATGATGGTGATAATGGTGATGATGGTGATGATGGTGATGATGGTGATGGTGATGATGGTGATGATAGTGATGATGGTGATGATGGTGATGATGGTGATGGTGGTGATGGTGATGATAGTGATGATGGTGATGATGCTGATGATGGTGATGATGGTGATGATGGTGATGATGGTGATGATGGTGATGATGGTGAAGATGGTGATGATGGTGATGATGGTGATGATGGTGGCGATGGTGAAGATAGTGATGATGGTGATGATGGTTATGATTGTGATGATGGTGATGATGGTGATGATGGTGATGATGGTGATGATGGTGATGATGGTGATGATGGTGATGATGGTGATGATGGTGATGATGGTGATGATGGTGATGATGGTGATGATGGTGATGATGGTGATGATGGTGATGATGGTGATGATGGTGATGATGGTGATGATGGTGATGATGGTGATGATGGTGATGATGGTGATGATGGTGATGATGGTGATGATGGTGATGATGGTGATGATGGGGATGATGGTGATGATGGTGATGGTGGTGATGGTGATGATAGTGATGATGGTGAAGATGGTGATGATGGTGATGATGGTGATGATGGTGATGATGGTGATGGTGGTGATGGTGATGATAGTGATGATAGTGATGATGGTGATGATAGTGATGATGGTGAAGATTTTGATGATGGCGATGATGGTGATGATGGTGATAATGGTGATGATGGTGATGATGGTGATGATGTGGCGATGACGGTGATGAGGGTGACGATGGTGATGATGGTGATGATGGTGATGATGTGGCGATGACGGTGATGATGGTGATGATGGTGATGATGGCGAAGATGGTGATGATGGTGATGGTGGTGATGGTGATGATAGTGATGATGGTGATGATAGTGATGATGGTGAAGATTTTGATGATGGCGATGATGGTGATGATGGTGATAATGGTGGTGATGGTGATGATGGTGATGATGTGGCGATGACGGTGATGAGGGTGACGATGGTGATGATGGTGATGATGGTGATGATGTGGCGATGACGGTGATGATGGTGATGATGGTGATGATGGCGAAGATGGTGATGATGGTGATGGTGGTGATGGTGATGATAGTGATGATGGTGATGATAGTGATGATGGTGAAGATTTTGATGATGGCGATGATGGTGATGATGGTGATAATGGTGGTGATGGTGATGATGGTGATGATGTGGCGATGACGGTGATGAGGGTGACGATGGTGATGATTAACGGTGGAAAAAGAACCGGGCAAGAGAGGATAAAAAAACAGACGATATCTCAGTACAGTTTGTAGTACATTTTTCAACTCAACTCTTTATGATATTCGCTTAACATTTATAGAGGATGGGGTGATGGACTTTGCGCTAGTGTAGAGTTTTGCCTTGATCGTTCGATATACAGAAACGAATTTCTTTATGGATTGGGTGTAAAATACGGTGGTGTCAAAAAGTGAAGCCACGATGTGATTATTAGCCTACAATTCGGCCAACCTGACCAGGTAATCGACCCGATTATCAATCAGCGGGCAAAACTCTTGCTAGGGACAAAATCATCATTACAGTGAAAACTCTACGTTAAACATCCGTACCATTTTACTTACAATAGTTATGATGCAATTATAATTACTTTACTGGTAATGCGTTTAGGCACATATGGATATATGTATATACATATAATAAATCTAAGTTTTAATTCATTATTTATACAGTTCATACAGATAAATGTTTGTTTATAAAATTGTGTCGAACAATGTGGGATTATCTTACGTAATATACATACATACATATACAGGGTGTCCCACGAGCAGTGTGCCAAAAAGCTAGAGCGTGTAGGTCTGGTGAAGGCAAGAAAAAAATCGTATGGGAGGCGGGGGTCTATTCCCCCCGTTTAGCTGGAAGGGGCAATTTTCTAAAAAAAACTGACTTAATTTGGAAAAAAAATTATTAAAAATCAACAGTTACATCCACAATGCCGTAATGTACTTTTTTGTAAAGCCAGAAACCTCTTCTTTCATCTTGTTTTTAACCAAATCTGTTTTAAGGAATAGTTTTTGAGAAATTAATTTTCAAACTCAAAATTTTGCAAAAAAAATTTCGAACTATTTTTTTCCAAAATTGTATGTAATTAAGTACTAATTTTTTTCAAAAATTCTATTCTCTTGTTAGTTTTTATTTAAAAACAGAAAACCGGATGCAAAAATGTCTTGTAGTTTTTGAGAAATTAAAAAAAAACCCAAACCATTTTTTTCTAAGAAGAACCTTTTTTTTGGTTTTAACGCGACTGGACTTGTAGGCAAATTAATGTGTGAAACATTGACCTCATTTTTATTATTTTTAAAAACTTCGGATTTTTATTATAATAAATTTTCAATATGATCCCCATTTTTTAGAAGGCAAAGATTATATCTCCTTCTTCTCCTAATGGCTGCACATATCTATGCTTGACAAATTTTCCTACAATTTGACTCCAGCGACTTCAGTTGTTCCAAAGATACTATTTCCACTTCGTAAACATAATTCTTCATGAATCCCCACACATAAAAATCTAGAGGAGTTAAATCTGGTGATCTAGGTGGCCATACCGTGGGGCCCCTTCTTCCGATCCAACGGTCACTAAAATGATCATCCAGCCAGTTTCTAACCCGTAAGCTGTAGTGTGCTGGTGCTCCATCTTGCTGGTAGATTAAATTATCTGCTATGGCCAAAGAAACGTTGACCATCAAATCGGGCAAAAGGTCTCGTAGGAACTGCAGGTATGATTCTCCATTAATAACGGCATTCAAAAACCAGGGCCCGATTACAATTTGTCCAACAATACCAAGCCAAACATTACAGCTAAAGCGGTGTTGTCATTTATTTTGTTTTTTGTTGTGTGGATTGGTGCTACTCCAATGATGTAAATTGTGGAAGTTAGTAACCCCATCTCTGGTAAACTGTGCTTTATCCGTCCAGAATATCCTTGCAAAATAGTAGCAGTAATGATCGACAAAATTCTGCTCTCAAAAACTTGTCGTTTGAGGTGAGTTCCTGAACTGACCTAAAATGGTACGGGTGTAAGTTTTCGGTATGAAGCACTCTCCATACTCTAGGTTTGGGCACTCCAAGCATAATAGCTATCATCTTTGTACTAAGGGAGGGAGTACGTCGGACCAAATCCAAAATTCTTTTATCTAAGATTCCTGATCCATCTGTAACTGATCTTTCGCTTCTTCGATGCTCTAGCACTCCGTGCTCTCGCAGACGTCGGTGGATTCTTGAAAACATGCTACGACTGGGACACCTCCGATTGGGATATCTTTCAGCGTAGAGTCTTTTGGCTTCACGATCTCGACCATTAGCTAAACCGAAGCAGAAGTGCATGTCCGTTAATTCTTCTCGAGAGTATGAGTTTGACATCGTAATGTGTTGATGAAATGGAAATTGGAAATGCAAATATTTTGTTTTTCATAAAGAAAAATTGCGGTTTTATTGTCTTAAGGTCCTAGCGGGTAGAACCCATTGGCGGCGGGCGGACCGAGACGAAATTGGCAGGTCAGTTTTCAGGCGTTATCAATGAGAAAAAAGGATTAATCCAGGGTTATTCCAATACTGTGTCTCTTTATTGTATCCTCATAAAACTCCGAATTTTTTAAAATTAATTGGTCTACAACTCCAGCCGCGTTAAAACCAAAAAAAAAGGTTCTTCTTAGAAAAAAATGGTTCGGGTTTCTTTTTAATTTCTCAAAAACTACAAGACATTTTTGCATCCGGTTTTCTGTTTTTAAATAAAAACTAACAAGAGAATTGAATTTTTAAAAAAAAATTAGTACATAATTACATACAATTTTGAAAAAAAATAATTCGAAATTTTTTTTTGCAAAATTTTGAGTTTGAAAATTAATTTCTCAAAAACTATTCCTTAAAACAGCTTTGTTTAAAAACAAGATAAAAGAAGAGGTTTCTGGCTTTACAAAAAGTATATCACGGCATTGTGGATGTAACTGTTGATTTTTACTATATTTTTTTCCAAATTAATTCAATTTCGCTCTAGCTTTTTGACATACTGCTCGTGGGACACCCTGTATATGTATGTAGTTAAAAAAAAAAATTATATTTTAGTAGTATCAAGAATTCAGCAAATTAATAATAGTACTCGTATACTTATACATGGTAAGCTTCTCCGTTTATTTCCGATTATCCTTCACAAAAATGGTTTGGGTTTAAGTCCACAAAATGAAAATATGAAAATAGAAAATTCAAATTTGCATTATATATTTGTATTGTTATGAGGATCGCCACCTTGATTTGTATCAAGCTCAAAGTCTACTTCACACCTATATGGCCTCATATTAGCTGGCGGTGATACACCTTTATATGCCATTCGCGTCAATTGTAGACCATCGATATCGGCGATGACGTAACGATCATTAGGAAGGACTTCTTTTACCTCATAAGGACCTCTGTATCTCGCGAATAGTTTTTTGTTAACACCAGGAGTTGTTACTACATTTTTTATCATAACATAATCACCCTTTTTATAAGTTAGTGGCTGCTTATGCCGTTTATCGTAGTATATCTGATTCTTTTCGATATTTCTTACGGCTTCGGCTCTTATGCTATCTATGTCCGCTCTTTTATCTTCTATTGTGTTAGTTAAAAACTCCATAATCTTATCACAAAATACCCCTTTTTGATTCCTACCAAACAAAAGCATGTTGGGTGTAAAACCTGTACTCCTACTCAAAGTATTATTAAGAGTATACTCTATCTTGGCTATATGCTTGTCCCATTCCACAGTTGACTGAGCGTCGCATTCTTTCGCCAACATTGGAACAAGAATTCGGTTGATCCGCTCGACTTGCCCATTCAACTGGGGAGAATGTGTTGCAACTTTTGTATGTTCAACATTACTTTTGCTTAGAAATTCGGAAAATTCTTTAAATGTAAAGGATGATCCACGATCCGAAACTATTCTATTTGGCCTGGAATAGTTTTCGAAATATAAATTTAGACAAGCTATCACCTCTTTACTGGGTACAATTTAATAAACTTTGTAAAACCATCAATAACCAAGAAAATATACTTATTCTGGGAACGTGAATTCGCCAAGCGGCCAAGGTGGTCAACGTATAGGCTATCAAAAGGAATATCTCCCTTAGGTATTGAGTGGAGATTACCTTGAAGTTTTCCAGACTCAGGAGAAAAATAGATACACTTGAGGCAACTCTTGAAGTACTGTCTTATTTTCTCCTTCATTTTCGGAAACCAATAGCACAGAATAAATAGTATACAGAAGTCGCATCTCGGCCTGCGATGATTTTTCACTTTATGGTGCGGGCGGAACAACTGAAGGGAAGATCAAGCAACGAGAGAGCAAGCATGATCAGAGAGTAACAACCAGAGAGCAGCCACGATCAGAGAGAATCAACGAGAGAGCAATCTTAAAATGTTTATGTGTGTGTGTGTATTGTGTTGCTATCCAACGTCGTGAATGCACGTGGTGTTGACAAAATTTTGTTTCAAGTTTTAGATTTCTATATTTAGTTTTCTTCAGTTGAAAGTTGCGCTTTTCGATGTAAACTAAAAGGGCCGGCTAACACCAATTAACGTTATTCCATTATTTGGGATTTTTGTGCAAATTTCAATCTGATATATGTAGGGAAGAATAACCCAACAACTTTAGTGCGACAGGATTTTAAGTTTGCGGGCTTTAGTAAATTTTTTTTTCTCTGAAGCCCACGAGCAATGCTTCCTCAAGAGTACTAAGATCATGAAGTCCAATATTATTTCCTTATGATCAGAACATGTGGAAAACCATTGCGGTGTAGCATTTTTGCATTTGGATTTTATCAAGTTTTTTATACCAACAGTTTGTGGTTGTGTGTCAAAAATATTGCTAAACACTGTAATATGTTTCTTGCTAATTTCCAAGAAAATTTGTGAAGGAGCAACGAGGTTACCAAAATCTTTAAGAGAATTGTAATTTTTATGAAATATGAAAAGTTCACTAGGAACTGTTAATACTTCGTCTTCTTTTCTCAATATAGAAACACAAATATCGCAGTTAATTTTCGGTATCATTTTGTAGACGATATAACCTATGAAGTATCTTAAAGACGCCAAATCGATACTAAATTCCGAACAATTCTGAAAGTCATCATTTAATACGAAATCATCAATGATTTCTATGTTAATATCTATTTCAGAGTTTTCGTTTCGACTGAGTTCTTCATTATTTGTATCAGCTAAGTCCATATTTGACAAAATATTTGAAAGCGTTTCAAATGTGGTATCACTCAGCTCTTCACAGTTACTATAAGAACTCAACTGCACTATATTTGCAGACATTAAGCGTGCTAATAAAGTGTTTATATCAGCAACTGAGGGGTTAATATTATTTCCACCCTTTTGTCTTAGAACCGAGAACATATTTTCGAGCTTATCTTGGTTTAATGCTCTTGTCATTAAAAAAAATATTTGGGATTTTTTTTGAAATAGCTCGTCTACTAATTGTAATACAGCGTTTGAGGTAAATTTCATTCCATCTAAAAAAAATACTTTTTTCTTTTTGTCAACAAATGAGATTTCATTGAGGTATTCAAGAAAGAATTTTATATATTCGTGTGATGGACTGTTAAATTGAACTGCAGACTTATAACAATTCTTTGAAGATAGCGAACCACTATTTAGGCAGTCAAATATTTTGTCAATATTTCCTATGAAGCATGCCGTAGATAAACAAACTTCTTTTGAGCAACTTTTAAAGCCTACTGTCTCAATAACAGTTTTAATTGCTGCTTGAACAGTCCTACTAAAAATTTGGGTGGCTAGTTTTACTTTCATTTTTTCGAAAGAGTTCGGAAATATGTGTGTGGCTTGTAAGTTTAAGACATATTTTTGTATTAGATTTGCACTCCATTTCCCATAGTTCCTTAACTACTTTAAAACTAGCAACTCCATTTGGTGTTGTAAGGTCACATTGAAGCCAACCATTTCTTAATGATTTGATTAGATGTGGAAAATCATATACACAGAAAGTTTTACTACCATTATACATAAAATAGGGTTTTTCTAAAGTAGCTCCCAATTCCAAGAAACACTTCCTGTTAGAGGACCCTTGGTCACAACAACATTACAACTTTAACTATGATGCCAAAACTGTTCAAAATTGCTAAATTTCGTAATATTATCTTTTTTAGTAAATCGGCAGAAAGTCCATTTTTTGAAACAAAGTAATTAAATGTAAGCGCCCAGTTGGAAAACATTGATTTAATCATAAAAACGCACAATTGTTTACCAATCTGGTTCGTTCGTTCAACCCCATTTTCCTCAAATCCATCCACTAAATCTAATTTGGAATTGTATCGCAATTCCCTTCTAATCGCCATTTCATCCATCAGCAGAATCATATTATTCTTTTCGTACTGGTTCAAATCTAAGCACTTCTTTTTTATTAACTCTAAACCGTTATTTTTAAAACCTGGTTGTAGGGAATTTACAGGGGCCCATCGATAAACAGTAGAGATATGTGGCAAATTTAGATGCAATTTATTCTTCAAAATTTGGTACGTTGACTGTGAGACATAATAAATGTTTTGAACCAAATCTTTTACATCTTGCTTATATTCTTTAGGTCGTGGACTAAGAAGAAGTTTGCAAAATGTTTTTGACTCCTCGCTTATTTGAAAAGAGTCGATGGTTTGAAATACGCTTGATTTTGTTGCTATTTGTTTGCGGCTTTGGAGATTTTTATATTTTGCTACCATGTCGTAATATTTTTTTCTGTAAAAATTAGCTGATTTAAGATATTTTTCACAGTCATTACAACATCCATCTACGGAGTCACTTGCTCGGCTCTTTTTAGCTGGACAATCAAGCTCCAACGACTTGTAATCTTCCTCAATAACTTCTAAGTTAAATACCGGAACAGCTCCGAATTTCAACTTTTTTTTACCAATGTCAGAACTTGAGAAGTGATTGGCGCAAATCAACAATTTTTTTGTGTAATCTTTTGTTGGAATATTACATTTTTCTCGCCAAATTTGACCCATAGCTGAGTCATAGGGAGGAAACTTAAACATTCTTATCTTTTCACCATATCGCCTAGATTTACCGCATGTTTTTATGCAGCATCGAATGCTGGACTTTTGGAAAATTTTACCAACAGCCGGTACAGAATCCATTTTTCCTATTCAAAATCGTATGACAACCCCTCAACAATCAATATATAATAATAAGTCCAAAGAATAATCCAAATCTTATGCAAAGTTGTCAACAATTATAAAAGCTAAAAGCTAAATATCAAAATACAAAGTACTAATGGACTCGATATATAAGCGCAGGAAAACACAACCATTCGCATGAAAGTACAATTACCAAGTGATTTCGAATCCAATCCACACAATCGAAAACAAGAGAAGCAATACAACACCATGCAAGCTTCCGATAGAAGAAGTTATCAATGCATACACACGCACACACATTTGCATACAAATCGTAAGCTGCTTTGCTCTCGTAAAAATAAAAATACCGAAAACGCACATGCTACTCTCTTTCGCTCGCACCAGCTTCTCAATTTTTTGTATACTCTCTTGCATGTTCTCATGCTTGTACTCTCTGTTCAATAGGGTGCCAATATTGCAACCCTAGAACAAAATTTGCTTCCTATGAGATGCAACTTCTGTATACTATTTATTCTGTGGTATTACTCTTTTATCGCACTTGACAGAGTTGCCAGTACCATTAAAATTAGTAACAGAATTGTCACCACCATTGCCATCGGATCCATTGCCATCCATGTTCAATCCCTATCCGCACCAGCTTCAGCTAGACCATCACCAGCACCATATAAGCATCAATAGAATCTATATCTATCGCCATCATTGTTGGCACTACCATAAGTGACAGCATCATTGCCAAAATCACTATCGTCACCTTCATTAATATCATCACCACTATTGCCCTCATCACCATTACCCTCACAATTACCGCCACCGTCATAACTATTATCACCATCATCATCATAATCGCCATCATCACAATCATCAGCTTCACCAGCATCATCAGCATCATCACCATCATCGTCATCATCAAAATCATCACCCTCATCACCATCACCACCATCACCATCATCATCATCACCATCATCACCATCATCACCATCATCACCATCATCACCATCATCACCATCATCACCATCATCACCATCATCGCCATCATCACCATCATCACCATCATCACCATCATCACCATCATCACCATCATCACCATCATCACCATCATCACCATCATCACCATCATCACCATCATCACCATCATCACCATCATCACCATCATCACCATCATCACCATCATCACCATCATCACCATCATCACCATCATCACCATCATCACCATCATCACCATCATCACCATCATCACCATCATCACCATCATCACCATCATCACCATCATCACCATCATCACCATCATCACCATCATCACCATCATCACCATCATCACCATCATCACCATCATCACCATCATCACCATCATCACTATCATTATCGTCATCATCATCTCCACCGTCACCATTATCACAATCATCATCATTATCACTGTCACCATCGTCACAATCATCACCGCCACTATCACTGTCACCATCAGCATCACTATCACCATCGTCAGCATCATCAGCATCATCACCATCAGCACCATCATCACCGTCATCACCATCATCACCATCATCACCATCATCACCATCGTCACCATCATCATCATAATCGCCATCATCATTACCATCATCACCAAAATCTCCACCGTCACCATCATCACCATCACCGCACTCATCACCATCATCCGCATCATCAGCATCATCACCATCATCACCATCATCAGCTTCACCAACATCATTAGCATCATTACCATCATCGTCATCATCACAATCATCACCATCATCACCATCATCACCATCATCACCATCACCACCATCATCACCATCATCACCATCATCACCATCATCACCATCATCACCATCATCACCATCATCACCATCATCACCATCATCACCATCATCACCATCATCACCATCATCACCATCATCACCATCATCACCATCATCACCATCATCACCATCATCACCATCATCACCATCATCACCATCATCACCATCATCACCATCATCACCATCATCACCATCATCACCATCATCACCATCATCACCATCATCACCATCATCACCATCATCACCATCATCACCATCATCACCATCATCACCATCATCACTATCATTATCGTCATCATCATCACCGTCACCATTATCACAATCATCATCATTATCACTGTCACCATCGTCACAATCATCACCGCCACTATCACTGTCACCATCAGCATCACCATCACCATCGTCAGCATCATCAGCATCATCACCATCAGCACCATCATCACCGTCATCACCATCATCACCATCATCACCATCATCACCATCGTCACCATCATCATCATAATCGCCATCATCACCATCCTCACCATCATTACCATCATCACCAAAATCTCCACCGTCACCATCATCACCATCACCGCACTCATCACCATCATCCGCATCATCAGCATCATCACCATCATCAGCTTCACCAACATCATTAGCATCATTACCATCATCGTCATCATCACAATCATCACCATCATCACCATCATCACCATCATCACCATCACCACCATCATCACCATCATCACCATCATCACCATCATCACCATCTTCACCATCATCACCATCATCACCGTCATCGCCATCATCATCATCATCACCATCATCACCATCATCACCATCATCACCATCATCACCATCATCACCATCATCACCATCATCACCATCACCACCATCGTCACCCTATCACCATCATCACCATCATCACCATCATCACCATCATCACCATCATCACCATCATCACCATCATCACCATCATCAGCATCATCACCATCATCACCATCATCACCATCGTCACCCTATCACCATCATCATCATAATCGCCATCATCACCATCATCACCATCATCACCATCATCACCATCATCACCATCATCACCATCATCACCATCATCACCATCATCACCATCATCACCATCATCACCATCATCACCATCATCACCATCATCACCATCATCACCATCATCACCATCGTCACCCTATCACCATCATCATCATAATCGCCATCATCACCATCATCACCATCATCACCATCATCACCATCATCACCATCATCACCATCATCACCATCATCACCATCATCACCATCATCACCATCATCACCATCATCACCATCATCACCATCATCACCATCATCACCATGATCACCATCATCACCATCATCACCATAATCACCATCATCACCATAATCACCATCATCACCATCATCACCATCATCACCATCATCACCATCATCACCATCATCACCATCATCACCATCATCACCATCATCACCATCATCACCATCATCACCATCATCACCATCATCACCATCATCACCATCATCACCATCATCACCATCATCACCATCATCACCATCATCACCATCATCACCATCATCACCATCATCACCATCATCACCATCATCACCATCATCACCATCATCACCATCATCACCATCATCACCATCATGACCATCATCATCACCATCATCACTATCATCATCATCATCACCATCATCACCATGGTCATCATCATCACCATCATCACCATCATCACCATCATCACCATCATCACCATCAACCACCTTCTTCACCATCATCACCATCATCACCGTCCTCACCCTCATCACCATCATCATCATAATCGCCATCATCAGCATAATCGCCATCATCACCGTCCTCACCCTCATCACCATCATCATCATAATCGCCATCATCAGCATAATCGCCATCATCACCATCGTCACCATCATCACCATCATCACCATCTTCACCATCATCACCATCATCACCGTCATCGCCATCATCACCATCCTCACCATCATCACCATCATCACCATCGTCACCATCATCACCCTCATCACCATCATCATCATAATCGAAATCGCCATCATCACCATCATCACCATCATCACCATCATCACCATCATCACCATCATCACCATCATCCCCATCATCACCATCATCACCATCATCACCATCATCACCATCATCACCATCATCACCATCATCACCATCATCACCATCATCACCATCATCACCATCACCACCATCATCACCATCATCACCATCATCACCATCTTCACCGTCATCACCATCATCACCGTCATCGCCATCATCATCATCAATACCATCATCACCATCGTCACCATCTTCACCGTCATCACCATCATCACCGTCATCGCCATCATCATCATCAATACCATCATCACCATCGTCACCCCCATTACCCCCTCAAGGTCATTGACCTCATCAAGGTCATTGACCCCTCAAGGTCATTGACCTCATCAAGGTCATTGACCCCTCAAGGTCATTGACCTCATCAAGGTCATTGACCCCTCAAGGTCATTGACCTCATCAAGGTCATTGACCCCTCAAGGTCATTGCCCTCATCAAGGTCATTGACCTCATCAAGGTCATTGACCCCTCAAGGTCATTTACATCTCAAGGTCATTGACCTCATTAAGGTCGGGTCAATGACCTCGGTGGGGTCAATGACCTTGAGTGGTCAATGACCTTGAGGGGTCAATGACCTTGAGGGGTCAATGACCTTGAGGGGTCAATGACCTTGATGAGGTCAATGACCTTGAGGGGTCAATGACCTTGAGGGGTCAATGACCTTGATGAGGTCAATGACCTTGAGGGTCAATGACCTTGAGGGTCAATGACCTTGAGGGTCAATGACCTTGAGGGTCAATGACCTTGATGAGGTCAATGACCTTGAGGGGTCAATGACCTTGATGAGGTCAATGACCTTGAGGGGTCAGTGACCTTGAAGGGTCAATGACCTTGATGAGGTCAATGACCTTGAGGGTCAATGACCTTGAGGGTCAATGACCTTGAGGGTCAATGACCTTGAGGGTCAATGACCTTGAGGGTCAATGACCTTGAGGGTCAATGACCTTGAGGGTCAATGACCTTGAGGGTCAATGACCTTGAGGGTCAATGACCTTGAGGGTCAATGACCTTGATGAGGTCAATGACTTTGAGGGGTCAATGACCTTGAGGGGTCAATGACCTTGATGAGGTGATGGGGGTGACGATGGTGATGATGGTGATGATGATGATGATGGCGATGACGGTGATGATGGTGATGATGGTGAAGATGGTGATGATGGTGATGATGGTGATGATGGTGATGATGGTGGTGATGGTGATGATGGTGATGATGGTGATGATGGTGATGATGGTGATGATGGTGATGATGGTGATGATGGTGATGATGGTGATGATGGTGATGATGGGGATGATGGTGATGATGGTGATGATGGTGATGATGGTGATGATGGTGATGATGGTGATGATGGCGATTTCGATTATGATGATGATGGTGATGAGGGTGATGATGGTGATGAGGGTGACGATGGTGATGATGGTGATGATGGTGATGATGGCGATGATGATGATGATGGTGATGGTGGTGATGATGATGATGATGGTCATGATGGTGATGATGGTGATGATGGTGATGATGGTGATGATGGTGATGATGGTGATGATGGTGATGATGGTGATGATGGTGATGATGGTGATGATGGTGATGATGGTGATGATGGTGATGATGGTGATGATGGTGATGATGGTGATGATGGCGATGATGGTGATGATGGTATGATGGTGATGATGGTGATGATGGTGATGATGGTGATGATGGTGATGATGGTGATGATGGGGATGATGGTGATGATGGTGATAATGGTGATAATGGTGATAATGGTGATAATGGTGATGATGGTGATGATGGTGATGGTGATGATGGTGATGCTGGTGATGCTGGTGATGATGGTGATGATGGTGATGATGGTGATGATGGTGATGATGGTGATGATGGTGATGATGGTGATGATGGTGATGATGGTGATGATGGTGATGATGGTGATGATGGTGATGATGGTGATGATGGTGATGATGGTGATGATGGTGATGATGGTGATGATGGTGATGATGGTGATGATGGTGATGATGGTGATGATGGTGATGATGGTGATGATGGTGATGATGGTGATGATGGTGATGATGGTGATGATGGTGATGATGGTGATGATGGTGATGATGGTGATGATGGTGATGATGGTGATGATGGTGATGATGGTGATGATGGTGATGATGGTGATGATGGTGATGATGGTGATAATGGTGATGATGGTGATGATGGTGATGATGGTGATGGTGATGATGGTGATGATAGTGATGATGGTGATGATGGTGATGATGGTGATGGTGGTGATGGTGATGATAGTGATGATGGTGATGATGGTGATGATGGTGATGATGGTGATGATGGTGATGATGGTGATGATGGTGATGATGGTGATGATGGTGATGATGGTGATGATGGTGATGATGGTGGCGATGGTGAAGATAGTGATGATGGTGATGATGGTGATGATGGTGATGATGGTGATGATGGTGATGATGGTGATGATGGTGATGATGGTGATGATGGTGATGATGGTGATGATGGTGATGATGGTGATGATGGTGATGATGGTGATGATGGTGATGATGGTGATGATGGTGATGATGGTGATGATGGTGATGATGGTGATGATGGTGATGATGGTGATGATGGTGATGATGGGGATGATGGTGATGATGGTGATGGTGGTGATGGTGATGATAGTGATGATGGTGAAGATGGTGATGATGGTGATGATGGTGATGATGGTGATGATGGTGATGGTGGTGATGGTGATGATAGTGATGATGGTGATGATAGTGATGATGGTGAAGATTTTGATGATGGCGATGATGGTGATGATGGTGATAATGGTGATGATGGTGATGATGGTGATGATGTGGCGATGACGGTGATGAGGGTGACGATGGTGATGATGGTGATGATGGTGATGATGTGGCGATGACGGTGATGATGGTGATGATGGTGATGATGGCGAAGATGGTGATGATGGTGATGGTGGTGATGGTGATGATAGTGATGATGGTGATGATAGTGATGATGGTGAAGATTTTGATGATGGCGATGATGGTGATAATGGTGGTGATGGTGATGATGGTGATGATGTGGCGATGACGGTGATGAGGGTGACGATGGTGATGATGGTGATGATGGTGATGATGTGGCGATGACGGTGATGATGGTGATGATGGTGATGATGGCGAAGATGGTGATGATGGTGATGGTGGTGATGGTGATGATAGTGATGATGGTGATGATAGTGATGATGGTGAAGATTTTGATGATGGCGATGATGGTGATGATGGTGATAATGGTGGTGATGGTGATGATGGTGATGATGTGGCGATGACGGTGATGAGGGTGACGATGGTGATGATTAACGGTGGAAAAAGAACCGGGCAAGAGAGGATAAAAAAACAGACGATATCTCAGTACAGTTTGTAGTACATTTTTCAACTCAACTCTTTATGATATTCGCTTAACATTTATAGAGGATGGGGTGATGGACTTTGCGCTAGTGTAGAGTTTTGCCTTGATCGTTCGATATACAGAAACGAATTTCTTTATGGATTGGGTGTAAAATACGGTGGTGTCAAAAAGTGAAGCCACGATGTGATTATTAGCCTACAATTCGGCCAACCTGACCAGGTAATCGACCCGATTATCAATCAGCGGGCAAAACTCTTGCTAGGGACAAAATCATCATTACAGTGAAAACTCTACGTTAAACATCCGTACCATTTTACTTACAATAGTTATGATGCAATTATAATTACTTTACTGGTAATGCGTTTAGGCACATATGGATATATGTATATACATATAATAAATCTAAGTTTTAATTCATTATTTATACAGTTCATACAGATAAATGTTTGTTTATAAAATTGTGTCGAACAATGTGGGATTATCTTACGTAATATACATACATACATATACAGGGTGTCCCACGAGCAGTGTGCCAAAAAGCTAGAGCGTGTAGGTCTGGTCAAGGCAAGAAAAAAATCGTATGGGAGGCGGGGGTCTATTCCCCCCGTTTAGCTGGAAGGGGCAATTTTCTAAAAAAAACTGACTTAATTTGGAAAAAAAATTATTAAAAATCAACAGTTACATCCACAATGCCGTAATGTACTTTTTTGTAAAGCCAGAAACCTCTTCTTTCATCTTGTTTTTAACCAAATCTGTTTTAAGGAATAGTTTTTGAGAAATTAATTTTCAAACTCAAAATTTTGCAAAAAAAATTTCGAACTATTTTTTTCCAAAATTGTATGTAATTAAGTACTAATTTTTTTCAAAAATTCTATTCTCTTGTTAGTTTTTATTTAAAAACAGAAAACCGGATGCAAAAATGTCTTGTAGTTTTTGAGAAATTAAAAAAAAACCCAAACCATTTTTTTCTAAGAAGAACCTTTTTTTTGGTTTTAACGCGACTGGACTTGTAGGCAAATTAATGTGTGAAACATTGACCTCATTTTTATTATTTTTAAAAACTTCGGATTTTTATTATAATAAATTTTCAATATGATCCCCATTTTTTAGAAGGCAAAGATTATATCTCCTTCTTCTCCTAATGGCTGCACATATCTATGCTTGACAAAGACTTCAATCCCTTCTTTCAGTTGTTCCAAAGATACTATTTCCACTTCGTAAACATAATTCTTCATGAATCCCCACACATAAAAATCTAGAGGAGTTAAATCTGGTGATCTAGGTGGCCATACCGTGGGGCCCCTTCTTCCGATCCAACGGTCACTAAAATGATCATCCAGCCAGTTTCTAACCCGTAAGCTGTAGTGTGCTGGTGCTCCATCTTGCTGGTAGATTAAATTATCTGCTATGGCCAAAGAAACGTTGACCATCAAATCGGGCAAAAGGTCTCGTAGGAACTGCAGGTATGATTCTCCATTAATAACGGCATTCAAAAACCAGGGCCCGATTACAATTTGTCCAACAATACCAAGCCAAACATTACAGCTAAAGCGGTGTTGTCATTTATTTTGTTTTTGTTGTGTGGATTGGTGCTACTCCAATGATGTAAATTGTGGAAGTTAGTAACCCCATCTCTGGTAAACTGTGCTTTATCCGTCCAGAATATCCTTGCAAAATAGTAGCAGTAATGATCGACAAAATTCTGCTCTCAAAAACTTGTCGTTTGAGGTGAGTTCCTGAACTGACCTAAAATGGTACGGGTGTAAGTTTTCGGTATGAAGCACTCTCCATACTCTAGGTTTGGGCACTCCAAGCATAATAGCTATCATCTTTGTACTAAGGGAGGGAGTACGTCGGACCAAATCCAAAATTCTTTTATCTAAGATTCCTGATCCATCTGTAACTGATCTTTCGCTTCTTCGATGCTCTAGCACTCCGTGCTCTCGCCGACGTCGGTGGATTCTTGAAAACATGCTACGACTGGGACACCTCCGATTGGGATATCTTTCAGCGTAGAGTCTTTCGGCTTCACGATCTCGACCATTAGCGTAGACCATAACGACTCGACCATAAACCGTAGCAGAAGTGCATGTCCGTTAATTCTTCTCGAGAGTATGAGTTTGACATCGTAATGTGTTGATGAAATGGAAATTGGAAATGCAAATATTTTGTTTTTCATAAAGAAAAATTGCGGTTTTATTGTCTTAAGGTCCTAGCGGGTAGAACCCATTGGCGGCGGGCGGACCGAGACGAAATTGGCAGGTCAGTTTTCAGGCGTTATCAATGAGGAAAAAGGATTAATCCAGGGTTATTCCAATACTGTGTCTCTTTATTGTATCCTCATAAAACTCCGATTTTTTTAAAATTAATTTGTCTACAACTCCAGCCGCGTTAAAACCAAAAAAAAGGTTCTTCTTAGAAAAAAATGGTTCGGGTTTCTTTTTAATTTCTCAAAAACTACAAGACATTTTTGCATCCGGTTTCTGTTTTTAACTAAAAACTAATAAGAGAATTGAATTTTAAAAAAAAAATTAGTACATAATTACATACAATTTTGAAAAAAAATAATTCGAAATTTTTTTTTTGCAAAATTTTGAGTTTGAAAATTAATTTCTCAAAAACTATTCCTTAAAACAGCTTTGTTTAAAAACAAGATAAAAGAAGAGGTTTCTGGCTTTACAAAAAGTATATCACGGCATTGTGGATGTAACTGTTGATTTTTACTATATTTTTTTCCAAATTAATTCAATTTCGCTCTAGCTTTTTGACATACTGCTCGTGGGACACCCTGTATATGTATGTAGTTAAAAAAAAAAATTATATTTTAGTAGTATCAAGAATTCAGCAAATTAATAATAGTACTCGTATACTTATACATGGTAAGCTTCTCCGTTTATTTCCGATTATCCTTCACAAAAATGGTTTGGGTTTAAGTCCACAAAATGAAAATATGAAAATAGAAAATTCAAATTTGCATTATATATTTGTATTGTTATGAGGATCGCCACCTTGATTTGTATCAAGCTCAAAGTCTACTTCACACCTATATGGCCTCATATTAGCTGGCGGTGATACACCTTTATATGCCATTCGCGTCAATTGTAGACCATCGATATCGGCGATGACGTAACGATCATTAGGAAGGACTTCTTTTACCTCATAAGGACCTCTGTATCTCGCGAATAGTTTTTTGTTAACACCAGGAGTTGTTACTACATTTTTTATCATAACATAATCACCCTTTTTATAAGTTAGTGGCTGCTTATGCCGTTTATCGTAGTATATCTGATTCTTTTCGATATTTCTTACGGCTTCGGCTCTTATGCTATCTATGTCCGCTCTTTTATCTTCTATTGTGTTAGTTAAAAACTCCATAATCTTATCACAAAATACCCCTTTTTGATTCCTACCAAACAAAAGCATGTTGGGTGTAAAACCTGTACTCCTACTCAAAGTATTATTAAGAGTATACTCTATCTTGGCTATATGCTTGTCCCATTCCACAGTTGACTGAGCGTCGCATTCTTTCGCCAACATTGGAACAAGAATTCGGTTGATCCGCTCGACTTGCCCATTCAACTGGGGAGAATGTGTTGCAACTTTTGTATGTTCAACATTACTTTTGCTTAGAAATTCGGAAAATTCTTTAAATGTAAAGGATGATCCACGATCCGAAACTATTCTATTTGGCCTGGAATAGTTTTCGAAATATAAATTTAGACAAGCTATCACCTCTTTACTGGGTACAATTTAATAAACTTTGTAAAACCATCAATAACCAAGAAAATATACTTATTCTGGGAACGTGAATTCGCCAAGCGGCCAAGGTGGTCAACGTATAGGCTATCAAAAGGAATATCTCCCTTAGGTATTGAGTGGAGATTACCTTGAAGTTTTCCAGACTCAGGAGAAAAATAGATACACTTGAGGCAACTCTTGAAGTACTGTCTTATTTTCTCCTTCATTTTCGGAAACCAATAGCACAGAATAAATAGTATACAGAAGTCGCATCTCGGCCTGCGATGATTTTTCACTTTATGGTGCGGGCGGAACAACTGAAGGGAAGATCAAGCAACGAGAGAGCAAGCATGATCAGAGAGTAACAACCAGAGAGCAGCCACGATCAGAGAGAATCAACGAGAGAGCAATCTTAAAATGTTTATGTGTGTGTGTGTATTGTGTTGCTATCCAACGTCGTGAATGCACGTGGTGTTGACAAAATTTTGTTTCAAGTTTTAGATTTCTATATTTAGTTTTCTTCAGTTGAAAGTTGCGCTTTTCGATGTAAACTAAAAGGGCCGGCTAACACCAATTAACGTTATTCCATTATTTGGGATTTTTGTGCAAATTTCAATCTGATATATGTAGGGAAGAATAACCCAACAACTTTAGTGCGACAGGATTTTAAGTTTGCGGGCTTTAGTAAATTTTTTTTTCTCTGAAGCCCACGAGCAATGCTTCCTCAAGAGTACTAAGATCATGAAGTCCAATATTATTTCCTTATGATCAGAACATGTGGAAAACCATTGCGGTGTAGCATTTTTGCATTTGGATTTTATCAAGTTTTTTATACCAACAGTTTGTGGTTGTGTGTCAAAAATATTGCTAAACACTGTAATATGTTTCTTGCTAATTTCCAAGAAAATTTGTGAAGGAGCAACGAGGTTACCAAAATCTTTAAGAGAATTGTAATTTTTATGAAATATGAAAAGTTCACTAGGAACTGTTAATACTTCGTCTTCTTTTCTCAATATAGAAACACAAATATCGCAGTTAATTTTCGGTATCATTTTGTAGACGATATAACCTATGAAGTATCTTAAAGACGCCAAATCGATACTAAATTCCGAACAATTCTGAAAGTCATCATTTAATACGAAATCATCAATGATTTCTATGTTAATATCTATTTCAGAGTTTTCGTTTCGACTGAGTTCTTCATTATTTGTATCAGCTAAGTCCATATTTGACAAAATATTTGAAAGCGTTTCAAATGTGGTATCACTCAGCTCTTCACAGTTACTATAAGAACTCAACTGCACTATATTTGCAGACATTAAGCGTGCTAATAAAGTGTTTATATCAGCAACTGAGGGGTTAATATTATTTCCACCCTTTTGTCTTAGAACCGAGAACATATTTTCGAGCTTATCTTGGTTTAATGCTCTTGTCATTAAAAAAAATATTTGGGATTTTTTTTGAAATAGCTCGTCTACTAATTGTAATACAGCGTTTGAGGTAAATTTCATTCCATCTAAAAAAAATACTTTTTTCTTTTTGTCAACAAATGAGATTTCATTGAGGTATTCAAGAAAGAATTTTATATATTCGTGTGATGGACTGTTAAATTGAACTGCAGACTTATAACAATTCTTTGAAGATAGCGAACCACTATTTAGGCAGTCAAATATTTTGTCAATATTTCCTATGAAGCATGCCGTAGATAAACAAACTTCTTTTGAGCAACTTTTAAAGCCTACTGTCTCAATAACAGTTTTAATTGCTGCTTGAACAGTCCTACTAAAAATTTGGGTGGCTAGTTTTACTTTCATTTTTTCGAAAGAGTTCGGAAATATGTGTGTGGCTTGTAAGTTTAAGACACATTTTTGTATTAGATTTGCACTCCATTTCCCATAGTTCCTTAACTACTTTAAAACTAGCAACTCCATTTGGTGTTGTAAGGTCACATTGAAGCCAACCATTTCTTAATGATTTGATTAGATGTGGAAAATCATATACACAGAAAGTTTTACTACCATTATACATAAAATAGGGTTTTTCTAAAGTAGCTCCCAATTCCAAGAAACACTTCCTGTTAGAGGACCCTTGGTCACAACAACATTACAACTTTAACTATGATGCCAAAACTGTTCAAAATTGCTAAATTTCGTAATATTATCTTTTTTAGTAAATCGGCAGAAAGTCCATTTTTTGAAACAAAGTAATTAAATGTAAGCGCCCAGTTGGAAAACATTGATTTAATCATAAAAACGCACAATTGTTTACCAATCTGGTTCGTTCGTTCAACCCCATTTTCCTCAAATCCATCCACTAAATCTAATTTGGAATTGTATCGCAATTCCCTTCTAATCGCCATTTCATCCATCAGCAGAATCATATTATTCTTTTCGTACTGGTTCAAATCTAAGCACTTCTTTTTTATTAACTCTAAACCGTTATTTTTAAAACCTGGTTGTAGGGAATTTACAGGGGCCCATCGATAAACAGTAGAGATATGTGGCAAATTTAGATGCAATTTATTCTTCAAAATTTGGTACGTTGACTGTGAGACATAATAAATGTTTTGAACCAAATCTTTTACATCTTGCTTATATTCTTTAGGTCGTGGACTAAGAAGAAGTTTGCAAAATGTTTTTGACTCCTTGCTTATTTGAAAAGAGTCGATGGTTTGAAATACGCTTGATTTTGTTGCTATTTGTTTGCGGCTTTGGAGATTTTTATATTTTGCTACCATGTCGTAATATTTTTTTCTGTAAAAATTAGCTGATTTAAGATATTTTTCACAGTCATTACAACATCCATCTACGGAGTCACTTGCTCGGCTCTTTTTAGCTGGACAATCAAGCTCCAACGACTTGTAATCTTCCTCAATAACTTCTAAGTTAAATACCGGAACAGCTCCGAATTTCAACTTTTTTTTACCAATGTCAGAACTTGAGAAGTGATTGGCGCAAATCAACAATTTTTTTGTGTAATCTTTTGTTGGAATATTACATTTTTCTCGCCAAATTTGACCCATAGCTGAGTCATAGGGAGGAAACTTAAACATTCTTATCTTTTCACCATATCGCCTAGATTTACCGCATGTTTTTATGCAGCATCGAATGCTGGACTTTTGGAAAATTTTACCAACAGCCGGTACAGAATCCATTTTTCCTATTCAAAATCGTATGACAACCCCTCAACAATCAATATATAATAATAAGTCCAAAGAATAATCCAAATCTTATGCAAAGTTGTCAACAATTATAAAAGCTAAAAGTTAAATATCAAAATACAAAGTACTAATGGACTCGATATATAAGCGCAGGAAAACACAACCATTCGCATGAAAGTACAATTACCAAGTGATTTCGAATCCAATCCACACAATCGAAAACAAGAGAAGCAATACAACACCATGCAAGCTTCCGATAGAAGAAGTTATCAATGCATACACACGCACACACATTTGCATACAAATCGTAAGCTGCTTTGCTCTCGTAAAAATAAAAATACCGAAAACGCACATGCTACTCTCTTTCGCTCGCACCAGCTTCTCAATTTTTTGTATACTCTCTTGCATGTTCTCATGCTTGTACTCTCTGTTCAATAGGGTGCCAATATTGCAACCCTAGAACAAAATTTGCTTCCTATGAGATGCAACTTCTGTATACTATTTATTCTGTGGTATTACTCTTTTATCGCACTTGACAGAGTTGCCAGTACCATTAAAATTAGTAACAGAATTGTCACCACCATTGCCATCGGATCCATTGCCATCCATGTTCAATCCCTATCCGCACCAGCTTCAGCTAGACCATCACCAGCACCATATAAGCATCAATAGAATCTATATCTATCGCCATCATTGTTGGCACTACCATAAGTGACAGCATCATTGCCAAAATCACTATCGTCACCTTCATTAATATCATCACCACTATTGCCCTCATCACCATTACCCTCACAATTACCGCCACCGTCATAACTATTATCACCATCATCATCATAATCGCCATCATCACAATCATCAGCTTCACCAGCATCATCAGCATCATCACCATCATCGTCATCATCAAAATCATCACCCTCATCACCATCACCACCATCACCATCATCATCATCACCATCATCACCATCATCACCATCATCACCATCATCACTATCATCACCATCATCACCATCATCACCATCATCGCCATCATCACCATCATCACCATCATCACCATCATCACCATCATCACCATCATCACCATCATCACCATCATCACCATCATCACCATCATCACCATCATCACCATCATCACCATCATCACCATCATCACCATCATCACCATCATCACCATCATCACCATCATCACCATCATCACCATCATCACCATCATCACCATCATCACCATCATCACCATCATCACCATCATCACCATCATCACCATCATCACCATCATCACCATCATCACCATCATCACTATCATTATCGTCATCATCATCTCCACCGTCACCATTATCACAATCATCATCATTATCACTGTCACCATCGTCACAATCATCACCGCCACTATCACTGTCACCATCAGCATCACCATCACCATCGTCAGCATCATCAGCATCATCACCATCAGCACCATCATCACCGTCATCACCATCATCACCATCATCACCATCATCACCATCATCACCATCGTCACCATCATCATCATAATCGCCATCATCATTACCATCATCACCAAAATCTCCACCGTCACCATCATCACCATCACCGCACTCATCACCATCATCCGCATCATCAGCATCATCACCATCATCACCATCATCAGCTTCACCAACATCATTAGCATCATTACCATCATCGTCATCATCACAATCATCACCATCATCACCATCATCACCATCATCACCATCACCACCATCATCACCATCATCACCATCATCACCATCATCACCATCATCACCATCATCACCATCATCACCATCATCACCATCATCACCATCATCACCATCATCACCATCATCACCATCATCACCATCATCACCATCATCACCATCATCACCATCATCACCATCATCACCATCATCACCATCATCACCATCATCACCATCATCACCATCATCACCATCATCACCATCATCACCATCATCACCATCATCACCATCATCACCATCATCACCATCATCACCATCATCACCATCATCACCATCATCACCATCATCACTATCATTATCGTCATCATCATCTCCACCGTCACCATTATCACAATCATCATCATTATCACTGTCACCATCATCACCATCATCACCATCGTCACCATCATCATCATAATCGCCATCATCACCATCCTCACCATCATTACCATCATCACCAAAATCTCCACCGTCACCATCATCACCATCACCGCACTCATCACCATCATCCGCATCATCAGCATCATCACCATCATCAGCTTCACCAACATCATTAGCATCATTACCATCATCGTCATCATCACAATCATCACCATCATCACCATCATCACCATCATCACCATCATCACCATCATCACCATCATCACCATCATCACCATCATCACCATCACCACCATCATCACCATCATCACCATCATCACCATCATCACCATCTTCACCATCATCACCATCATCACCGTCATCGCCATCATCATCATCATCACCATCATCACCATCATCACCATCATCACCATCATCACCATCATCATCATAATCGCCATCATCACCATCCTCACCATCATTACCATCATCACCAAAATCTCCACCGTCACCATCATCACCATCACCGCACTCATCACCATCATCCGCATCATCAGCATCATCACCATCATCAGCTTCACCAACATCATTAGCATCATTACCATCATCGTCATCATCACAATCATCACCATCATCACCATCATCACCATCATCACCATCATCACCATCACCACCATCATCACCATCATCACCATCATCACCATCATCACCATCTTCACCATCATCACCATCATCACCGTCATCGCCATCATCATCATCATCACCATCATCACCATCATCACCATCATCACCATCATCACCATCATCACCATCATCACCATCATCACCATCATCACCATCATCACCATCATCACCATCATCACCATCATCACCATCATCACCATCATCACCATGATCACCATCATCACCATCATCACCATAATCACCATCATCACCATCATCACCATAATCACCATCATCACCATCATCACCATCATCACCATCATCACCATCATCACCATCATCACCATCATCACCATCATCACCATCATCACCATCATCACCATCATCACCATCATCACCATCATCACCATCATCACCATCATCACCATCATCACCATCATCACCATCATCACCATCATCACCATCATCACCATCATCACCATCATCACCATCATCACCATCATCACCATCATCACCATCATCACCATCATCACCATCATCACCATCATCACCATCATCACCATCATCACCATCATCACCATCATGACCATCATCATCACCATCATCACTATCATCATCATCATCACCATCATCACCATGGTCATCATCATCACCATCATCACCATCATCACCATCATCACCATCATCACCATCAACCACCTTCTTCACCATCATCACCATCATCACCGTCCTCACCCTCATCACCATCATCATCATAATCGCCATCATCAGCATAATCGCCATCATCACCGTCCTCACCCTCATCACCATCATCATCATAATCGCCATCATCAGCATAATCGCCATCATCACCATCGTCACCATCATCACCATCATCACCATCTTCACCATCATCACCATCATCACCGTCATCGCCATCATCACCATCCTCACCATCATCACCATCATCACCATCGTCACCCTCATCACCATCATCACCCTCATCACCATCATCATCATAATCGAAATCGCCATCATCACCATCATCACCATCATCTCCATCATCACCATCATCACCATCATCCCCATCATCACCATCATCACCATCATCACCATCATCACCATCATCACCATCATCACCATCATCACCATCATCACCATCATCACCATCACCACCATCATCACCATCATCACCATCATCACCATCTTCACCGTCATCACCATCATCACCGTCATCGCCATCATCATCATCAATACCATCATCACCATCGTCACCATCTTCACCGTCATCACCATCATCACCGTCATCGCCATCATCATCATCAATACCATCATCACCATCGTCACCCCCATTACCCCCTCAAGGTCATTGACCTCATCAAGGTCATTGACCCCTCAAGGTCATTGACCTCATCAAGGTCATTGACCCCTCAAGGTCATTGACCTCATCAAGGTCATTGACCCCTCAAGGTCATTGCCCTCATCAAGGTCATTGACCTCATCAAGGTCATTGACCCCTCAAGGTCATTTACATCTCAAGGTCATTGACCTCATTAAGGTCGGGTCAATGACCTCGGTGGGGTCAATGACCTTGAGGGGTCAATGACCTTGAGGGGTCAATGACCTTGAGGGGTCAATGACCTTGATGAGGTCAATGACCTTGAGGGGTCAATGACCTTGAGGGGTCAATGACCTTGATGAGGTCAATGACCTTGAGGGGTCAATGACCTTGATGAGGTCAATGACCTTGAGGGTCAATGACCTTGAGGGTCAATGACCTTGATGAGGTCAATGACCTTGAGGGGTCAATGACCTTGATGAGGTCAATGACCTTGAGGGGTCAGTGACCTTGAAGGGTCAATGACCTTGAGGGGTCAATGACCTTGAGGGGTCAATGACCTTGATGAGGTCAATGACCTTGAGGGTCAATGACCTTGAGGGTCAATGACCTTGAGGGTCAATGACCTTGAGGGTCAATGACCTTGATGAGGTCAATGACTTTGAGGGGTCAATGACCTTGAGGGGTCAATGACCTTGATGAGGTGATGGGGGTGACGATGGTGATGATGGTGATGATGATGATGATGGCGATGACGGTGATGATGGTGATGATGGTGAAGATGGTGATGATGGTGATGATGGTGATGATGGTGATGATGGTGGTGATGGTGATGATGGTGATGATGGTGATGATGGTGATGATGGTGATGATGGTGATGATGGTGATGATGGTGATGATGGTGATGATGGGGATGATGGTGATGATGGTGATGATGGTGATGATGGTGATGATGGTGATGATGGCGATTTCGATTATGATGATGATGGTGATGAGGGTGATGATGGTGATGAGGGTGACGATGGTGATGATGGTGATGATGGTGATGATGGCGATGATGATGATGATGGTGATGGTGGTGATGATGATGATGATGGTCATGATGGTGATGATGGTGATGATGGTGATGATGGTGATGATGGTGATGATGGTGATGATGGTGATGATGGTGATGATGGTGATGATGGTGATGATGGTGATGATGGTGATGATGGTGATGATGGTGATGATGGTGATGATGGTGATGATGGTGATGATGGTGATGATGGTGATGATGGTGATGATGGTGATGTTGGTGATCATGGTGATGAGTGCGGTGATGAGTGCGGTGATGGTGACGGTGGAGATTATGGTGACGATAATGATAGTGATGATGGTGATGATGGTGATTATGATGATGATGGTGATGAGGGTGACGATGGTGATGATGGTGATGATGGTGATGATGGCGAAGATGGTGATGATATTGATGGTGGTGATGATGGTGATGATGGTGAAGATGGTGATGATGGTGATGATGGCGATTTCGATTATGATGATGATGGTGATGAGGGTGATGAGGGTGATGATGGTGATGAGGGTGATGGTGGTGATGATGGTGATGATGGTGAGGATGGTGATGATGATGATGATGGTGATGAGGGTGACGATGGTGATGATGGTGATGAGGGTGATGATGGTGATGATGGTGATGATGGTGATGATGGTGATGATGGTGATGATGGTGATGATGGTGATGATGGTGATGGTGGTGATGATGGTGATGATGGTGAGGATGGTGATGATGGCGATTTCAATTATGATGATGATGGTGATGAGGGTGATGAGGGTGATGATGGTGTGGATGGTGAGGATGGTGATGATGATGATGATGGTGATGAGGGTGACGATGGTGATGATGGTGATGAGGGTGATGATGGTGATGATGGTGATGATGGTGATGATGGCGAAGTTGGTGATGATGGTGATGATGGTGATGATGGTGATGATGGTGATGATGGTGATGACGGTGATGATGGTGATGGTGGTGATGATGGTGATGATGGTGAGGATGGTGATGATGGCGATTTCGAGTATGATGATGATGGTGATGAGGGTGATGATGGTGATGAGGGTGACGATGGTGATGATGGTGATGATGGTGATGATGGTGATGATGGCGATGATGATGATGATGGTGATGATGGTGATGATGATGATGATGGTCATGATGGTGATGATGGTGATGATGGTGATGATGGTGATGATGGTGATGATGGTGATGATGGTGATGGTGGTGATGATGGTGAGATGGTGCTGATGGTGATGATGGTGATGATGGCGATGATGGTGACGATGGTGATGAGGGTGACGATGGTGATGATGGTGATGATGGTGATGATGGTGATGATGGTGATGATGGTGATGATGGTGATGATGGTGATGATGGTGATGATGGTGATGATGGTGATGATGGTGATGATGGTGATGATGGTGATGATGGTGATGATGGTGATGATGGTGATGATGGTGATGATGGTGATGATGGTGATGATGGTGATGATGGTGATGATGGTGATGATGGTGATGATGGTGATGATGGTGATGATGGTGATGATGGTGATGATGGTGATGATGGTGATGATGGTGATGATGGTGATGATGGTGATGATGGTGATGATGGTGATGATGGTGATGATGGTGATGATGGTGATGATGGTGATGATGGTGATGATGGTGATGATGGTGATGATGGTGATGATGGTGATGATGGCGAAGTTGGTGATGATGGTGATGATGGTGATGATGGTGATGATGATGATGATGGTGATGAGGGTGATGATGGTGATGAGGGTGACGATGGTGATGATGGTGATGATGGTGATGATGGCGATGATGATGATGATGGTGATGATGGTGATGATGATGATGATGGTCATGATGGTGATGATGGTGATGATGGTGATGATGGTGATGATGGTGATGATGGTGATGATGGTGATGATGGTGATGATGGTGATGATGGTGATGATGGTGATGATGGTGATGATGGTGATGATGGTGATGATGGTGATGATGGTGATGATGGTGATGATGGTGATGATGGTGATGATGGTGATGATGGTGATGATGGTGATGATGGTGAAGATGGTGATGATGGTGATGATGGTGATGATGGTGATGATGGTGATGATGGTGATGATGGTGATGATGGTGATGATGGTGATGATGGTGATGATGGTGATGATGGTGATGATGGTGATGATGGTGATGATGGTGATGATGGTGATGATGGTGATGAGGGTGATGATGGTGATGATGGTGATGATGGTGATGATGGCGAAGTTGGTGATGATGGTGATGATGGTGATGATGGTGATGATGATGATGATGGTGATGAGGGTGATGATGGTGATGAGGGTGACGATGGTGATGATGGTGATGATGGTGATGATGGCGATGATGATGATGATGGTGATGATGGTGATGATGATGATGATGGTCATGATGGTGATGATGGTGATGATGGTGATGATGGTGATGATGGTGATGATGGTGATGATGGTGATGATGGTGATGATGGTGATGATGGTGATGATGGTGATGATGGTGATGATGGTGATGATGGTGATGATGGTGATGATGGTGATGATGGTGATGAGGGTGATGATGGTGATGAGGGTGATGGTGGTGATGATGGTGATGATGGTGAGGATGGTGATGATGATGATGATGGTGATGAGGGTGACGATGGTGATGATGGTGATGAGGGTGATGAGGGTGACGATGGTGATGATGGTGATGAGGGTGATGATGGTGATGATGGTGATGATGGTGATGATGGTGATGATGGTGATGATGGTGATGATGGTGATGATGGTGATGGTGGTGATGATGGTGATGATGGTGAGGATGGTGATGATGGTGATGGTGGTGATGATGGTGATGATGGTGAGGATGGTGATGATGGCGATTTCAATTATGATGATGATGGTGATGATGATGATGATGGTGATGAGGGTGACGATGGTGATGATGGTGATGAGGGTGATGATGGTGATGATGGTGATGATGGTGATGATGGCGAAGTTGGTGATGATGGTGATGATGGTGATGATGGTGATGATGGTGATGATGGTGATGATGGTGATGACGGTGATGATGGTGATGATGGTGATGATGGTGATGATGGTGACGACGGTGATGATGGCGATTTCGAGTATGATGATGATGGTGATGAGGGTGATGAGGGTGATGATGGTGATGAGGGTGACGATGGTGATGATGGTGATGATGGTGATGATGGTGATGATGGCGATGATGATGATGATGGTGATGATGGTGATGATGATGATGATGGTCATGATGGTGATGATGGTGGTGATGGTGATGATGGTGATGATGGTGATGATGGTGATGATGGTGATGGTGGTGATGATGGTGAGATGGTGCTGATGGTGATGATGGTGATGATGGCGATGATGGTGACGATGGTGATGAGGGTGACGATGGTGATGATGGTGATGATGGTGATGATGGTGATGATGGTGATGATGGTGATGATGGTGATGATGGTGATGATGGTGATGATGGTGATGATGGTGATGATGGTGATGATGGTGATGATGGTGATGATGGTGATGATGGTGATGATGGTGATGATGGTGATGATGGTGATGATGGTGATGATGGTGATGATGGTGATGATGGTGATGATGGTGATGATGGTGATGATGGTGATGATGGTGATGATGGTGATGATGGTGATGATGGTGATGATGGTGATGATGGTGATGAGGGTGATGATGGTGATGAGTGCGGTGATGGTGACTGTGGAGATTATGGTGACGATAATGATAGTGATGATGGTGATGATGGTGATTATGATGATGATGGTGATGAGGGTGATGATGGTGATGATGGCGATTATGCTGATGATGGCGATTATGATGATGATGGTGATGAGGGTGAGGATGGTGATGATGGTGATGATGGTGATGATGGTGATGATGGTGATGATGGTGATGATGGTGATGAAGGTGGTTGATATTATCTGTCTTATTCCGATCTTCCAAATTTCTAGAAGGCAAATGCAGCACCATACCAGTCTTCTCGATAAAATCTCTGCCCAGTACAACTGGGTAATTCATAGAGTGGTCTTTCACTACAAGTAAATTTAAATTAACTAAGGATGTTTCAAAATAAATACATGAACTTATACTTCCCATGACCATCAAACGGCTATTGTTGACTCCACAATATGTATGGTTGTTGTCGACCAATGGTGAGACCATAAATGGTGGAAGAAATCTTTGCTGTATGAAGCTGATTGGACTCCCCGAATCCAAGAGGGTCTTTAGGTTCAACGTACTTTCAGCAAGGCCATACTTAAACTGATAACAAATATTCTTCTCAAATTCGTTGTCCTCCGATAGGTTTTGTTGGTTAAAGTTTTTGTTGTGAACTACAAGCTCCGTATCTTCTAAAATTGAACTATTGCCGCTTCCTCTACTCAAACTGTCCTCACTGCTTTCGTTAGGTCTGCTTCTTACTACCAGCACTGAATTTTGATTTGAGCAATTCTTTGAAATATGTCCTACACCATTGCATTTAAAACAAGTGATTTGTTTCTTTCCGCATCCCCCACCAGTGTTGGCTTGATTTGGCAGTTTTTCTCCAGGTTGATGGTTACTTGTGTTTTGTGTTTTGTTTTGTTGTTTTCCGCGAGTAAACACTTGTGCACTAGGCTTGGACACTCTGATGGTGGAATAACTGTCACGACTGTTGTTCTTGAATTTTTCGTACTTCCTAAGAGCTTGCTTTAATTCTTCAATGTTATTTGCACCGTACAATATGGTTTTGTTAGATTCACTATCTGGGATACCTTTGATAATAAACTGCATCAGATCTTCCTCTTCAATGGGGTTATGAGAAGCGATTTCCTGCATAGATAGCACGTATTGTTGAAAAGTTTCGTCACGACGTTTTTTTCTTTCTTTTAGATCACTGTAGATATCAGCCTTTGTGACTGCTTTTTTGAACTCACTAATAAGCGCACATTTAAGTTCTGTCCAGCTACGTATATTTTTTGATCTCACAAATAATTTTGCACTACCACTCAACAGACGTTTCCCAAAAATTAATTTTGTACGATCATCAAAACCAAAAAGCTCCGCATTTTCATCAAACTGATTGATCCAATGAATTACCGGATAGTTGTCATCACCGTTGAACGGGCACATCACATCCTCTATGTCTTTGTAATTGTGGGTCGCACATGGACGCTGGATAGTTTCTGCCTCTTCCAGTTGCAGATCCCGAAGCCTTCTTTTCAGCTGAACTATCTCCTCCCTTTTTCTGCATATCTGACGAAGTCTTTCAAGTTCCTCGTCAACTCGATCATCTGATTCTTCTCCATCGTCGGAAATTGATCCATCCGCATATTTATCCTTGCCTCCGTAAGCATGTTCTTGAATTAATTTCTGAAGATACTCGTCCCCATATTCCTGGGCTGCTTCCTGTACTCTTAACCTGAGCTCCGCCTTTGTACCGCTGGTCTGCATCTTCATTGCTCGCAACACATTCCTCAAAGTGGCAACAGTTGCTAATTCTAAAAACTTGTTCCACTCCTGAGACATGACGACACAATTAAATAATGCTGAATAGTACTAATTGTATGAAACTGAGTTTAACAGGATTTGCAAATCAACACTTCAGTTCTTTAATCACACACTATCACTTGCTCTACTAACTCAACGGATCAGATCCCACTTCTGAAACTGTAGAGGAATGACGGGAAGAAGAAAAACAAGAGCGTCTGTCTTTTTTGACAATTTATTGAAAAGAACCCCGACCAAAGGTCTTATTGACATTTTTATATTGGAAATTTGACGAAACATGACACGTACTGTTTGTCCAAATTGCGGGAAGATCAGATGATCAGTTTGGCAAAAAATGTACATAGACACTGCTATCTAAATTCAAAATAGTGGGTAAGCCAGCTACAGTCTGTTAAGCAAAAGCGTGTCCCATAATAATTTTTCTTTTTTTTTCTACAATTCGGCCATCCTGATCATGTAATCGTCCCGATTACATTGCGAGTTATTAGTACAATCAACAATTACATTTCTTTAAATTAAATTTTTTTTTGTTCTTGAATTCATATAACATACCAATGCAATAAGACTTTATAACATGATGTAATTCAATAATTTATTACATTTTTATATAAAAAAAGTAATCCAATATAAACACTAGGAAATTATAATTTATATACATACATAGGTATTAAGTAGAATGTTTAGAATAATTTCAATCTTTTTTAAAATATTTCATTTGTCTATATTATATTGTAATTAAATTGGACTGAGATTTCACGAAATGTCCGGTATGGTGATATCATTATTCTCTTCATTCTCCTGGTCCACATCCTCATCGACTTTTGTATCCTCTTGGTACTCCTCATTATAGTCCTCACCGGTTCTTAGGTTCCTCGGCCATACTTCGTATGGTCTCATATTGCTCGGAGAACATATTCCTTTATACGGCAACCTAGTTAGTTGTAGACCTTCAATATCACCTACAACATACCGGTCATTTGGCAAAATCTTTTTTATTTTATATGGGCCCCTATATTTAGCTAACAATTTTTTATTGACACCTGCAACTGTGAAAACATTCTTAATCATCACGTAATCACCTATATTGTATCGCTTAGGTCTCTTGTGCCGACAATCATAATAAGCTTTATTTAATTTCTGTCCCTTATCAATGTTTTCTTTGGCCTCTTCCCTTATTCCTTTTAAATCGCTGTATTGACCTCCTTTTCTATCACTCAGGTATTCTAAGACCTTATCACAAAATCTGCCTTTCTGATCTCTACCAAACAATAACATACTAGGGGTAAAACCAGTACTTCGATTTATTGTATTATTTATAGCAAATTCAACTTTAACTAAATGTTTATCCCAATTACCTGTTGTATCTATTTCACATTCCTTAGCCAACATGGGTATTAAAAATCTATTAAGGCGCTCCACTTGCCCATTAGATTGAGGTGAGTGGGTGGCGACCTTGACATGCACGATATTATTCTCTTTTAGAAACTCTGCGAATTCCCCAGAAGTAAAACAGGAACCACGATCGGATATTATTCGGTTTGGTCTGGAATAGTTTCCAAAAAAGACCTTTAAACACGCGATGGCTTCTTTACTTTGTGTGCTTTTAACTGGATACAGCTTTGTGAATTTGGTAAACCCATCGACAATAACAAAAATATGACAGTTTTTTGAAGAAGATCTTGACATTGGACCAAGATGGTCAACGTGTAGAGTATCAAATGGGCAATTAATTTTGGGTATGGGATGTAGCGTTCCTTCGGTTTTCCCTGATTGGGGTGAAAAATATATACATTTCAGACATGTTTTAATAAAGTTCCTTATTTTGGGTTTCATTTTTGGAAACCAGTAAATGTTAGATAAGTGCTCAAAACATTTGTCGACACCTACATGACAAAGAGATTCATGGTGGGTCCGAATTACTTGTTCTTCCATGTGCGAGGGGACATAGAAAAGGATTTTATCTTTAAATTTGCGATAAATAAGTCCGTCTACCATTTCGAAATAAGAACTTTCAGATTTTTCTAAATCAGCAGCAATCGCAATAATCTCAGGATCTTGTTTTTGAGCTGCTGCTAGTATGAACTCAAATGATTCACTATCGACATATAGTACATTAAAGGACCTACTCAGAGAATCGACATGAGGCATACGTTCACCTTTCCTATGTTCGACAGTGTAATCGAACGATTGTAATTCTAATGCCCACCGCGATATGCGAGGATTGAGAACTTTTTTGTTTAACGTCAACGCAAGAGCTTGACAATCTGTCACTATCTTAAAAGGAATTCCCAGTAGATAAATTCTAAATCTTTTCAAGGCATAGATGATTGACAGTGTTTCTAATTCATAACTATGATATTTACTCTCTGCCTCTGTCGTACGCTTAGAAAAATAAAAAACTGGGTGAAATTTCTTGTCCTCTTGTTTTTGTAATAACACAGCTCCAAAACCTATATTACTGGCATCACAATGTAATTCAGTTGCATTGTGGGGACTGTATATTGATAAGACAGGTGATTCAACAAGTTTGCTTTTCAATAACTCAAAAGCTTCAATTTCTTTTATCCCAAAAACAAAAGGTGTATCTTTCCTTAAAAGATCGTAGAGCGGTTTTGCTAAATTAGCGAAGTGCTTAATAAATTTCCGAAAGTAGGAGCATAGTCCTAGAAAACTGTGCACCCCTTTTGTACAAGTCGGTGTTGGAAAATTACAAATAGCTTTGAGGTTAGTATCGTTTGGTCTTACACCAACTTCATTTATTTTATACCCTAAATACACAATTTCTTTTTGGAAAAACAAGCATTTGTCGAATCTTAGTTGTAATCCCTTTTCTGTAATTGTCTTTATGACTTCTTCAAATATATTTAAATGCTCCTCAACCGTCGCTGTTGCTATTAGAATATCATCCAAATATGTAAGGATTCTGGATTTCGAAATTAAATGCCCGAATATATGTTTCATATAACGTTCAAAGACTGAGGGTGCATTTCGCAAACCAAAAGGCATCCTTGTATATTCATATTGCCCTAGCGGAGTAATGAAAGAAGTATATTTCATAGACTCCTCTGCTAATGGAACATGATGAAATCCATTTTTTAAATCTAGCGTAGTAAAAAACTTTTTACCTTTGAGTCTATCAATGTGATCTTCGATCAAGGGTAACGGATAGTTGTCACGAAGAGTTAACTTATTTAATTCGCGAAAGTCTACACAAAGCCTAAGTTCCTTATTCTTCTTTTCCACCAAAACAATGGGTGACACATATTCTGAAGAAGACTCGCGTATGACGCCCTGAGCAAGCAAGTTGTCAAGAATCTTTTGCAACTCAATCTTATGGGAATATGGCAAACGTCTTGGAGGACAATGAAATGGAATGTCTTTTGAAAGCACTATCTTCATCTTAAAATCGCTTTCTACGGGATAAACTCTACCCTGACCCTGACAAGCAGCTTTCTCTAGAATGTTTTTTACTCGCTCTTTAACGAAAGCGGGAATGCTCCCATTAATAGCAAAATAATGTCTACCATCACTTATATCAATATTTAATATTTGATTGAGGAATTCAACCTCATCACTAACTGTACTTACAGTTTCATTCGATGAAAGGTGTTGATTAGGAGCCGACAGGTGTAGATTTGAAGCATGATGAGTGTGGACCATTGATGATGTTGATGATTTTATATTATCTGTCTTATTCCGATCTTCCAAATTTCTAGAAGGCAAATGCAGCACCATACCAGTCTTCTCGATAAAATCTCTGCCCAGTACAACTGGGTAATTCATAGAGTGGTCTTTCACTACAAGTAAATTTAAATTAACTAAGGATGTTTCAAAATAAATACATGAACTTATACTTCCCATGACCATCAAACGGCTATTGTTGACTCCACAATATGTATGGTTGTTGTCGACCAATGGTGAGACCATAAATGGTGGAAGAAATCTTTGCTGTATGAAGCTGATTGGACTCCCCGAATCCAAGAGGGTCTTTAGGTTCAACGTACTTTCAGCAAGGCCATACTTAAACTGATAACAAATATTCTTCTCAAATTCGTTGTCCTCCGATAGGTTTTGTTGGTTAAAGTTTTTGTTGTGAACTACAAGCTCCGTATCTTCTAAAATTGAACTATTGCCGCTTCCTCTACTCAAACTGTCCTCACTGCTTTCGTTAGGTCTGCTTCTTACTACCAGCACTGAATTTTGATTTGAGCAATTCTTTGAAATATGTCCTACACCATTGCATTTAAAACAAGTGATTTGTTTCTTTCCGCATCCCCCACCAGTGTTGGCTTGATTTGGCAGTTTTTCTCCAGGTTGATGGTTACTTGTGTTTTGTGTTTTGTTTTGTTGTTTTCCGCGAGTAAACACTTGTGCACTAGGCTTGGACACTCTGATGGTGGAATAACTGTCACGACTGTTGTTCTTGAATTTTTCGTACTTCCTAAGAGCTTGCTTTAATTCTTCAATGTTATTTGCACCGTACAATATGGTTTTGTTAGATTCACTATCTGGGATACCTTTGATAATAAACTGCATCAGATCTTCCTCTTCAATGGGGTTATGAGAAGCGATTTCCTGCATAGATAGCACGTATTGTTGAAAAGTTTCGTCACGACGTTTTTTTCTTTCTTTTAGATCACTGTAGATATCAGCCTTTGTGACTGCTTTTTTGAACTCACTAATAAGCGCACATTTAAGTTCTGTCCAGCTACGTATATTTTTTGATCTCACAAATAATTTTGCACTACCACTCAACAGACGTTTCCCAAAAATTAATTTTGTACGATCATCAAAACCAAAAAGCTCCGCATTTTCATCAAACTGATTGATCCAATGAATTACCGGATAGTTGTCATCACCGTTGAACGGGCACATCACATCCTCTATGTCTTTGTAATTGTGGGTCGCACATGGACACTGGATAGTTTCTGCCTCTTCCAGTTGCAGATCCCGAAGCCTTCTTTTCAGCTGAACTATCTCCTCCCTTTTTCTGCATATCTGACGAAGTCTTTCAAGTTCCTCGTCAACTCGATCATCTGATTCTTCTCCATCGTCGGAAATTGATCCATCCGCATATTTATCCTTGCCTCCGTAAGCATGTTCTTGAATTAATTTCTGAAGATACTCGTCCCCATATTCCTGGGCTGCTTCCTGTACTCTTAACCTGAGCTCCGCCTTTGTACCGCTGGTCTGCATCTTCATTGCTCGCAACACATTCCTCAAAGTGGCAACAGTTGCTAATTCTAAAAACTTGTTCCACTCCTGAGACATGACGACACAATTAAATAATGCTGAATAGTACTAATTGTATGAAACTGAGTTTAACAGGATTTGCAAATCAACACTTCAGTTCTTTAATCACACACTATCACTTGCTCTACTAACTCAACGGATCAGATCCCACTTCTGAAACTGTAGAGGAATGACGGGAAGAAGAAAAACAAGAGCGTCTGTCTTTTTTGACAATTTATTGAAAAGAACCCCGACCAAAGGTCTTATTGACATTTTTATATTGGAAATTTGACGAAACATGACACGTACTGTTTGTCCAAATTGCGGGAAGATCAGATGATCAGTTTGGCAAAAAATGTACATAGACACTGATATCTAAATTCAAAATAGTGGGTAAGCCAGCTACAGTCTGTTAAGCAAAAGCGTGTCCCATAATAATTTTTCTTTTTTTTTCTACACCATGGTGATGATGGTGATGATGATGATGATGGTGATGATGGTGATGATGATGATGATGGTCATGATGGTGATGATGGTGATGATGGTGATGATGGTGATGATGGTGATGATGGTGATGATGGTGATGATGGTGATGATGGTGATGATGGTGATGATGGTGATGATGGTGATGATGGTGATGATGGTGATGATGGCGATGATGGTGATGATGGTGATGATGATGATGATGGTGATGATGGTGATGATGATGATGATGGTCATGATGGTGATGATGGTGATGATGGTGATGATGGTGATGATGGTGATGATGGTGATGATGGTGATGATGGTGATGATGGTGATGATGGTGATGATGGTGATGATGGTGATGATGGTGATGATGGTGATGATGGTGATGATGGTGATGATGGTGATGATGGTGATGATGGTGATGATGGTGATGATGGTGATGATGGTGCTGATGGTGATGATGGTGATGATGGCGATGATGGTGACGATGGTGATGAGGGTGATGATGGTGATGATGGTGATGATGGTGATGATGGTGATGATGGTGATGATGGTGATGATGGTGATGATGGTGATGATGGTGATGATGGTGATGATGGTGATGATGGTGATGATGGTGATGATGGTGATGATGGTGATGATGGTGATGATGGTGATGATGGTGATGATGGTGATGATGGTGATCATGGTGATGAGTGCGGTGATGGTGACGGTGGAGATTATGGTGACGATAATGATAGTGATGATGGTGATGATGGTGATTATGATGATGATGGCGATGACGGTGATGATGGTGATGATGGTGATTATGATGATGATGGTGATTATGATGATGTTGGTGATGAGGGTGAGGATGGTGATGATGGTGATGATGGTGATGATGGTGATGAAGGTGGTTGATGGTGATGATGGTGATGATGGTGATGATGATGACCATGGTGATGATGGTGATGATGATGATGATGGTGATGATGGTGATGATGGTGATGATGGTGATGAAGGTGGTTGATGGTGATGATGGTGATGATGGTGATGATGATGACCATGGTGATGATGGTGATGATGATGATGATGGTGATGATGGTGATGATGATGATGATGGTCATGATGGTGATGATGGTGATGATGGTGATGATGGTGATGATGGTGATGATGGTGATGATGGTGATGATGGTGATGATGGTGATGATGGTGATGATGGTGATGATGGTGATGATGGTGATGATGGTGATGATGGTGATGATGGTGATGATGGTGATGATGGTGATGATGGTGATGATGGTGCTGATGGTGATGAAGGTGGTTGATGGTGATGATGGTGATGATGGTGATGATGGTGATGATGATGACCATGGTGATGATGGTGATGATGATGATGATGGTGATGATGGTGATGATGGTGATGATGGTGATGATGGTGATGAAGGTGGTTGATGGTGATGATGGTGATGATGGTGATGATGATGACCATGGTGATGATGGTGATGATGATGATGATGGTGATGATGGTGATGATGATGATGATGGTCATGATGGTGATGATGGCGATGATGGCGATTATGCTGATGATGGCGATTATGATGATGATGGTGATGATGATGACCATGGTGATGATGGTGATGATGATGATGATGGTGATGATGGTGATGATGGTGATGATGATGACCATGGTGATGATGGTGATGATGATGATGATGGTGATGATGGTGATGATGGTGATGATGGTGATGAAGGTGGTTGATGGTGATGATGGTGATGATGGTGATGATGAAGACCATGGTGATGATGGTGATGATGATGATGATGGTGATGATGGTGATGATGATGATGATGGTCATGATGGTGATGATGGTGATGATGGTGATGATGGTGATGATGGTGATGATGGTGATGATGGTGATGATGGTGATGATGGTGATGATGGTGGTGATGGTGATGATGGTGATGATGGTGATGATGGTGATGATGGTGATGATGGTGATGATGGTGATGATGGTGATGATGGTGATGATGGTGATGATGGTGATGATGGTGATGATGGTGATCATGGTGATGAGTGCGGTGATGGTGACGGTGGAGATTATGGTGACGATAATGATAGTGATGATGGTGATGATGGTGATGATGGTGATGATGGTGATTATGATGATGATGGCGATGACGGTGATGATGGTGATGATGGTGATTATGATGATGATGGTGATTATAATGATGTTGGTGATGAGGGTGAGGATGGTGATGATGGTGATGAAGGTGGTTGATGGTGATGATGGTGATGATGGTGATGATGATGACCATGGTGATGATGGTGATGATGATGATGATGGTGATGATGGTGATGATGGTGATGATGGTGATGAAGGTGGTTGATGGTGATGATGGTGATGATGGTGATGATGATGACCATGGTGATGATGGTGATGATGATGATGATGGTGATGATGGTGATGATGATGATGATGGTCATGATGGTGATGATGGTGATGATGGTGATGATGGTGATGATGGTGATGATGGTGATGATGGTGATGATGGTGATGATGGTGATGATGGTGATGATGGTGATGATGGTGATGATGGTGATGATGGTGATGATGGTGATGATGGTGATGATGGTGATGATGGTGATGATGGTGATGATGGTGATGATGGTGATGATGGTGATGATGTTGATGAAGGTGGTTGATGGTGATGATGGTGATGATGGTGATGATGGTGATGATGGTGATGATGATGACCATGGTGATGATGGTGATGATGATGATGATGGTGATGATGGTGATGATGGTGATGATGGTGATGATGGTGATGATGGTGATGAAGGTGGTTGATGGTGATGATGGTGATGATGGTGATGATGATGACCATGGTGATGATGGTGATGATGATGATGATGGTGATGATGGTGATGATGATGATGATGATGATGATGGTCATGATGGTGATGATGGCGATGATGGCGATTATGCTGATGATGGCGATTATGATGATGATGGTGATGAGGGTGAGGATGGTGATGATGGTGATGATGGTGATGATGGTGATGAAGGTGGTTGATGGTGATGATGGTGATGATGGTGATGATGATGACCATGGTGATGATGGTGATGATGATGATGATGGTGATGATGGTGATGATGGTCATGATGGTGATGATGGTGATGATGGTGATGATGGTGATGATGGTGATGATGGTGATGATGGTGATGATGGTGATGATGGTGATGATGGTGATGATGGTGATGATGGTGCTGATGGTGATGATGGTGATGATGGCGATGATGGTGACGATGGTGATGAGGGTGACGATGGTGATGATGGTGATGATGTGGCGATGACGGTGATGATGGTGATGATGGCGAAGATGGTGATGATGGTGATGATGGTGACGATGGTGATGATGGTGATGGTGGTGATGGTGGTGATGATGGCGATGATGGTGATGATGGTGATGATGGTGATGAGGGTGATGAGGGTGATGATGGTGATGAGGGTGACGATGGTGATGATGGTGATGATGGTGATGATGGCGATGATGATGATGATGGTGATGATGGTGATGATGATGATGATGGTCATGATGGTGATGATGGTGATGATGGTGATGATGGTGATGATGGTGATGATGGTGATGATGGTGATGATGGTGATGATGGTGATGATGGTGATGATGGTGATGATGGTGATGATGGTGATGATGGTGATGATGGTGATGATGGTGATGATGGTGATGATGGTGATGATGGTGATGATGGTGATGATGGTGATGATGGTGATGATGGTGATGATGGTGATGATGGTGATGATGGTGATGATGGTGATGATGGTGATGATGGTGATGATGGTGATGATGGTGATGATGGTGATGATGGTGATGATGGTGATGATGGTGATGATGGTGATGATGGTGATGATGGTGATGATGGTGATCATGGTGATGAGTGCGGTGATGGTGACGGTGGAGATTATGGTGACGATAATGATAGTGATGATGGTGATGATGGTGATGATGGTGATTATGATGATGATGGCGATGACGGTGATGATGGTGATGATGATGATGGTGATGAGGGTGACGATGGTGATGATGGCGATGATGGCGATTATGCTGATGATGGCGATTATGATGATGATGGTGATGAGGGTGAGGATGGTGATGATGGTGATGATGGTGATGATGGTGATGAAGGTGGTTGATGGTGATGATGGTGATGATGGTGATCATGGTGATGAGTGCGGTGATGGTGACTGTGGAGATTATGGTGACGATAATGATAGTGATGATGGTGATGATGGTGATGATGGTGATGATGGTGATGATGGTGATGATGGTGATGATGGTGATGATGGTGATGATGGTGATCATGGTGATGAGTGCGGTGATGGTGACGGTGGAGATTATGGTGACGATAATGATAGTGATGATGGTGATGATGGTGATTATGATGATGATGGCGATGACGGTGATGATGGTGATGATGATGATGGTGATGAGGGTGACGATGGTGATGATGGCGATGATGGCGATTGTAGTGTACCCAACACCATTCATCCATTCATTGACCATCCATCAATTGACTGGTCGCTAATACGTTAAAAAGTACGACATCGCATTGTCATTCGAATCCATGAATCAAAGTTCAGTTAGTGTCACCGAAAAGAAAAGTGCCGACACTTGAGAATCGAAGACAAAAAGAACATAATGATTTCGAGAATGATAGACGACACTGCCGACTGCAATAGAATAGAGTCATGCAGGTACAATCGATATGCATTGGAAATGCGACAATGATTTTTGTATAAATAGAGAACCAATAATTAAATAAAATCAGATTCAACTTGACATCCCAACCAAGTGTTTCTCTGGCATTCTTGCCATCCACCAACCTTACTCCCAAGCAGAACCTTTATGGCATTCGTGCCCTGCTTTTCCAAAACGCAATAACTACGGTAGAACCTTTATGGCATTCGTGCCCTACCTAGTTGTTGCCTAGGTCGCTCCCCCCCTCAGTTGTTTAGGCATCTTACATGGCGATCCTGCCACTTCAGAACCAGGTCGCAGAAGAGTCCAGGAGTTTCCAAATATTTAGATTGTATTAACGCACCATCAATGTCAAAAGCTGCTGCAGAGTACGTTGTTCAACAACCCGCAGGTGTACCAATATACATACCAACACAGAAGACATCAGGACCACAGAAGCTAACAGTAGAAGACTACAAAAGACGACAACTTCAAAATCAGGAGAGGAGAAGGACAGCCGTTCCTAGAGAAGAAACACAACAACAAAATAAGCGAGGAGGCAAAAAATACTTGCACCGCAAGAAACTAGCTTACCTCAAAGACCTATTGCGAACCCAAAGTGAGACCCCAATAGCCTGGAGTAAGGCCACCGAAATCTGGTGTGAAATCGAAACATTGGAAAAATCTGTGACCAAATACGCTAGATGAACTGGAGAACTAAAATGGGCAACAACACAACAAAAGAGAGCGTGACTGTCAACGAAAAAATCGACCCAATGTCAATCGCTGTATACACGGCAATAATTATATTAATAATAATATATGTTATATATAAAGCTAATAAACATTATAAAAACTATGTTAAGAAACAGGTATTAAGAAATATGCCAAGTAATACACCATAAAAAAAAAAAAAAAAAAAAAATATAATAAAAACTCTGAATATGAAAAATTGTTTGTTAAAAATTGAAAAAATATTAACCAACATAAGAAAAAGTTCAATTAGAGGCTACACTGAGCAAACGTGGCGCGCAAAACTTGAAGAAATAGAGAAACTAAAAATAGAAGCTACCTATAAAACTGACAAAGCGGACACCCCGACAAGATTCTTTGAAATCTATAGAATAACAAAAGCAACAATACTCTCAAATTTGGAGAAAATAAACAAGATGGCTGACTTTAATATAGAAACTGCAATGAAAGTAATTCCCGTGTTCACAGGATCCTTCAAAGAACTTGACTCATTCTTAACACTGGTCGAGATCATACATAACACCCTTAAAGAAACCGAAAGAGCAACTTACATCGGATTCATCTTCCATGTAAAACTTGCACAAAACGTAAAGACTGCATTGGGATTCGTAACAACATTTACAACATTGACAGCACTAAAAGACAGTTTAAAAGAGAAATTTAAAAACACCACAACACTGTCGCAAGTACATACCAGACTGACTCAAGCAATCCAGAGAAACCAATCAGTAACATCATACAAAGACAGAGTATTATCCCTCATTGCTGATTTGAACACCCTACAAATAGAAGACTTGCCCTCCGAAGCCACTGAAGCTGAGAAAAAAGTAATTGAGAGAATCAATCAAAATTACGCCCTCACAGTCTTCAAGAATGGCATAAAGGAGACAATAAAACCAGCGATATTTGCCGCTCAGCCAAAATCCCTGTCAGAAGCAGTTAATCTGGCACTAGAACTTGAAAGAGACTCAAACCAAAGTTATAGCCAAATGATGTACGTAAGAAGAAACACGTACAATCACAACCAACAAAATGGTTATACAAACAGAAGAAACGACAACCGAAGGTATACAACAAATAACAATCAACGCCCAGTACAGAGATATAATCAACAAAACCATCCAAGGCAGAGACAAAACTTTCAAACGAATCACCAACAAAATTATAACCATCGAAATTATAACAATTATAACAACCCTCGGGCAAGACAGAATACCTTCAGCTCCAATACAAACAGACCAACAAACAACAGAAGAATAAACATCATAGAGGACCAGGGAAACGTAAATTCCCCGGAGGATTTCACTCCGGGATACCAAAACTAATACTGCGTGTCACACAAAACCCAATTAATTATGTAGCAATGTACATAAACAAATTAAAAAGAAACCTAACATACCTAATAGACACTGGCGCTGATATATCGATATGCAAAGAAGACAACATAGACACCAATGACTTGTTGAACGAGAAATGCAGACTAACTGGAATAACCAATGAAGAAATACAGTCACTAGGCACAACATACATAAATCTCAAACTTGCGAACTACACCATCACACACAAATTCCACATAGTCGATACCAACTTCCCCCTAGCAACAGATGGTATTCTAGGACGAGACTTCTTTACCCAACATATGTGCAAGATAGACTACGAGACGTATACCTTAACAACAACTATAGATGGAGATGAAATAACCATTCCAATGATGTCGAATAATAGAAACACAATAAAAATTCCACCCAGAACGGAAGCAATATACCCAATTAACTTAAATGTAACCGAAGACAGCGTAATACTGAACAAAGAGGTTGAAAAAGGAGTATTTATAGCTAACGCAATAATCCCGGCGAAAGGCACATGCCACATTAGAATACTAAATGTTAACGACTATGAGGTAACACTCAAGAACATCAAACCAGAACTAGAACAGTTGGACGAATACAATATTATGAAAACAGAAAACCCAAAATACAACAATTACAGACTACAACAATTGACGAAAGAACTAAAGATAGATCACTCTGACCCCGAAGCAAGAAAAACACTAACACGAATACTCGAAGATTATCAGGACATTTTTCATCTAGAAAACGAACCACTGTCAACCAACAACTTCTATACACAGAAACTGGAGACAATAGATAACATCCCAGTATACATTAAAAACTACAGACTCCCACAAATACAAAATTGCGAGATAAAAGAACAAGTCAAAAACCTCCTAGAAAACGACATAATAGAAAATTCAATTAGTCCATACAATTCTCCACTACTCTTAGTCCCCAAAAAAAGTGATGGAAATACAAAGAAATGGCGCTTAGTAGTAGACTTTCGCAAATTAAATAACAAAATTGTCAACGACAAATTTCCGTTAACAAGAATCGAAGACGTGCTAGACAAACTAGGAAGAGCAAAATATTTTTCTACACTGGACATGACAAGTTCTTTTCATCAAATACCATTGGACAAAAAGTCAAGACCACTAACAGCATTCTCTACACAGGACGGTCATTATCAATTTAAGAGACTACCATTCGGTTTAAAAATATCTTCGAATAGCTTTCAACGAATGTTAACAATAGCATTAAGCGGGTTAGAATCCAACGCATTTCTCTACGTAGATGACATTATCATTTTCGGGTGCAGTCTACAACATCATAATGACAACCTTACTAAAGTGTTCGACAAATTAAGACACTACAATCTGAAGTTAAATGCAAGCAAGTGTCAATTCCTAAAATCTGAAGTTGTATATTTAGGACATCTAATAACAAACAAAGGCATAAAAACAGATCCCTCAAAGTATAAAACAATTGAGAACTACCCGACGCCAAAAAACGCAGACGAGGTGAGAAGATTTGTAGCATTCTGCAGCTATTACAGACGATTTATACCAAATTTTGCAGATACCGCAAAAAGTCTAAATTCACTTTTGAAAAAGAATCAACCATTTATCTGGTCAAACGAATGCGCGAAAGCATTCACAGATCTAAAACAAAAACTAATCAACCCTCCGATCCTACAATATCCAAACTTCGACAAACCATTTATAGTTACAACCGATGCATCAGATTTTGCACTAGGTGCAATATTGTCACAAGGTGAAATAGGACATGATCTACCAATTTCCTATGCTAGCAAATCCTTACAAAAGCATGATATAAACAAACCAATCATAGAAAAGGAACTGTTAGCAATACATTGGGGAATAAATTTCTTTAAACCCTATCTATATGGAAGGAAATTCATAGTAGTAACAGACCACAGACCTTTAATTTCGCTATTCTCACATAAGAATCCATCCTCGAAAATGATGAGAATCCGACTAGACCTATCAGACTACGACTTTGAGATAGTTTACAAACAAGGAAAGATGAATACAAATGCCGATGCACTATCAAGAATAAAAATCAATAGTGACATTTTAAAATCCATGATGGTAGATAAAAATAATAATACAAGCCAAAATGATGTTGACTCCAAGGAGCAGATCATGGTAATAACAAGGGATATGGCACAAAAGATTGCCAATGAAGAAAATAAAAAGGAGAAATACACATCTCAACAGAAGACTGATCATCTTCACATGTGGGATTGTACATCCATAGCTGACGTCAGAAATATGAAGAAGTTAAAATTTGAAATAACGAGTGATAAAATGAAAAATAGTACTATTGAAATTAAAGAAAATGAAGTTATAGTAAGATGCAGCGATAACCTAGCGAAACACGTTTCGATCCTAGAGAAGCTCGTATCAAAATTAAAGAGGGTACCCGTAAAGGAAGTAGCGCTAAATGAAAATGATATTATATTTGAATATATAGAAAAGGAAGAATTAAAGAAAATATATAATACGTTGCAACGAAATGAAAGACACTCGACAATGAAGGTATTAATATATAAACCCCCAAAACAAATAATAAAACATGAAGAAAAAATTAACATTATCAAAGAATACCACAATACACCGCATGGAGGACACTTAGGCATACGAAAAACTATGACGAAAATCAAACAAAGATATGTATGGAAAAATATGAGACAAATGGTTAAAAAGTTTGTAAACGCTTGTGAAACATGTGCTAAAAACAAGCAGACAAGACATACAAGAGAGAAAATGGTTATAACAGATACACCAAGTACAAGTTTTGAAACAATTCAAATAGACACAGTTGGACCTCTCAGAATATCCAACGGATATAGATATATTTTAACAATGCAGTGCGAATTAACTAAATATGTCATTACACACCCTATTGAAAGTAAGGACGCTAAAACAATCGCCAAAACATTAATTGAACAATTTATACTAAAGTACGGATGTTCAAAATACTCAAATCAGATAATGGTACCGAATTCAAAAACGAACTTATGAAAAATATATGTGAATTGCTGAAAATTGATACAATCTACTCAGCCCCATACCATCATCAAAGTATAGGCTCATTAGAAAGAAACCACAGAGTTCTGAACGAATTTCTACTAAATTTCACAGAAGATTATGAATGGGATATTTGGACACCATATTATGCATTTGCTTACAACATAACACCGCACGTAGACACCGGCTATACACCGTATGAACTTATTTTTGGAAAATTACCGTATGTACCAAGCGATATAATAAACAGCAAAGTAAAATCATATAATCTAGATAACTATGTAAATGAAGTAAAAACTAGACTTAGACATGCGATACAAAAAGCACGAGATATAATTAGCAATGTAAAATGTAAAAGAAAATTAGAATACGACAAATACACAAATGTATCAAATCTTAGAATAGGAGATTTAGTATTTGTAAAACTAGAAAGTAAGAAAAAATTACAAAGTCCATATCACGGGCCATACAAAATTGTAGCAAAAGATAATACAAATTCAATAATTGAAATAAACGGAGAACTTAAAAAGTTCCACAACAATAGTCTTAAGAAATTTAATAAATTGTAGATTAATGTAAAAATTGTAAGACCATTATAAACAAACTAGAAATTAAATAGTTTTAAACATTGTAATTAGTAAGAAAACCTCAATGTAAAGCAAATCCAAAACATATCGATTCCGAAAAATCTTGTAAAATTATTCTTCCAATAATTTTCCGCTTAAGGGTAAGGGTGTAGTGTACCCAACACCATTCATCCATTCATTGACCATCCATCAATTGACTGGTCGCTAATACGTTAAAAAGTACGACATCGCATTGTCATTCGAATCCATGAATCAAAGTTCAGTTAGTGTCACCGAAAAGAAAAGTGCCGACACTTGAGAATCGAAGACAAAAAGAACATAATGATTTCGAGAATGATAGACGACACTGCCGACTGCAATAGAATAGAGTCATGCAGGTACAATCGATATGCATTGGAAATGCGACAATGATTTTTGTATAAATAGAGAACCAATAATTAAATAAAATCAGATTCAACTTGACATCCCAACCAAGTGTTTCTCTGGCATTCTTGCCATCCACCAACCTTACTCCCAAGCAGAACCTTTATGGCATTCGTGCCCTGCTTTTCCAAAACGCAATAACTACGGTAGAACCTTTATGGCATTCGTGCCCTACCTAGTTGTTGCCTAGGTCGCTCCCCCCCTCAGTTGTTTAGGCATCTTACTGATGATGGCGATTATGATGATGATGGTGATGAGGGTGAGGATGGTGATGATGGTGATGATGGTGATGAAGGTGGTTGATGGTGATGATGGTGATGATGGTGATCATGGTGATGAGTGCGGTGATGGTGACTGTGGAGATTATGGTGACGATAATGATAGTGATGATGGTGATGATGGTGATTATGATGATGATGGTGATGAGGGTGATGATGGTGATGATGGCGATTATGCTGATGATGGCGATTATGATGATGATGGTGATGAGGGTGAGGATGGTGATGATGGTGATGATGGTGATGATGGTGATGATGGTGATGATGGTGATGATGGTGATGAAGGTGGTTGATGGTGATGATGGTGATGATGGTGATGATGATGACCATGGTGATGATGGTGATGATGATGATGATGGTGATGATGGTGATGATGGTGATGATGGTGATGATGGTGATGATGGTGATGATGGTGATGATGGTGATGATGGTGATGATGGTGATGATGGTGATGATGGTGATGATGGTGATGATGGTGATGATGGTGATGATGGTGATGATGGTGATGATGGTGATGATGGTGATGATGGTGATGATGGTGATGATGGTGATGATGGTGATGATGGTGATGATGGTGATGATGGTGATGATGGTGATGATGGTGATGATGGTGATGATGGTGATGATGGTGATGATGGTGATGATGGTGATGATGGTGATGATGGTGATGATGGTGATGATGGTGATGATGGTGATGATGGTGATGATGGTGATGATGGTGATGATGGTGATGATGGTGATGATGGTGATGATGGTGATGATGGTGATGATGGTGATGATGGTGATGATGGCGAAGATGGTGATGGTGGTGATGGTGGTGATGATGGCGAATCTGATGGTGGTGATTATGATGATGATTTCGATTATGATGATGATGGTGATGATGGTGATGATGGTGATGGTGGTGATGATGGTGATGATGGTGATGATGGTGATGATGGTGATGATGGTGATGATGGTGATGATGGTGATGATGGTGATGATGGTGATGATGGTGATGATGGTGATGATGGTGATGATGGTGATGATGGTGATTTTGGCAATGATGCTGTCACTTATGGTAGTGCCAACAATGATGGCGACAGACATAGATTCTATTGATGCTTATGTGGTGCTAGTGATGGTTTAGCTGAGGCTTGTGCGGATGGGGATTGTACATGGATGGCAATGAAGCCGATGGCAATGGTGGTAATTAACGGTGGAAAAAGAACCGGGCAAGAGAGGATAAAAAAACAGACGATATCTCAGTACAGTTTGTAGTACATTTTTCAACTCAACTCTTTATGATATTCGCTTAACATTTATAGAGGATGGGGTGATGGACTTTGCGCTAGTATAGAGTTTTGCCTTGATCGTTCGATATACAGAAACGGATTTCTTTATGGATTGGGTGTAAAATACGGTGGTGTCAAAAAGTGAAGCCACGATGTGATTATTAGCCTACAATTCGGCCAACCTGACCAGGTAATCGACCCGATTATCAATCAGCGGGCAAAACTCTTGCTAGGGGCAAAATCATCATTACAGTGAAAACTCTACGTTAAACATCCGTACTATTTTACTTACAATAGTTATGAGGCAATTATAATTACTTTACTGGTAATGCGTTTAGGCACATATGGATATACATATGTATATACATATAATAAATCTAAGTTTTAATTCATTATTTATACAGTTCATACAGATAAATGTTTGTTTATAAAATTGTGTCGAACAATGTGGGATTATCTTACGTAATATACATACATACATATGTACCTATACAGGGTGTCCCACGAGCAGTGTGCCAAAAAGCTAGAGCGTGTAGGTCTGGTCAAGACAAGAAAAAAATCGTATGGGAGGGGGGGGTCTATTCCCCCCGTTTAGCTGGAAGGGGCAATTTTCTAAAAAAACTGACTTAATTTGGAAAAAAAATTATTAAAAATCAACAGTTACATCCTCAATGCCGTAATGTACTTTTTTGTAAAGCCAGAAGCCTCTTCTTTCATCTTGTTTTTAAACAAATCTGTTTTAAGGAATAGTTTTTGAGAAATTCATTTTCAAACTCAAAATTTTGCAAAAAAAATTAAAAAAAAAAATTTCGAACTATTTTTTTTTCAAAATTGTATGTAATTAAGTACTAATTTTTTTCAAAAATTCTATTCTCTTGTTAGTTTTTATCTAAAAACAGAAAACCGGATGCAAAAATGTCTTGTTGTTTTTGAGAAATTAAAAAAAAACCCAAACCATTTTTTTCTAAGAAGAACCTTTTTTTTCGTTTTAACGCGACTGGACTTGTAGGCAAATTAATGTGTGAAACATTGACCTCATTTTTATTATTTTTAAAAACTTCGGATTTTTATTATAATAAATTTTCAATATGATCCCCATTTTTTAGAAGGCAAAGATTATATCTCCTTCTTCTCCTAATGGCTGCACATATCTATGCTTGACAAATTTTCCTGCAATTTGACTCCAGCGACTTCAATCCCTTCTTTCAGTTGTTCCAAAGATACTATTTCCACTTCGTAAACATAATTCTTCATGAATCCCCACACATAAAAATCTAGAGGAGTTAAATCTGGTGATCTAGGTGGCCATTCCGTGGGGCCCCTTCTTCCGATCCAACGGTCACTAAAATGATCATCCAGCCAGTTTCTAACCCGTAAGCTGCAGTGTGCTGGTGCTCCATCTTGCTGGTAGATTAAATTATCTGCTATGGCCAAAGGAACGTTGTCCATCAAATCGGGCAAAAGGTCTCGTAGGAAGTGCAGATATGATTCTCCATTAATAACGGCATTCAAAAACCAGGGCCCGATTACAATTTGTCCAACAATACCAAGCCAAACATTACAGCTAAAGCGGTGTTGTCATTTATTTTGTTTTTGTTGTGTGGATTGGTGCTACTCCAATGATGTAAATTGTGGAAGTTAGTAACCCCATCTCTGGTAAACTGTGCTTTATCCGTCCAGAATATCCTTGCAAAATAGTAGCAGTAATGATCGACAAAATTCTGCTCTCAAAAACTTGTCGTTTGAGGTGAGTTCCTGAACTGACCTAAAATGGTACGGGTGTAAGTTTTCGGTATGAAGCACTCTCCATACTCTAGGTTTGGGCACTCCAAGCATAATAGCTATCATCTTTGTACTAAGGGAGGGAGTACGTCGGACCAAATCCAAAATTCTTTTATCTAAGGTTCCTGATCCATCTGTAACTGATCTTTCGCTTCTTCGATGCTCTAGCACTCCGTGCTCTCGCAGACGTCGGTGGATTCTTGAAAACATGCTACGACTGGGACACCTCCGATTGGGATATCTTTCAGCGTAGAGTCTTTCGGCTTCACGATCTCGACCATTAGCTAAACCGTAGCAGAAGTGCATGTCCGTTAATTCTTCTCGAGAGTATGAGTTTGACATCATAATGTGTTGATGAAATGTGTTGATGAAATGGAAATTGGAAATGCAAATATTTTGTTTTTCATAAAGAAAAATTGCGGTTTTATTGTCTTAAGGTCCTAGCGGGTAGAACCCATTGGCGGCGGGCGGACCGAGACGAAATTGGCAGGTCAGTTTTCAGGCGTTTTCAATGAGAAAAGATGATTAATCCAGGGTTATTCCAATACTGTGTCTCTTTATTGTATCCTCATAAAACTCCGAATTTTTTAAAATTAATTTGTCTACAACTCCAGCCGCGTTAAAACCAAAAAAAAAGGTTCTTCTTAGAAAAAAATGGTTCGGGTTTCTTTTTAATTTCTCAAAAACTACAAGACATTTTTGCATCCGATTTCTGTTTTTAACTAAAAACTAATAAGAGAATTGAATTTTTAAAAAAAAATTAGTACATAATTACATACAATTTTGAAAAAAAATAATTCGAAATTTTTTTTTTGCAAAATTTTGAGTTTGAAAATTAATTTCTCAAAAACTATTCCTTAAAACAGCTTTGTTTAAAAACAAGATAAAAGAAGAGGTTTCTGGCTTTACAAAAAGTATATCACGGCATTGTGGATGTAACTGTTGATTTTTAATATATTTTTTTCCAAATTAATTCATTTTTTTAGAAAATTGCCCCTCCCAGCTAAACGGGGGGGAATAGACCCCCCCTCCCATACGATTTTTTTTTTGTCTTGACCAGACCTACACGCTCTAGCTTTTTGACATACTGCTCGTGGGACACCCTGTATATGTATGTAGTGAAAAAAAAAATTATATTTTAGTAGTATCAAGAATTCAGCAAATGAATAATAGTACTCGTATACTTATACATGGTAAGCTTCTCCGTTTATTTCCGATTATCCTTCACAAAAATGGTTTGGGTTTAAGTCCACAAAATGAAAATATGAAAATAGAAAATTCAAATTTGCATTATATATTTGTATTGTTATGAGGATCGCCACCTTGATTTGTATCAAGCTCAAAGTCTACTTCACACCTATATGGCCTCATATTAGCTGGCGGTGATACACCTTTATATGCCATTCGCGTCAATTGTAGACCATCGATATCGGCGATGACGTAACGATCATTAGGAAGGACTTCTTTTACCTCATAAGGACCTCTGTATCTCGCGAATAGTTTTTTGTTAACACCAGGAGTTGTTACTACATTTTTTATTATAACATAATCACCCTTTTTATAAGTTAGTGGCTGCTTATGCCGTTTATCGTAGTATATCTGATTCTTTTCGATATTTCTTACGGCTTCGGCTCTTATGCTATCTATGTCCGCTCTTTTATCTTCTATTGTGTTAGTTAAAAACTCCATAATCTTATCGCAAAATACCCCTTTTTGATTCCTACCAAACAAAAGCATGTTGGGTGTAAAACCTGTACTCCTACTCAAAGTATTATTAAGAGTATACTCTATCTTGGCTATATGCTTGTCCCATTCCACAGTTGACTGAGCGTCGCATTCTTTCGCCAACATTGGAACAAGAATTCGGTTGATCCGCTCGACTTGCCCATTCGACTGGGGAGAATGTGTTGCAACTTTTGTATGTTCAACATTATTTTTGCTTAGAAATTCGGAAAATTCTTTAAATGTAAAGGATGATCCACGATCCGAAACTATTCTATTTGGCCTGGAATAGTTTTCGAAATATAAATTTAGACAAGGTATCACCTCTTTACTGGGTACAATTTAATAAACTTTGTAAAACCATCAATAACCAAGAAAATATACTTTTTCTGGGAACGTGAATTCGCCAAGCGGCCAAGGTGGTCAACGTATAGGCTATCAAAAGGAATATCTCCCTTAGGTATTGAGTGGAGATTACCTTGAAGTTTTCCAGACTCAGGAGAAAAATAGATACACTTGAGGCAACTCTTGAAGTACTGTCTTATTTTCTCCTTCATTTTCGGAATAATAGTATAAATAGTATACAGAAGTCGCATCTCGGCATGCGATGATTTTTCACTTTATGGTGCGGGCGGAACAACTGAAGGAAAGATCAAGCAACGAGAGAGCAAGCATGATCAGAGAGTAACAACCAGAGAGCAGCCACGATCAGAGAGAATCAACGAGAGAGCAATCTTAAAATGTTTATGTGTGTGTGTGTATTGTGTTGCTATCCAACGTCGTGAATGCACGTGGTGTTGACAAAATTTTGTTTCAAGTTTTAGATTTCTATATTTAGTTTTCTTCAGTTGAAAGTTGCGCTTTTCGATGTAAACTAAAAGGGCCGGCTAACACCAATTAACGTTATTCCATTATTTGGGATTTTTGTGCAAATTTCAATCTGATATATGTAGGGAAGAATAACCCAAAAACTTTAGTGCGACAGGATTTTAAGTTTGCGGGCTTTAGTAAATTTTTTTTTCTCTGAAGCCCACGAGCAATGCTTCCTCAAGAGTACTAAGATCATGAAGTCCAATATTATTTCCTTATGATCAGAACATGTGGAAAACCATTGCGGTGTAGCATTTTTGCATTTGGATTTTATCAAGTTTTTTATACCAACAGATTGTGGTTGTGTGTCAAAAATATTGCTAAACACTGTAATATGCTTCTTGCTAATTTCCAAGAAAATTTGTGAAGGAGCAACGAGGTTACCAAAATCTTTAAGGGAATTGTAATTTTTATGAAATATGAAAAGTTCACTAGGAAATGTTAATACTTCGTCTTCTTTTCTCAATATAGAAACACAAATATCGCAGTTAATTTTCGGTATCATTTTGTAGACGATATAACCTATGAAGTATCTTAAAGACTCCAAATCGATACTAAATTCCGAACAATTCTGAAAGTCATCATTTAATACGAAATCATCAATGATTTCTATGTTAATATCTATTTCAGATTTTTCCTTTCGACTGAGTTCTTCATTATTTGTATCAGCTAAGTCCATATTTGACAAAATATTTGAAAGCGTTTCAAATGTGGTATCACTCAGCTCTTCACAGTTACTATAAGAACTCAACTGCACTATATTTGCAGACATTAAGCGTGCTAATAAAGTGTTTATATCAGGAACTGAGGGGTTTTGGTTTAATGCTCTTGTCATTAAAAAAAATATTTGGGATTTTTTTTGAAATAGCTCGTCTACTAATTGTAATACAGCGTTTGAGGTAAATTTCATTCCATCTAAAAAAAATACTTTTTTCTTTTTGTCAACAAATGAGATTTCATTGAGGTATTCAAGAAAGAATTTTATATATTCGTGTGATGGACTGTTAAATTGAACTGCAGACTTATAACAATTCTTTGAAGATAGCGAACCACTATTTAGGCAGTCAAATATTTTGTCAATATTTCCTATGAAGCATGCCGTAGATAAACAAACTTCTTTTGAGCAACTTTTAAAGCCTACTGTCTCAATAACAGTTTTAATTGCTGCTTGAACAGTCCTACTAAAAATTTGGGTGGCTAGTTTTACTTTCATTTTTTCGAAAGAGTTCGGAAATATGTGTGTGGCTTGTAAGTTTAAGACACATTTTTGTATTAGATTTGCACTCCATTTCCCATAGTTCCTTAACTACTTTAAAACTAGCAACTCCATTTGGTGTTGTAAGGTCACATTGAAGCCAACCATTTCTTAATGATTTGATTAGATGTGGAAAATCATATACACAGAAAGTTTTACTACCATTATACATAAAATAGGGTTTTTCTAAAGTAGCTCCCAATTCCAAGAAACACTTCCTGTTAGAGGACCCTTGGTCACAACAACATTACAACTTTAACTATGATGCCAAAACTGTTCAAAATTGCTAAATTTCGTAATATTATCTTTTTTAGTAAATCGGCAGAAAGTCCATTTTTTGAAACAAAGTAATTAAATGTAAGCGCCCAGTTGGAAAACATTGATTTAATCATAAAAACGCACAATTGTTTACCAATCTGGTTCGTTCGTTCAACCCCATTTTCCTCAAATCCATCCACTAAATCTAATTTGGAATTGTATCGCAATTCCCTTCTAATCGCCATTTCATCCATCAGCAGAATCATATTATTCTTTTCGTACTGGTTCAAATCTAAGCACTTCTTTTTTATTAACTCTAAACCGTTATTTTTAAAACCTGGTTGTAGGGAATTTACAGGGGCCCATCGATAAACAGTAGAGATATGTGGCAAATTTAGATGCAATTTATTCTTCAAAATTTGGTACGTTGACTGTGAGACATAATAAATGTTTTGAACCAAATCTTTTACATCTTGCTTATATTCTTTAGGTCGTGGACTAAGAAGAAGTTTGCAAAATGTTTTTGACTCCTTGCTTATTTGAAAAGAGTCGATGGTTTGAAATACGCTTGATTTTGTTGCTATTTGTTTGCGGCTTTGGAGATTTTTATATTTTGCTACCATGTCGTAATATTTTTTTCTGTAAAAATTAGCTGATTTCAGATATTTTTCACAGTCATTACAACATCCATCTACGGAGTCACTTGCTCGGCTCTTTTTAGCTGGACAATCAAGCTCCAACGACTTGTAATCTTCCTCAATAACTTCTAAGTTAAATACCGGAACAGCTCCGAATTTCAACTTTTTTTTACCAATGTCAGAACTTGAGAAGTGATTGGCGCAAATCAACAATTTTTTTGTGTAATCTTTTGTTGGAATATTACATTTTTCTCGCCAAATTTGACCCATAGCTGAGTCATAGGGAGGAAACTTAAACATTCTTATCTTTTCACCATATCGCCTAGATTTACCGCATGTTTTTATGCAGCATCGAATGCTGGACTTTTGGAAAATTTTACCAACAGCCGGTACAGAATCCATTTTTCCTATTCAAAATCGTATGACAACCCCTCAACAATCAATATATAATAATAAGTCCAAAGAATAATCCAAATCGTATGCAAAGTTGTCAACAATTATAAAAGCTAAAAGTTAAATATCAAAATACAAAGTAAAAATGGACTCGATATATAAGCGCAGGAAAACACAACCATTCGCATGAAAGTACAATTCCCAAGTGATTTCGAATCCAATCCACACAATCGAAAACAAGAGAAGCAATACAACACCATGCAAGCTTACGATAGAAGAAGCTATCAATGCATACACACGCACACACATTTGCATACACATCGTAAGCTGCTTTGCTCTCGTAAAAACAAAACCACCGAAAACGCACATGCTACTCTCTTTCGCTCGCACCAGCTTCTCAATTTTTTGTATACTCTCTTGCATGTTCTCATGCTTGTACTCTCTGTTCAATAGGGTGCCAATATTGGAACCCTAGAACAAAATTTGCTTCGTATGAGATGCAACTTCTGTATACTATTTATTCTGTGGTATTACTCTTTTATCGCACTTGACAGAGTTGCCAGTACCATTAAAATTAGTAACAGAATTGTCACCACCATTGCCATCGGATCCATTGCCATCCGTGTTAAATCCCTATCCGCACCAGCTTCAGCTAGACCATCACCAGCACCATATAAGCATCAATAGAATCTATATCTATCGCCATCATTGTTGGCACTACCATAAGTGACAGCATCATTGCCAAAATCATTATCGTCACCTTCATTAATATCATCACCACTATTGCCCTCATCACCATTACCCTCACAATTACCGCCACCGTCATAACTATTATCACCATCATCATCATAATCGCCATCATCACAATCATCAGCTTCACCAGCATCATCAGCATCATCACCATCATCGTCATCATCAAAATCATCACCCTTATCACCATCACCATCATCATCATCATCACCATCATCACCATCATCACCATCATCACCATCATCACCATCATCACCATCATCACCATCATCACCATCATCACCATCATCACCATCATCACCATCATCACCATCGTCACCATCATCACCATCGTCACCATCATCACCATCATCATCACCATCATCACCATCATCACCATCATCACCATCATCACCATCATCACCATCATCACCATCATCACCATCATCACCATCATCACCATCATCACCATCATCACCCTCATCACCATCATCATCATAATCGCCATCATCACCATCATGACCATCATCACCATCATCAACATCATCACCATCATCAGCTTCACCAACATCATTACCATCATCACCATCATCGTCATCATCACAATCATCACCCTCATCAATATCATCACCATCATCATCATCATCACCATCGTCACCATCATCACCATCATCACCATCATCACCATCATCACCATCATCACCATCATCAGCATCATCAGCATCATCAGCATCATCACCATCATCACCATCATCACCATCATCACCATCATCACCATCATCACCATCATCAAAATCATCACCATCATCACCATCATCACCATCGTCACCATCATCACCATCATCACCATCATCACTATCATTATCGTCATCATCATCTCCACCGTCACCATTATCACAATCATCATTATCACTGTCACCATCGTCACAATCATCACCGCCACTATCACTGTCACCATCAGCATCACCATCACCATCGTCAGCATCATCAGCATCATCACCATCAGCACCATCATCACCGTCATCACCATCATCACCATCATCACCATCGTCACCATCATCATCATAATCGCCATCATCACCATCCTCACCATCATTACCATCATCACCAAAATCTGCACCGTCACCATTAACACCATCACCGCACTCATCACCATCATCAGCATCATCACCATCATCAACATCATCACCATCATCAGCTTCACCAACATCATTACCATCATCACCATCATCGTCATCATCACAATCATCACCCTCATCAACATCATCACCATCATCATCATCATCACCATCGTCACCATCATCACCATCATCACCATCATCACCATCATCACCATCATCACCATCATCACCATCATCACCATCATCAGCATCATCACCATCATCAGCATCATCACTATCATTATCGTCATCATCATCTCCACCGTCACCATTATCACAATCATCATCATTATCACTGTCACCATCGTCACAATCATCACCGCCACTATCACTGTCACCATCAGCATCACCATCAGCATCGTCAGCATCATCAGCATCATCACCATCATCATCATCATCACCATCATCACCATCATCATCATCATCACCATCATCACCATCATCACCTTCATCACCATCATCACCATTCTCACCATCATCACCGTCGTCACCCTCATTACCATCCTCACCATCATCACCATCATCACCATCATCACCATCATCACCATCATCACCATCATCACCATTATCACCATCATCACCATCATCGCCATCATCACCATCATCACCATCGTCACCCTCATCACCATCATCACCCTCATCACCATCATCATCATAATCGAAATCGCCATCATCACCATCATCAGCATCATCAGCATCATCAGCATCATCAGCATCATCAGCATCATCACCATCATCACCATCATCAGCTTCACCAGCATCATTAGCATCATCACCATCATCGTCATCATCAAAATCATCACCCTCATCAACATCATCACCATCATCATCATCATCATCACCATCATCACCATCTTCACCATCATCACCATCATCACCATCATCAGCATCATCAGCATCATCAGCATCATCAGCATCATCAGCATCATCAGCATCATCAGCATCATCACCATCATCACCATCGTCACCCTATCACCATCATCATCATAATCGCCATCATCACCATCATCACCATCATCACCATCATCACCATCATCACCATCATGACCAAAATCATCATCATGACCATCATCACCATCATCACCATCATCATCATCATTACCATCATCATCATCATCACCATCATCACCATAATCGCCATCATCACCATCATCACCATCCTCACCCTCATCACCATCATCATCATAATCGCCATCTTCTTCTTCTTCTTCTTCACAATCATCATCACCATCGTCACCCTCATCACCATCATCACCCTCATCACCATCCTCACCCTCATCACCATCATCATCATCATCACCATCATCACCATCATCACCTTCATCACCATCATCACCATCATCACCATCGTCACCCTCATTACCATCCTCACCCTCATCACCATCATCATCATAATCGCCATCATCAGCATAATCGCCATCATCACCATCGTCACCATCATCACCATCATCACCATCTTCACCATCATCACCGTCATCACCATCATCACCATCATCACCATCATCACCATCATCACCATCATCACCATCATCACCTTCATCACCATCATCACCATCATCACCATCATCACCATCATCACCATCATCACCATCATCACCATCATCACCATCATCACCATCATCACCATCATCACCATCATCACCATCGTCACCCCCATCACCTCATCAAGGTCATTGACCTCATCCAGGTCCCCCTCAAGGTCATTGACCCCACCGAGGTCATTGACCCGACCTTAATGACCTTGAGAGGTCAATGACCTTGAGGGGTCAATGACCTTGAGGGGTCAATGACCTTGAGAGGTCAATGACCTTGATGAGGTCAATGACCTTGATGAGGTCAATGACCTTGATGAGGTCAATGACCTTGAGGGGTCATTGACCCCATCATCAAGGTCATTGACCCCTCAAGGTCATTGACCCCTCAAGGTCATTAAGGTCGGGTCAATGACCTTGAGGGGTCAATGACCTTGAGGGGTCAATGACCTTGATGAGGTCAATGACCTTGAGGGGTCAATGACCTTGAGAGGTCAATGACCTTGATGAGGTCAATGACCTTGATGAGGTCAATGACCTTGATGAGGTCAATGACCTTGAGGGGTCAATGACCTTGATGAGGTCAATGACCTTGATGAGGTCAATGACCTTGAGGGGTCAATGACCTTGATGAGGTCAATGACCTTGATGAGGTGATGGGGGTGACGATGGTGATGATGGTGATGATGGTGATGATGGTGATGATGGTGATGATGGTGATGATGGTGATGATGGTGATGATGGTGATGATGGTGATGATGGTGATGATGGTGATGATGGTGATGATGGTGATGATGGTGATGATGGTGATGATGGTGATGATGGTGATGACGGTGATGATGGTGAAGATGGTGATGATGGTGATGATGGTGACGATGGTGATGATGGCGATTATGCTGATGATGGCGATTATGATGATGATGGTGATGAGGGTGAGGATGGTAATGAGGGTGACGATGGTGATGATGGTGATGATGGTGATGAAGGTGATGATGGTGATGATGGTGATGATGATGATGATGGTGATGAGGGTGAGGATGGTGATGAGGGTGATGATGGTGATGAGGGTGACGATGGTGATGATGATTGTGAAGAAGAAGAAGAAGAAGATGGCGATTATGATGATGATGGTGATGAGGGTGAGGATGGTGATGATGGTGATGATGGCGATTATGGTGATGATGGTGATGATGATGATGATGGTAATGATGATGATGATGGTGATGATGGTGATGATGGTCATGATGATGATTTTGGTCATGATGGTGATGATGGTGATGATGGTGATGATGGTGATGATGGTGATGATGGCGATTATGATGATGATGGTGATAGGGTGACGATGGTGATGATGGTGATGATGGTGATGATGGTGATGATGGTGATGATGGTGATGATGGTGAAGATGGTGATGATGGTGATGATGGTGATGATGGTGATGATGGTGATGATGGTGATGATGGTGATGATGGTGATGATGGTGATGATGGTGACGATGGTGATGATGGCGATTATGCTGATGATGGCGATTATGTAGATGACGGTGATGAGGGTGAGGATGGTGATGATGGTGATGATGGCGATTATGCTGATGATGATGATATGTTGATGATGCTGGTGATGCTGATGATTTTGATGATGACGATGATGGTGATGATGCTAATGATGCTGGTGAAGCTGATGATGGTGATGATGGTGATGATGCTGATGATGCTGATGATGCTGATGATGCTGATGATGGTGATGATGGCGATTTCGATTATGATGATGATGGTGATGAGGGTGATGATGGTGATGAGGGTGACGATGGTGATGATGGTGATGATGGCGATGATGGTGATGATGGTGATAATGGTGATGATGGTGATGATGGTGATGATGGTGATGATGGTGATGATGGTGATGATGGTGATGATGGTGATGATGGTGATGATGGTGATGATGGTGATGATGGTGATGATGGTGATGATGGTGATGATGGTGATGATGGTGATGATGGTGATGATGGTGATGATGGTGATGATGGTGATGATGCTGATGATGCTGATGATGCTGATGATTTTGATGATGACGATGATGGTGATGATGCTAATGATGCTGGTGAAGCTGATGATGGTGATGATGGTGATGATGCTGATGATGCTGATGATGCTGATGATGCTGATGATGCTGATGATGGTGATGATGGCGATTTCGATTATGATGATGATGGTGATGAGGGTGATGATGGTGATGATGCTGATGATGGTGATGATGGCGATTTCGATTATGATGATGATGGTGATGAGGGTGATGATGGTGATGAGGGTGACGATGGTGATGATGGTGATGATGGCGATGATGGTGATGATGGTGATAATGGTGATGATGGTGATGATGGTGATGATGGTGATGATGGTGATGATGGTGATGATGGTGATGATGGTGATGATGATGATGATGGTGATGATGGTGATGATGATGATGATGGTGATGATGGTGATGATGGTGATGATGGTGATGATGGTGAGGATGGTGATGATGGCGATTTCGATTATGATGATGATGGTGATGAGGGTGATGATGGTGATGAGGGTGACGATGGTGATGATGGTGATGATGGTGATGATGGCGATGACGGTGATGATGGTGAAGATGGTGATGATGGTGATGATGGTGACGATGGTGATGATGGCGATTATGCTGATGATGGCGATTATGATGATGATGGTGATGAGGGTGAGGATGCTGATGATGGTGATGATGGCGATTTCGATTATGATGATGATGGTGATGAGGGTGATGATGGTGATGAGGGTGACGATGGTGATGATGGTGATGATGGCGATGATGGTGATGATGGTGATAATGGTGATGATGGTGATGATGGTGATGATGGTGATGATGGTGATGATGGTGATGATGGTGAGGATGGTAATGAGGGTGACGACGGTGATGATGGTGAGAATGGTGATGATGGTGATGAAGGTGATGATGGTGATGATGGTGATGATGATGATGATGGTGATGATGGTGATGATGATGATGATGGTGATGATGGTGATGATGGTGATGATGGTGATGATGGTGAGGATGGTGATGATGGCGATTTCGATTATGATGATGATGGTGATGAGGGTGATGATGGTGATGAGGGTGACGATGGTGATGATGGTGATGATGGTGATGATGGCGATGACGGTGATGATGGTGAAGATGGTGATGATGGTGATGATGGTGACGATGGTGATGATGGCGATTATGCTGATGATGGCGATTATGATGATGATGGTGATGAGGGTGAGGATGGTGATGATGGTGATGATGGTGATGGTGGTGATGATGGTGATGATGGTGATGATGGTGATGATGACGATGATGGTAATGATGATGATGATGGTGACGATGGTGATGATGGTGATGATGGTGATGATGGTGATGATGGTGATGATGGTGATGATGGTGATGATGGTGATGATGGTGATGATGGTGATGATGGTGATGATGGTGATGATGGTGATGATGGTGATGATGGTGATGATGGTGATGATGGTGATGATGGTGATGATGGTGATGATGGTGATGATGGTGATGATGGTGATGATGGTGGGGATGGTAATGAGGGTGACGACGGTGATGATGGTGATGATGGTGATGATGGTGATGATGGTGATGTAGGTGATGATGGCGATCATGGTGATGATGGTGATGATGATGATGATGGTAATGATGATGATGATGGTGATGATGGTGATGGTGGTGATGATGGTGATGATGGTGAGGATGGTGATGATGGCGATTTCGATTATGATGATGATGGTGATGAGGGTGATGATGGTGATGAGGGTGACGATGGTGATGATGGTGATGATGGTGATGATGGCGATGACGGTGATGATGGTGAAGATGGTGATGATGGTGATGATGGTGACGATGGTGATGATGGCGATTATGCTGATGATGGCGATTATGATGATGATGGTGATGAGGGTGAGGATGGTGATGATGGTGATGATGGTGATGGTGGTGATGATGGTGATGATGGTGATGATGGTGATGATGATGATGATGGTAATGATGATGATGATGGTGATGATGGTGATGGTGGTGATGATGGTGATGATGGTGATGATGGTGATGATGATGGTGATTTCGATTATGATGATGATGGTGACGATGGTGATGATGGCGATTATGCTGATGATGGCGATTATGATGATGATGGTGATGAGGGTGAGGATGGTGATGATGGTGATGATGGCGATTATGCTGATGATGGCGATTATGATGATGATGGTGATGAGGGTGAGGATGGTTATGATGGTGATGATGGTGATGAAGGTGGTTGATGGTGATGATGGTGATGATGGTGATGATGGTGATGATGATGACCATGGTGATGATGGCGATTATGCTGATGATGGCGATTATGATGATGATGGTGATGAGGGTGAGGATGGTGATGATGGTGATGATGGCGATTATGGTGATGATGGTGATGATGATGATGATGGTAATGATGATGATGATGGTGATGATGGTGATGGTGGTGATGATGGTGATGATGGTGATGATGGTGATGATGATGATGATGGTGATGAGGGTGAGGATGGTGATGAGGGTGATGATGGTGATGAGGGTGACGATGGTGATGATTGTGATGATGGTGATGATGGCGATGACGGTGATGATGGTGATGATGGTGAAGATGATGATGATGGTGATGAGGGTGAGGATGGTGATGAGGGTGATGATGGTGATGAGGGTGACGATGGTGATGATTGTGATGATGGTGATGATGGCGATGACGGTGATGATGGTGATGATGGTGAAGATGGTGATGATGGTGATGATGGTGACGATGGTGATGATGGCGATTATGCTGATGATGGCGATTATGATGATGATGGTGATGAGGGTGAGGATGGTGATGATGGTGATGATGGCGAAGATGGTAATGATGATGATGATGGTGATGATGGTGATGATGGTGATGATGGTGATGATGATGATGATGGTCATGATGGTGATGATGGTGATGATGGTGATGATGGTGATGATGGTGAAGATGGTGATGATGGTGATGATGGTGATGATGGTGATGATGGTGATGATGGTGATGATGGTGATGATGGTGATGATGGTGATGATGGTGACGATGGTGATGATGGCGATTATGCTGATGATGGCGATTATGTAGATGATGGTGATGAGGGTGAGGATGGTGATGATGGTGATGATGGCGATTATGGTGATGATGGTGATGATGATGATGATGGTAATGATGATGATGATGGTGATGATGGTGATGGCGGTGATGATGGTGATGATGGTGAGGATGGTGATGATGGCGATTTCGATTATGATGATGATGGCGATGAGGGTGATGATGGCGATGACGGTGATGATGGTGAAGATGATGATGATTTCGATTATGATGATGATGGTGATGATGGTGAAGATGGTGATGATGGTGATGATGGTGACGATGGTGATGATGGCGATTATGCTGATGATGGCGATTATGATGATGATGGTGATGAGGGTGAGGATGGTGATGATGGTGATGATGGCGAAGATGGTAATGATGATGATGATGGTGATGATGGTGATGATGGTGATGATGGTGATGATGATGATGATGGTCATGATGGTGATGATGGTGATGATGGTGATGATGGTGATGATGGTGAAGATGGTGATGATGGTGATGATGGTGATGATGGTGATGATGGTGATGATGGTGATGATGGTGATGATGGTGATGATGGTGATGATGGTGATGATGGTGACGATGGTGATGATGGCGATTATGCTGATGATGGCGATTATGTAGATGATGGTGATGAGGGTGAGGATGGTGATGATGGTGATGATGGCGATTATGGTGATGATGGTGATGATGATGATGATGGTAATGATGGTGATGATCGTGACGATGGTGATGATGGCGATTATGTAGATGATGGTGATGATGGTGATGATGGTGATGATGGTGATGATGGTGAAGATGGTGATGATGGTGATGATGGTGATGATGGTGATGATGGTGATGATGGTGATGATGGTGATGATGGTGATGATGGTGATGATGGTGATGATGGTGACGATGGTGATGATGGCGATTATGCTGATGATGGCGATTATGTAGATGATGGTGATGAGGGTGAGGATGGTGATGATGGTGATGATGGCGATTATGGTGATGATGGTGATGATGATGATGATGGTAATGATGGTGATGATCGTGACGATGGTGATGATGGCGATTATGCTGATGATGGCGATTATGTAGATGATGGTGATGATGGTGATGATGGTGATGATGGTGATGATGGTGATGATGGTGAAGATGGTGAAGATGGTGATGATGGTGATGATGGTGACGATGGTGATGATGGCGATTATGCTGATGATGGCGATTATGATGATGATGGTGATGAGGGTGAGGATGGTGATGATGGTGATGATGGCGAAGATGGTAATGATGATGATGATGGTGATGATGGTGATGATGGTGATGATGGTGATGATGATGATGATGGTCATGATGGTGATGATGGTGATGATGGTGATGATGGTGATGATGGTGAAGATGGTGATGATGGTGATGATGGTGATGATGGTGATGATGGTGATGATGGTGATGATGGTGATGATGGTGATGATGGTGAAGATGGTGATGATGGTGATGATGCTGATGATGCTGATGATGGTGATGATGGTGATGATGGTGATGATGGTGATGATGGTGATGATGGTGATGATGGTGATGATGGTGATGATGGTGATGATGGTGATGATGGTGATGATGGTGATGATGGTGATGATGGTGATGATGGTGATGATGGTGACGATGGTGATGATGGCGATTATGCTGATGATGGCGATTATGTAGATGATGGTGATGATGGTGATGATGGTGATGATGGTGATGATGGTGAAGATGGTGATGATGGTGATGATGGTGATGATGGTGATGATGGTGATGATGGTGATGATGGTGATGATGGTGATGATGGTGATGATGGTGACGATGGTGATGATGGCGATTATGCTGATGATGGCGATTATGTAGATGATGGTGATGAGGGTGAGGATGGTGATGATGGTGATGATGGCGATTATGGTGATGATGGTGATGATGATGATGATGGTAATGATGATGATGATGGTGATGATGGTGATGGCGGTGATGATGGTGATGATGGTGAGGATGGTGATGATGGCGATTTCGATTATGATGATGATGGCGATGATGGTGATGGCGGTGATGATGGTGATGATGGTGAGGATGGTGATGATGGCGATTTCGATTATGATGATGATGGCGATGGGGGTGATGATGGCGATGACGGTGATGATGGTGAAGATGGTGATGATTTCGATTATGATGATGATGGTGATGAGGGTGAGGATGGTAATGAGGGTGACGATGGTGATGAGGGTGACGATGGTGATGATGGTGATGATGGTGATGATGGTGATGAAGGTGATGATGGTGATGATGGTGAAGATGGTGATGATGGTGATGATGGTGATGATGGTGATGATGGTGATGATGGTGATGATGGTGACGATGGTGATGATGGCGATTATGCTGATGATGGCGATTATGATGATGATTGTGATGATGGTGATGATGGCGATGACGGTGATGATGGTGATGATGGTGAAGATGGTGATGATGGTGATGATGGTGACGATGGTGATGATGGCGATTATGCTGATGATGGCGATTATGATGACTATGGTGATGAGGGTGAGGATGGTGATGATGGTGATGATGGCGAAGATGGTAATGATGATGATGATGGTGATGATGGTGATGATGGTGATGATGGTGATGATGGTGATGATGATGATGATGGTCATGATGGTGATGATGGTGATGATGGTGATGATGGTGATGATGGTGATGATGGTGAAGATGGTGATGATGGTGATGATGGTGATGATGGTGATGATGGTGATGATGGTGATGATGGTGACGATGGTGATGATGGCGATTATGCTGATGATGGCGATTATGATGATGATGGTGATGAGGGTGAGGATGGTGATGATGGTGATGATGGCGATTATGGTGATGATGGTGATGATGATGATGATGGTAATGATGATGATGATGGTGATGATGGTGATCATGGTGATGGTGGTGATGATGGTGATGATGGTGAGGATGGTGATGATGGCGATTTCGATTATGATGATGATGGTGATGAGGGTGATGATGGTGATGAGGGTGACGATGGTGATGATGGTGATGATGGTGATGTTGGCGATGACGGTGATGATGGTGAAGATGGTGATGATGGTGATGATGGTGACGATGGTGATGATGGCGATTATGCTGATGATGGCGATTATGATGATGATGGTGATGAGGGTGAGGATGGTGATGATGGTGATGATGGTGATGATGGCGATTATGGTGATGATGGTGATGATGATGATGATGGTAATGATGATGATGATGGTGATGATGGTGATGGTGGTGATGATGGTGATGATGGTGATGATGGTGATGATGATGATGATTTCGATTATGATGATGATGGTGATGAGGGTGAGGATGGTAATGAGGGTGACGATGGTGATGATGGTGATGATGGTGATGATGGTGATGAAGGTGATGATGGTGATGATGGTGATGATGATGATGATGGTGATGAGGGTGAGGATGGTGATGAGGGTGATGATGGTGATGAGGGTGACGATGGTGATGATTGTGATGATGGTGATGATGGTGATGATGGCGATGACGGTGATGATGGTGATGATGGATGATGGTGATGATGGTGACGATGGTGATTATGGCGATTATGCTGATGATGGCGATTATGATGATGATGCTGATGAGGGTGAGGATGGTGATGATGGTGATGATGGCGAAGATGGTAATGATGATGATGATGGTGATGATGGTGATGATGGTGATGATGAAGATGATGGTCATGATGGTGATGACGGTGATGATGGTGATGATGGTGATGATGGTGAAGATGGTGATGATGGTGATGATGGTGATTATGGTGATGATGGTGATGATGGTGACGATGGTGATGATGGCGATTATGCTGATGATGGCGATTATGATGATGATGGTGATGAGGGTGAGGATGGTAATGAGGGTGACGATGGTGATGATGGTGATGATGGTGATGATGGTGATGAAGGTGATGATGGTGATGATGGTGATGATGGTGATGATGGTGATGATGGTGATGATGGTGATGATGGTGATGATCGTGACGATGGTGATGATGGCGATTATGCTGATGATGGCGATTATGATGATGATGGTGATGAGGGTGAGGATGGTGATGATGGTTATGATGGCGATTATGCTGATGATGGTGATGATGGTGATGATGGTGATGATGGTGATGATGGTGATGATGGTGATGATGGTGATGATGGTGATGATGGTGATGATGGTGGTGATGGTGGTGATAGTGATGATGGTGATGATGGTGATGATGGTGATGATGGTGATGATGATGATGATCGCGATGACGGTGATGATGGTGATGATGGTGAAGATGGTGATGATGGTGATGATGGTGATGATGGTGATGATGGTGATGATGGTGATGATGGTGATGATGGTGATGATGGTGATGATGGTGATGATGGTGATGATGGTGATGATGGTGATGATGGTGATGATGGTGATGATGGTGATGATGGTGATGATGGTGATGATGGTGGTGATGGTGGTGATGGTGAAGATGGTGATGATGGTGATGATGGTGATGATGGTGATGATGGTGATGATGGTGATGATGGTGATGATGGTGATGATGGTGATGATGGTGATGATGGTGATGGTGGTGATGATGGTGATGATGGTGATGATGGTGATGATGGTGATGATGGTGGTGATGGTGGTGATAGTGATGATGGTGATGATGGTGATGATGGTGATGATGGTGATGATGGTGATGATGGTGATGATGGTGATGATGGTGATGATGGTGATGATGGTGATGATGGTGATGATGGTGATGATGGTGATGATGGTGATGATGTTGGCGATAGTGATGATGGTGATGATGGTGATGATGGTGATGATGGCGATGACGGTGATGATGGTTATGATGGTTATGATGGTGAAGATGGTGATGATGGTGATGATGGTGATGATGGTGATGGTGGTGATGGTGATGATGGTGATGATGGTGATGATGGTGATGATGGTGATGATGGTGATGATGGTGATGATGGTGATGATGGTGATGATGGTGATGATGTTGATGAGGGTGATGATTTCGATTATGATGATGAGGGTGATGATGGTGATGAGGGTGACGATGGTGATGATGGTGATGATTTCGATTATGATGATGATGGTGATGATGGTGATGATGGTGATGATGGTGATGATGGTGATGATGGTGATGATGGTGATGATGGTGATGATGTTGATGAGGGTGATGATTTCGATTATGATGATGATGGTGATGATGGTGATGATGGTGATGATGGTGATGATGGTGATGATGGTGATGATGGTGATGATGGTGATGATGGTGATGATGGTGATGATGGTGATGATGGTGATGATGGTGATGATGGTGATGATGGTGATGATGGTGATGATGGTGATGATGGTGATGATGTTGATGAGGGTGATGATTTCGATTATGATGATGATGGTGATGATGGTGATGATGGCGATGACGGTGATGATGGTTATGATGGTGATGATGGTGATGATGGTGATGATGGTGATGATGGTGATGGTGGTGATGGTGATGATGGTGATGATGGTGATGATGGTGATGATGGTGATGATGGTGATGATGGTGATGATGCTGATGATGGCGATTATGATGATGATGGTGATGAGGGTGATGATGGTGATGATGGTGATGATGGTGATGATGGTGATGATGGTGATGATGGTGATGATGGTGATGATGGTGATGATGGTGATGATGGTGATGATGTTGGCGATAGTGATGATGGTGATGATGGTGATGATGGCGATGACGGTGATGATGGTTATGATGGTGAAGATGGTGATGATGGTGATGATGGTGATGATGGTGATGGTGGTGATGGTGATGATGGTGATGATGGTGATGATGGTGATGATGGTGATGATGGTGATGATGGTGATGATGGTGATGATGGTGATGATGGTGATGATGTTGATGAGGGTGATGATTTCGATTATGATGATGATGGTGATGAGGGTGATGATGGTGATGAGGGTGACGATGGTGATGATGGTGATGATTTCGATTATGATGATGATGGTGATGATGGTGATGATGGTGATGATGGTGATGATGGTGATGATGGTGATGATGGTGATGATGGTGATGATGGTGATGATGTTGATGAGGGTGATGATTTCGATTATGATGATGATGGTGATGATGGTGATGATGGTGATGATGGTGATGATGGTGATGATGGTGATGATGGTGATGATGGTGATGATGGTGATGATGGTGATGATGGTGATGATGGTGATGATGGTGATGATGGTGATGATGGTGATGATGGTGATGATGGTGATGATGGTGATGATGGTGATGATGGTGATGATGGTGATGATGGTGATGATGTTTGTTAAATTGTGTGAGGAATATGTATGTGTAGGAATAAAGAAGGATGTAAGAAAACGATCGGTTGTCACTTCAACCTCGGACTTGCGTGAGGACAGTCGTGATCAGCCGCTTTAACCAAATGTAACTATAGGTATAAGCGTTTAATATATTCTGTTTTCCGAATTGTGCGTTCTTGAGTGTTTTTTTTTGTTTTAAAAAGAAATTCACAAATATAAAATATGTCCTTTTTATTAATTTAACAACTGGCGACCGTGACAGGACAGAAAGTGTTTTTTAAGGTTGTGAATTGTGTGACTTAAGAAAGTATTTTGTGCTCAAGAAAAAATGGAAAGATTGAAAAGAAAGAGAACTGCTCAACGTACTGCTTTTACTAAAGCTTTAAACACTTTTAACGATTCTGCTGCTGGTTCTACGGTGAATAAAAATGAAGTCACAGTTTTGTTTCAATTGTTAGAAGGAAGAATGAGTGAATTGAATGTAACTTCTAACGAAATTTTCGATTTGATATTTGATACGGAAACAGCAATAGAAGTAAATGTTCAGCAAGAGTACGACGATGCAGATGAATATAAAAATAAATTTTTAACGGCTAAACTCAAATTTAATTATTTAATAACTCAGCAAAGTGTAAGTGCGGTTCAATCAAATGTTTCACCTGCTATTGTGACTGATAAAAAGAAAACCATTAAATTACCGGAAATCGAATTGTATAAATTTAGTGGTGATATTTATGAATGGTTAAAGTTTTGGAGTGTATTTAAGCAAATCCACGTAGATGTTAATATCACCAACGAGGACAAATTTCAATACCTGAAACAGTCTATGGTCAATGATTCTCGTGCGGCTCGATTGGTGAACAGTTATCCACCTACCAGTGATAATTATGATAAAGTGATTAAAAGCTTAAAAAATCGTTTCGGCCGTGATGACTTGCAGATTGAAGTGTGTGTTAGAGAACTTTTACAATTAGTGTTGCAAAAAGCAGTGACACCCTCTAAAAATATAGATTTGTCAGCCTTGTATGATAAAATTGAGTCTCATTTAAGGTCACTTGAGACCCTTGGTGTGACCAGTGATAAATATGCAGCAATGCTTTTTCCGCTTATAGAATCGTCTTTGCCGGAAGAGTTATTGAGAGTTTGGCAAAGAAGTGCAGCAAAAAGTAATAGAGAAAATGATGAGGGCCCTGCTGCATCAGTATCACAGGATCGGTTGACTCAATTAATAGTATTTTTGGAAAATGAAGTTGATAATGAACTACGAATTTCTATGGCTGCGAGAGGTTTTGATTTAACTACTGATAGTGGACAATCTAATGTGGGAACAATTACAAGGTCGAGAAATCGCGTTGATCGAGGTAATGTGCAAAAAAATGTATCAAGCGCGGCTGGTTTATTTACAAATAATAAATTAATTACGTGTGTGTTTTGCAATGTAAATAATCATGAAAGTGTAAATTGTGAAAAAGCTAAAAGTATGGATCTTTCCGCAAAACAAGATCATGAAAAAAGAATAACGCTTGTTTTAGATGTTTGAGAATCGGACATGTTTTTAAACAGTGTCGCATTAATGTAAAATGTTCTATTTGTTCGCGTAAACACGTGGATTTAATGTGCCGTGATTTTAATGGAAAGGAAAGTTCTTGTATAAACAATGAGTCAGTAAAAAATGAGTGTAATTTGGCTAGCATCTCTAGTGATCCCGAAGTATTTATGCAAACTCTTCGCGTTAAACTTCGTAACGGAAATCAAGAAATAATCATTCGTGCGATTATAGATACTGGATCACAAAAATCTTACATTACTAAAGAAGCAGCATCGCGTGTATTTTATGAGCCTTTCGCAGAACAATTGATGACTCATTCTTTGTTTGGCGGTGCGAAAACTGGGACAGTTCCGCATAAAAAATATCGAGTTCATCTGCGTAGCTTGAATAATAGCTATTCTTGCAATTTTGTAGCTCTCGATCAGAGTGTTATTTGTGAAGAAATTCCATGTATCAAAAGCGGTGTGTGGTTCGACGAACTGAATGACTTAAATATAAAAATCGTGGACGGTTATAACGAAAATCGTGCGATCTCAGTGTTAATAGGAGCCGATATTGCTGGAAAATTATTTACTGGTCGGCTTCTTCGTTTGAAATGTGGCTTAGTTGCCGTTGAAACTTATTTAGGCTGGACATTAATGGGTAAAGTTCCCGGTACTAAGCAACGCGGCGATCCTGCGATAAATGCGATCTCGATGTTCACAAGAAGTGACAATATTTCTGACTTATGGAGTTTAGATGTATTGGGTATCAAAGATCCCATCGAAGTTAAAACGAAACGTGAACGCGAGCTGGAGATTAGCAAGAATTTTTTGAAATATGTTAGTATTAACGAAGACGGTCGTTATGAGGTTAAATTACCGTGGATTGAAAATCACCCAGTGATATGTGATAATAAAGAACTTGCCGCGCGACGTCTTCAATCTACAGTGAAAAAGTTAAACAACGATGAACTTTTTGAAAAATATGATGCAGTTTTTGACGATTGGATAACCGAAGGTATTATTGAAAGGGTACCCAAAGATGAAGAGGATAATTTTGGTTATTATTTACCACATCGTCACGTTGTCAAGGAGAACAGCACGACTAAGATACGTCCCGTTTTCGATGCATCAGCCAAGGACCGTCGAGGAACATCGTTGAACGAGTGCGTTGAAATTGGACCAAATTTAATTGAATTGGTAACTTCTACTCTACTGCGATTTAGAGAAGGTAATATTGGTGTTATTTCCGATATAAAAAAGGCATTTCTACAAATTAGCATAGACATAAAAGATAGAAATTTCTTAAGATTTCTGTGGTTTGACAAAGACGGAAATAATGTAATATTTAGACATTGTAGAGTAGTTTTTGGTCTTTCTTGCAGTCCTTTTATTTTAGGTGCTATTATTTACATACATTTGAATAAAATTATTGACGATCTAGAAGATAATGTTAAATATAATATTTCTAAGGAAAACGTTGTAAAACTTTTAAATAGTTTTTATGTTGATAATTGTGTTACGAGCGTAAATTCTTTCAATGAGTTAAACAAATTTATTTATGATGCCAAAACGATGATGGACTTAGCTAGTTTTGACCTTCGAGGGTGGGAGTTTAATGGAGATAACTCTCACGAAAACCAAGCTGCAGTTTTGGGTGTTATTTGGAACAAACAACGCGATACCCTGTCATTAAATGTACCGAACATCGATGATACATGTAATAAAATTACAAAAAGGAACATTTTATCACTCGCGCATCGTGTGTTTGATCCTCTAGGTTTTGCGAGTCCTGTTTCATTATGCCCGCGCATTTTATTACAAGAAACTTGGGCACAAAAGTTATCGTGGGACGAAGAAGTTGACGACGATGTCAAAAAGAAATTTTTAAATTGGGCCAAAGACTTAAAAAATTTAAATAAAATCGAGATACCACAATGTGTGTTAGGAGATGTTTGCGATAATGATCGTATAAGTATACATACATTTTGTGATGCCAGTCAAGTGGCATACGCGGCCGTTTGTTTTATTCGTATAGAGAGTGTAGGCGGTGTGCGCATTTATTTCTTACAAGCCAAAACACGTGTAGCGCCAGCCAAGAAAAAGGGTAATGACTCACGACACAGTATACCGCGCTTGGAATTATTAGCCGCGACTATAGGTATCAGGTTGACGAAAGCAATAATAGACTTGTTAAGCATTAAAAGATACGATATTTTTTATTGGACAGATTCATCCACCGTTGTTGCATGGATTAAAAGAGAATGTAACTGGTCAATATTTGTTCATAATCGCGTTAAAGAAATTCGTGAATTTTCCTGCCCAGAACAATGGAGGCATGTACCCGGACATTTGAATCCTGCCGATTTGCCATCGAGGGGTTGTACTGTAGATCACCTGATAAATTCCAGATGGTGGGAGGGTCCGGAATGGTTACAACAAAAATCTGGAAATTGGCCTAGTTTCGTATCAAGTTTTAATGAAAGTGAAATAACTATCGAGCTAAAAAAGTCCGCTCTAAAAGCGCAAACTAAAAGTATTATTCTATTATCTGCAATAAAAAGTGAAGAAATCAAAAAGAATAAACCGTGGTATGTTGAAAGGTTTTCTAAGTATAGCAAAATCGTACGTATATTAGCGTATGTTTTACGATTTTATAAAAAGTGTAAAGATAAATCGAAAGGAAATAAAGTATTTGAAAATATAGTAAATGCAGACGAACGAAATAAAAGAAAGGTATTACTATTTAAAGAAATAAAAAATGCGGATAACTTTCTATTAAAATTAGTTCAGAAAGAAAGTTTTATTGACGAAAATGATAAACAGATCAAACATTTTATGCCTTTCAAAGATAACGATGATTTAATACGCTTTAAAACGAGGATTACGTTAAGAGACGATTTATTTAATTTCGTGTGTCCAGTTGTTCTACCAGGTGATCATGATATTGTTCGTTTAATTATTAAAGAAAATCATGAAAATATGAATCACGCTGGAGTTGAAATCTTAATGAATGCTTTACGAGAAAAGTTTTGGATTTTAGGAGGCCGAAAAGTTATACGCTCAGTAATTAAAAGGTGCGTAAATTGTATTAGATTTTATTCTAAACCGTTAGAATCTACTCCTGCACCTTTGCCGTTAAATAGGGTTAGAGACGCGGCCGTCTTTGAAATCGTAGGTGTAGATTATACAGGCCCGATTTATCTTAAAGGAGGACAAAAAACGTGGGTATGCTTATTTACGTGTGCCGTATACAGAGCTGTGCACACAGAACTGGTGACGTCACTCTCTACAGCTTCATTTCTAATGTCGTTGAGGCGTTTTATTGCTCGGAGAGGTAGACCGCGCGTTATCTACAGCGATAACGGCACAAATTTTGTCGGTTTGAATAACTGCATGAATCAAATAAATTTTGAAAAATTAGCTAAAGAAGTTTCAATTGAACAAATAGAATGGAATTTCAATCCACCCGCTGCAGCTTGGTGGGGAGGTTTTTGGGAGCGATTGAACGGTATTTTAAAAAGATTGTTAAGGCGTACGTTAAGAAGGTCTTGTTTAACTTATGAAGAAATGTTAACTGTTTTAGTAGACTGTGAATCTGTTATTAATTCAAGACCGATTACTTTTATGTCAGAAAATGTACAAGATTTTATGCCCATAACTCCGTCAATGTTTTTACAGGAGATTAAAGAAATTGGCGTCGTAGATCTAGATAAAATTGAAACTACACAGTTAGATAAAAGGTTTTTATATAGACAAAAAATAAAAGACGATTTAAGGAAAAGATTTCGTAGCGAGTATTTAGGTAATTTGATATACGAAACATCGAAAAATAAAAGTACTAAAGAGATAAATGTGGGTGACGTCGTTTTGATTGAAAATGAAAATACTAAACGTTTTGATTGGCCTTTGGCGAGAGTAAAAGATTTAATTGTCGGGAAAGATAATAATGTACGCGTCGTGCGTTTAACTACAGCCACTGGGGAACTGATAAGGCCAATTCAAAAAATTTATCCATTAAAAATTCATTGTAATAATTATGTATCTGATTCTAAAAATGTAATAGTTAATAAGTTAAAAAATGTACGTCGATCGAGAAAACCGCATGAGCAAAGCGATAGTGTTAGTGTTGATGAGAAAGCACCGCCTGTGGAGAAGTGGTAGAGAAATAAAGCAACCAGAAAGACTTTCTTATCAGTAAATGAATATGTTTATTTTAATATTTTTTTTATTCTCTTTTCTCATTTTATTTTTTTTATGTGTTTTGTACTTTTGTAATGTATTATTTTTCTTCTACATAGAAACATTGTTTTTTAATCGCATAGTATCTGAATTACTGTATGGATTGAGATGAACACTGTAAAGCTCATCTCAATGGTGGGAGAATGTTAAATTGTGTGAGGAATATGTATGTGTAGGAATAAAGAAGGATGTAAGAAAACGATCGGTTGTCACTTCAACCTCGGACTTGCGTGAGGACAGTCGTGATCAGCCGCTTTAACCAAATGTAACTATAGGTATAAGCGTTTAATAAATTCTGTTTTCCGAATTGTGCGTTCTTGAGTGTTTTTTTTTGTTTTAAAAAGAAATTCACAAATATAAAATATGTCCTTTTTATTAATTTAACAATGTTGATGAGGGTGATGATTTCGATTATGATGATGATGGTGATGATGGTGATGATGGCGATGACGGTGATGATGGTTATGATGGTGAAGATGGTGATGATGGTGATGATGGTGATGATGGTGATGGTGGTGATGGTGATGATGGTGATGATGGTGATGATGGTGATGATGGTGATGATGGTGATGATGGTGATGATGGTGATGATGGTGATGATGCTGATGATGGCGATTATGATGATGATGGTGATGAGGGTGAGGATGGTGATGATGGTGATGATGGCGATGATGGTGATGATGTTGATGAGGGTGATGATTTCGATTATGATGATGATGGTGATGATGGTGATGATGGTGATGATGGTGATGATGGTGATGATGGTGATGATGGTGATGATGGTGATGATGGTGATGATGGTGATGATGGTGATGATGTTGATGAGGGTGATGATTTCGATTATGATGATGATGGTGATGATGGTGATGATGGTGATGGTGGTGATGGTGATGATGGTGATGATGGTGATGATGGTGATGATGGTGATGATGGTGATGATGGTGATGATGGTGATGATGGTGATGATGTTGATGAGGGTGATGATTTCGATTATGATGATGATGGTGATGATGGTGATGATGGTGATGATGGTGATGATGGTGATGATGTTGATGAGGGTGATGATTTCGATTATGATGATGATGGTGATGATGGTGATGATGGTGATGATGGTGATGATGTTGATGAGGGTGATGATTTCGATTATGATGATGATGGTGATGATGGTGATGATGGTGATGATGGTGATGATGGTGATGATGGTGATGATGGTGATGATGGTGATGATGGTGATGATGGTGATGATGGTGATGATGGTGATGATGGTGATGATGGTGATGATGTTGGCGATAGTGATGATGGTGATGATGGTGATGATGGCGATGACGGTGATGATGGTTATGATGGTGAAGATGGTGATGATGGTGATGATGGTGATGATGGTGATGGTGGTGATGGTGATGATGGTGATGATGGTGATGATGGTGATGATGGTGATGATGGTGATGATGCTGATGATGGCGATTATGATGATGATGGTGATGAGGGTGAGGATGGTGATGATGGTGATGATGGCGATTATGCTGATGATGGTGATGATGGTGATGATGGTGATGATGGTGATGATGGTGATGATGGTGATGATGGTGGTGATGGTGGTGATAGTGATGATGGTGATGATGGTGATGATGGTGATGATGGTGATGATGATGATGATGGCGATGACGGTGATGATGGTGATGATGGTGAAGATGGTGATGATGGTGATGATGGTGATGATGGTGATGATGATGATGATGGTGATGAGGGTGAGGGTGGTGATGAGGGTGATGATGGTGACGATGGTGATGATGGTGATGATGATGATGATGGCGATGACGGTGATGATGGTGATGATGGTGAAGATGGTGATGATGGTGATGATGGTGATGATGGTGATGATGGTGATGATGGTGATGATGGTGATGATGGTGATGATGGTGATGATGGTGATGATGGTGATGATGGTGATGATGGTGATGATGGTGATGATGGTGATGATGGTGGTGATGGTGGTGATAGTGATGATGGTGATGATGGTGATGATGGTGATGATGGTGATGATGGTGATGATGGTGATGATGGTGATGATGGTGATGATGGTGATGATGGTGATGATGTTGGCGATAGTGATGATGGTGATGATGGTGATGATGGTGACGATAGTGATGATGGTGATGATGGTAATGATGGTGGTGATGGTGATGATGGTGATGATGGTGATTTTGGCAATGATGCTGTCACTTATGGTAGTGCCAACAATGATGGCGACAGACATAGATTCTATTGATGCTTATGTGGTGCTAGTGATGGTTTAGCTGAGGCTTGTGCGGATGGGGATTGTACATGGATGGCAATGAAGCCGATGGCAATGGTGGTAATTAACGGTGGAAAGAGAACCGGGCAAGAGAGGATAAGTGATGATGGTGATGATGATGATGATGGCGATGACGGTGATGATGGTGATGATGGTGAAGATGGTGATGATGGTGATGATGGTGATGATGGTGATGATGATGATGATGGTGATGAGGGTGAGGATGGTGATGAGGGTGATGATGGTGACGATGGTGATGATGGTGATGATGATGATGATGGCGATGACGGTGATGATGGTGATGATGGTGAAGATGGTGATGATGGTGATGATGGTGATGATGGTGATGATGGTGATGATGGTGATGATGGTGATGATGGTGATGATGGTGATGATGGTGATGATGGTGATGATGGTGATGATGGTGATGATGGTGATGATGGTGGTGATGGTGGTGATAGTGATGATGGTGATGATGGTGATGATGGTGATGATGGTGATGATGGTGATGATGGTGATGATGGTGATGATGGTGATGATGGTGATGATGTTGGCGATAGTGATGATGGTGATGATGGTGATGATGGTGACGATAGTGATGATGGTGATGATGGTAATGATGGTGGTGATGGTGATGATGGTGATGATGGTGATTTTGGCAATGATGCTGTCACTTATGGTAGTGCCAACAATGATGGCGACAGACATAGATTCTATTGATGCTTATGTGGTGCTAGTGATGGTTTAGCTGAGGCTTGTGCGGATGGGGATTGTACATGGATGGCAATGAAGCCGATGGCAATGGTGGTAATTAACGGTGGAAAGAGAACCGGGCAAGAGAGGATAAGAAAACAGACGATATCTCAGTACAGTTTGTAGTACATTTTTCAACTCAACTCTTTATGATATTCGCTTAACATTTATAGAGGATGGGGTGATGGACTTTGCGCTAGTGTAGAGTTTTGCCTTGATCGTTTGATATACAGAAACGGATTTCTTTATGGATTGGGTGTAAAATACGGTGGTGTCAAAAAGTGAAGCCACGATGTGATTATTAGCCTACAATTCGGCCAACCTGACCAGGTAATCGACCCGATTATCAATCAGCGGGCAAAACTCTTGCTAGGGACAAAATCATCATTACAGTGAAAACTCTACGTTAAACATCCGTACTATTTTACTTACAATAGTTATGATGCAATTATAATTACTTTACTGGTAATGCGTTTAGGCACATATGGATATATGTATATACATATAATAAATCTAAGTTTTAATTCATTATTTATACAGTTCATACAGATAAATGTTTGTTTATAAAATTGTGTCGAACAATGTGGGATTATCTTACGTAATATACATATGTACATACATACATATACAGGGTGTCCCACGAGCAGTGTGCCAAAAAGCTAGAGCGTGTAGGTCTGGTCAAGACAAGAAAAAAATCGTATGGGAGGGGGGGGTCTATTCCCCCCGTTTAGCTGGAAGGGGCAATTTTCTAAAAAAACTGACTTAATTTGGAAAAAAAATTATTAAAAATCAACAGTTACATCCACGATGCCGTAGTGTACTTTTTTGTAAAGCCAGAAACCTCTTCTTTCATCCTGTTTTTAAACAAATCTGTTTTAAGGAATAGTTTTTGAGAAATTAATTTTCAAACTCAAAATTTTGCAAAAAAAATTAAAAAAAAAAATTTCGAACTGTTTTTTTTCAAAATTGTATGTAATTAAGTACTAATTTTTTTCAAAAATTCTATTCTCTTGTTAGTTTTTATTTAAAAACAGAAAACCGGATGAAAAAATGTCTTGTAGTTTTTGAGAAATTAAAAAAAAACCCAAACCATTTTTTTCTAAGAAGAACCTTTTTTTTGGTTTTAACGCGACTGGACTTGTAGGCAAATTAATGTGTGAAACATTGACCTCATTTTTATTATTTTTAAAAACTTCGGATTTTTATTATAATAAATTTTCAATATGATCCCCATTTTTTAGAAGGCAAAGATTATATCTCCTTCTTCTCCTAATGGCTGCACATATCTATGCTTGACAAATTTTCCTGCAATTTGACTCCAGCGACTTCAATCCCTTCTTTCAGTTGTTCCAAAGATACTATTTCCACTTCGTAAACATAATTCTTCATGAATCCCCACACATAAAAATCTAGAGGAGTTAAATCTGGTGATCTAGGTGGCCATACCGTGGGGCCCCTTCTTCCGATCCAACGGTCACTAAAATGATCATCCAGCCAGTTTCTAACCCGTAAGCTGTAGTGTGCTGGTGCTCCATCTTGCTGGTAGATTAAATTATCTGCTATGGCCAAAGAAACGTTGACCATCAAATCGGGCAAAAGGTCTCGTAGGAACTGCAGGTATGATTCTCCATTAATAACGGCATTCAAAAACCAGGGCCCGATTACAATTTGTCCAACAATACCAAGCCAAACATTACAGCTAAAGCGGTGTTGTCATTTATTTTGTTTTTTGTTGTGTGGATTGGTGCTACTCCAATGATGTAAATTGTGGAAGTTAGTAACCCCATCTCTGGTAAACTGTGCTTTATCCGTCCAGAATATCCTTGCAAAATAGTAGCAGTAATGATCGACAAAATTCTGCTCTCAAAAACTTGTCGTTTGAGGTGAGTTCCTGAACTGACCTAAAATGGTACGGGTGTAAGTTTTCGGTATGAAGCACTCTCCATACTCTAGGTTTGGGCACTCCAAGCATAATAGCTATCATCTTTGTACTAAGGGAGGGAGTACGTCGGACCAAATCCAAAATTCTTTTATCTAAGATTCCTGATCCATCTGTAACTGATCTTTCGCTTCTTCGATGCTCTAGCACTCCGTGCTCTCGCAGACGTCGGTGGATTCACCTCCGATTGGGATATCTTTCAGCGTAGAGTCTTTCGGCTTCACGATCTCGACCATTAGCTAAACCGTAGCAGAAGTGCATGTCCGTTAATTCTTCTCGAGAGTATGAGTTTGACATCGTAATGTGTTGATGAAATGGAAATTGGAAATGCAAATATTTTGTTTTTCATAAAGAAAAATTGCGGTTTTATTGTCTTAAGGTCCTAGCGGGTAGAACCCATTGGCGGCGGGCGGACCGAGACGAAATTGGCAGGTCAGTTTTCAGGCATTATCAATGAGAAAAAAGGATTAATCCAGGGTTATTCCAATACTGTGTCTCTTTATTGTATCCTCATAAAACTCCGAATTTTTTAAAATTAATTTGTCTACAACTCCAGCCGCGTTAAAACCAAAAAAAAAGGTTCTTCTTAGAAAAAAATGGTTTGGGTTTTTTTTTAATTTCTCAAAAACTACAAGACATTTTTGAATCCGGTTTCTGTTTTTAACTAAAAACTAATAAGAGAATTGAATTTTTAAAAAAAAATTAGTACATAATTACATACAATTTTGAAAAAAAATAATTCGAAATTTTTTTTTTGCAAAATTTTGAGTTTGAAAATTAATTTCTCAAAAACTATTCCTTAAAACAGCTTTGTTTAAAAACAAGATAAAAGAAGAGGTTTCTGGCTTTACAAAAAGTATATCACGGCATTGTGGATGTAACTGTTGATTTTTAATATATTTTTTTCCAAATTAATTCAATTTTTTAGAAAATTGCCCCTCCCAGCTAAACGGGGGGGAATAGACCCCCCCTCCCATACGATTTTTTTTTTGTCTTGACCAGACCTACACGCTCTAGCTTTTTGACATACTGCTCGTGGGACACCCTGTATATGTATGTAGTTAAAAAAAAAAATTATATTTTAGTAGTATCAAGAATTCAGCAAATGAATAATAGTACTCGTATACTTATACATGGTAAGCTTCTCCGTTTATTTCCGATTATCCTTCACAAAAATGGTTTGGGTTTAAGTCCACAAAATGAAAATATGAAAATAGAAAATTCAAATTTGCATTATATATTTGTATTGTTATGAGGATCGCCACCTTGATTTGTATCAAGCTCAAAGTCTACTTCACACCTATATGGCCTCATATTAGCTGGCGATGATACACCTTTATATGCCATTCGCGTCAATTGTAGACCATCGATATCGGCGATGACGTAACGATCATTAGGAAGGACTTCTTTTACCTCATAAGGACCTCTGTATCTCGCGAATAGTTTTTTGTTTACACCAGGAGTTGTTACTACATTTTTTATCATAACATAATCACCCTTTTTATAAGTTAGTGGCTGCTTATGCCGTTTATCGTAGTATATCTGATTCTTTTCGATATTTCTTACGGCTTCGGCTCTTATGCTATCTATGTATGTTCGCTCTTTTATCTTCTATTGTGTTAGTTAATAACTCCATAATCTTATCGCAAAATACCCCTTTTTGATTCCTACCAAACAAAAGCATGCTGGGTGTAAAACCTGTACTCCTACTCAAAGTATTATTAAGAGTATACTCTATCTTGGCTATATGCTTGTCTCATTCCACAGTTGACTGAGCGTCGCATTCTTTCGCCAACATTGGAACAAGAATTCGGTTGATCCGCTCGACTTGCCCATTCGACTGGGGAGAATGTGTTGCAACTTTTGTATGTTCAACATTACTTTTGCTTAGAAATTCGGAAAATTCTTTAAATGTAAAGGATGATCCACGATCCGAAACTATTCTATTTGGCCTGGAATAGTTTTCGAAATATAAATTTAGACAAGCTATCACCTCTTTACTGGGTACAATTTAATAAACTTTGTAAAACCATCAATAACCAAGAAAATATACTTTTTCTGGGAACGTGAATTCGCCAAGCGGCCAAGGTGGCCAACGTATAGGCTATCAAAAGGAATATCTCCCTTAGGTATTGAGTGGAGATTACCTTGAAGTTTTCCAGACTCAGGAGAAAAATAGATACACTTGAGGCAACTCTTGAAGTACTGTCTTATTTTCTCCTTCATTTTCGGAAACCAATAGCACAGAATAAATAGTATACAGAAGTCGCATCTCGGCCTGCGATGATTTTTCACTTTATGGTGCGGGCGGAACAACTGAAGGAAAGATCAAGCAACGAGAGAGCAAGCATGATCAGAGAGTAACAACCAGAGAGCAGCCACGATCAGAGAGAATCAACGAGAGAGCAATCTTAAAATGTTTATGTGTGTGTGTGTATTGTGTTGCTATCCAACGTCGTGAATGCACGTGGTGTTGACAAAATTTTGTTTCAAGTTTTAGATTTCTATATTTAGTTTTCTTCAGTTGAAAGTTGCGCTTTTCGATGTAAACTAAAAGGGCCGGCTAACACCAATTAACGTTATTCCATTATTTGGGATTTTTGTGCAAATTTCAATCTGATATATGTAGGGAAGAATAACCCAAAAACTTTAGTGCGACAGGATTTTAAGTTTGCGGGCTTTAGTAAATTTTTTTTTCTCTGAAGCCCACGAGCAATGCTTCCTCAAGAGTACTAAGATCATGAAGTCCAATATTATTTCCTTATGATCAGAACATGTGGAAAACCATTGCGGTGTAGCATTTTTGCATTTGGATTTTATCAAGTTTTTTATACCAACAGATTGTGGTTGTGTGTCAAAAATATTGCTAAACACTGTAATATGTTTCTTGCTAATTTCCAAGAAAATTTGTGAAGGAGCAACGAGGTTACCAAAATCTTTAAGAGAATTGTAATTTTTATGAAATATGAAAAGTTCACTAGGAACTGTTAATACTTCGTCTTATTTTCTCAATATAGAAACACAAATATCGCAGTTAATTTTCGGTATCATTTTGTAGACGATATAACCTATGAAGTATCTTAAAGACGACAAATCGATACTAAATTCCGAACAATTCTGAAAGTCATCATTTAATACGAAATCATCAATGATTTCTATGTTAATATCTATTTCAGAGTTTTCGTTTCGACTGAGTTCTTCATTATTTGTATCAGCTAAGTCCATATTTGACAAAATATTTGAAAGCGTTTCAAATGTGGTATCACTCAGCTCTTCACAGTTACTATAAGAACTCAACTGCACTATATTTGCAGACATTAAGCGTGCTAATAAAGTGTTTATATCAGCAACTGAGGGGTTTTGGTTTAATGCTCTTGTCATTAAAAAAAATATTTGGGATTTTTTTTGAAATAGCTCGTCTACTAATTGTAATACAGCGTTTGAGGTAAATTTCATTCCATCTAAAAAAAATACTTTTTTCTTTTTGTCAACAAATGAGATTTCATTCAGGTATTCAAGAAAGAATTTTATATATTCCATCACACGAATATACTGTTAATTGAACTGCAGACTTATAACAATTCTTTGAAGATAGCGAACCACTATTTAGGCAGTCAAATATTTTGTCAATATTTCCTATGAAGCATGCCGTAGATAAACAAACTTCTTTTGAGCAACTTTTAAAGCCTACTGTCTCAATAACAGTTTTAATTGCTGCTTGAACAGTCCTACTAAAAATTTGGGTGGCTAGTTTTACTTTCATTTTTTCGAAAGAGTTCGGAAATATGTGCTGGCTTGTAAGTTTAAGACACATTTTTGTATTAGATTTGCACTCCATTTCCCATAGTTCCTTAACTACTTTAAAACTAGCAACTCCATTTGGTGTTGTAAGGTCACATTGAAGCCAACCATTTCTTAATGATTTGATTAGATGTGGAAAATCATATACACAGAAAGTTTTACTACCATTATACATAAAATAGGGTTTTTCTAAAGTAGCTCCCAATTCCAAGAAACACTTCCTGTTAGAGGACCCTTGGTCACAAATTACAACTTTAACTATGATGCCAAAACTGTTCAAAATTGCTAAATTTCGTAATATTATCTTTTTTAGTAAATCGGCAGAAAGTCCATTTTTTGAAACAAAGTAATTAAATGTAAGCGCCCAGTTGGAAAACATTGATTTAATCATAAAAACGCACAATTGTTTACCAATCTGGTTCGTTCGTTCAACCCCATTTTCCTCAAATCCATCCACTAAATCTAATTTGGAATTGTATCGCAATTCCCTTCTAATCGCCATTTCATCCATCAGCAGAATCATATTATTCTTTTCGTACTGGTTCAAATCTAAGCACTTCTTTTTTATTAACTCTAAACCGTTATTTTTAAAACCTGGTTGTAGGGAATTTACAGGGGCCCATCGATAAACAGTAGAGATATGTGGCAAATTTAGATGCAATTTATTCTTCAAAATTTGGTACGTTGACTGTGAGACATAATAAATGTTTTGAACCAAATCTTTTACATCTTGCTTATATTCTTTAGGTCGTGGACTAAGAAGAAGTTTGCAAAATGTTTTTGACTCCTTGCTTATTTGAAAAGAGTCGATGGTTTGAAATACGCTTGATTTTGTTGCTATTTGTTTGCGGCTTTGGAGATTTTTATATTTTGCTACCATGTCGTAATATTTTTTTCTGTAAAAATTAGCTGATTTCAGATATTTTTCACAATCATTACAACATCCATCTACGGAGTCACTTGTTTGGCTCTTCTTAGCTGGACAATCAAGCTCCAACGACTTGTAATCTTCCTCAATAACTTCTAAGTTAAATACCGGAACAGCTCCGAATTTCAACTTTTTTTTACCAATGTCAGAACTTGAGAAGTGATTGGCGCAAATCAACAATTTTTTTGTGTAATCTTTTGTTGGAATATTACATTTTTCTCGCCAAATTTGACCCATAGCTGAGTCATAGGGAGGAAACTTAAACATTCTTATCTTTTCACCATATCGCCTAGATTTACCGCATGTTTTTATGCAGCATCGAATGCTGGACTTTTGGAAAATTTTACCAACAGCCGGTACAGAATCCATTTTTCCTATTCAAAATCGTATGACAACCCCTCAACAATCAATATATAATAATAAGTCCAAAGAATAATCCAAATCGTATGCAAAGTTGTCAACAATTATAAAAGCTAAAAGTTAAATATCAAAATACAAAGTAAAAATGGACTCGATATATAAGCGCAGGAAAACACAACCATTCGCATGAAAGTACAATTCCCAAGTGATTTCGAATCCAATCCACACAATCGAAAACAAGAGAAGCAATACAACACCATGCAAGCTTACGATAGAAGAAGCTATCAATGCATACACACGCACACACATTTGCATACACATCGTAAGCTGCTTTGCTCTCGTAAAAACAAAACCACCGAAAACGCACATGCTACTCTCTTTCGCTCGCACCAGCTTCTCAATTTTTTGTATACTCTCTTGCATGTTCTCATGCTTGTACTCTCTGTTCAATAGGGTGCCAATATTGGAACCCTAGAACAAAATTTGCTTCGTATGAGATGCAACTTCTGTATACTATTTATTCTGTGGTATTACTCTTTTATCGCACTTGACAGAGTTGCCAGTACCTTTAAAATTAGTAACAGAATTGTCACCACCAT